>JBBHKE010003213.1:0-65917 GCA_037447655.1 Zygnema cylindricum
AACAAACCCGTACATAACAAACGACAATTGAACCTGGTCGTCGCAAAACCGAATCTACGCGAGACCAGGAATCTACGAAACGATCTAAAAGACATAATGACGCCAAACCACCCACAAAGACAAAACGTCAAATAATACGGCCGCGCGACATGCCACGACAGCCGATTACAACATTGAATCTAACACGCCTCATTTTTCCGTTGAACATAAATTTCACGCTAATTTTGGTGGAAACTCTTTTTTTCTTCTCAAGCTTGTCTTTTTAATGACAAAACACCTCAATGATTAAAAGAAAACCAATTAAATGATGAGTGGTTAAGTCCTTGTTTTCAGTCTTCTTGAAACGCATTTTCCTTCGAGTCCATTTGTTTTCCCTTCAATTTTGTCGACAAGAAAGGTGGTCTTTCTATATTTTGTAAATCCATTCACCAATCCATTATTCAAATGTTAACATGTCAATGTGGAATTGTTTCACTTAGTATTTAAAACGAGCCTCTATATATATTTTTTCGACTTGTTTAATATACAAAATGGCTGTACAGTGGCATTGTTTCTTTCATTTGTATAATAATTATTCCAATGGCAAAGATTTGCGCGGTTATGAAGTTTGAAAGCATTACTATTTAGATAAAAATACTAAAATATTAATCATTTAACTATAGATTCCTTTGGTCCATTGATGTAGAGTGTAATCGAGTTAATACTTGATTCTAAAATCCAAGCGGCGGTGAAGCCAATCCCACGCCCGAGTTGGTGTTTCGGACAGATGAGGAGGAATGACAATCCCTGCTCCCTTGACGTTCCCTGCTCCCTTGACGATCCTTGCTCCCTTGAATCCCTTCTTTAGATCATCTAAAGAAATATCGGAGATAGTAACCTTCTGCGGTGACTGTGGTGAATCAAGCCTCCCTTACCCCGTTGCTAACATGTGTTCCTCGTGTTACACGTTACACGGTTACACGGTTACACGTGTGTTCCTGGTGCTTTCGCGGACTTTGACCTGAATGGATTGGTAAGTGGTTGCGTATTTGTCTGTGAGGATTTCTTTGATACTCTCGGTGTGTGAATTAAGTCTGCCCCTGCCTATGTTGGCGTCAACTAACCTCCTTGAAGCTTTGTTTTTGTGTTCTTTGCCTTCTTTGCCTTCGTTTGTGATTTGTCCAATTTTTGTTTCGAACTTTTTTATTCCTCCTTTGGACTTTTCTTTAATTCGGCTTGGCTTTCCTCGTGAGAGATCATTAAATTCTGATGCAATCGAGAGTCTTGATTCCACGGGGGAATTTGAGTGTAGAGGTGGGGCTGGTGAGATTTGATATTTTTGCGGCCCTCGAAATTGGTGGAGTTGCAGATTGTTGGTCACTAGTTGACAACAATTTCTTTGTAAGACCCTCTTGCTCCCCCTTTCGTGTCCCTCTCACTCTTACCTTGGTCGACACTGTTTTTTTTTATTATAGCTTCATTTGGTTAGTTGTGAGCACAAAGTCTAATTTTCTGCTCGTTGTGTGATACTTAACGCAATTTTCATCCTTGAAACAATACTTGGTGCTAACACTTCTTCTAAGTTTGAGATCGTGTACGCGCACCCCTTTGTTTCGATTGACGACGTCATTCTTCGCGGTATTGACACTATTGACGAGCTTTTCTCACTTTGCAACTTCTCTGCAAACATTTGCACCTTCCGCTTGGTAAGCAATTTCTATCGAATCTGTGATGATTTCTTAGGTGGAGTTTGACATCCATCGTGAATCGTACGTGACATTTACACGTGTAAAAATTTTACACGTCGAGTGTCTAACTAGTCTCCTCTCTCTCTAAGGGTGGCCTTCCATTATGCGTCTCACTAATTGTACGGAAAATTTTACTGAAGGGCATGCCTTCCTTTAGGTCGTGTCATCCTTTAGGTCGCGTCAGTAAACCACTTTTTTTTTGCGTGGCTCATTATGGTTGGTAACACGTAGGTTAATATTAGATGCTTAAAATCTTGAAAGAATCTTAGAATGCAAAGTCTGAACGCAATATCTGTACGAACGGAGGTAAAACGGAGGTAATATCTGTACCACCGGAGATAATATCTGTACTAGCGGAAATAGTATCTGTACCAGTGGAGGTAATTAATGACTCGTAAAGAGGGGCATTAAATGTACTACCCAAAATTTCAAAACGCAACGACAAAAAGGCGGCGGCAAACTTTGATGGTGGGAGCGTGACGTGATAAATTCGGCGGATTCGCAGCCACCTTGGCGGAAGGCACATGGCCCTTGCGACGTGTATGCACATACGTGTGCGCTCATCATGGATTTTTTTTACCTTTTCCACACGGCCCATTTTTACACGTTCAGTCTTCGAGAATTTTCCTCCCTGTGCACGGTCTTAACAAATTGTAGGGTTAGTGACGTGGCGTCTCGGATAAAAAGTATAATAGCATCTGGCGGTCCGAATTTATGCCTACAACCTTGGACATTTTTCTATAATGATGTTTTCCTTCAAAAAAAAAAGTACCGACCTGTAGGAAACGGTATGGCTGTCAGTGTAAAACCCCAATTTTTCGCTAATCGAAAGCCACCCTAACTAGTCTTCTCATAGCCTGTTCCCACCGGAAAAAAAATCACTTTCGCAACACACGGGCGTTCGAATAATGTATGGCTTTCCGAGCACCGACTTTGTTGTTCTCGAAAGATCCCGGAAAATCGTACAAACGAACTTCCTCAAAATATTTGAGGATATTGAAGTCAGGTTAAAGTTGCGTCTTTCTTTGAAACATGCCAACGGTAACCCCAAAAGTTGACGTAGAAAAAAAACAACACCCCAACGGCTATTTCATAGTAATCGCGCGAAAAAGCTGTAGGACTTTAAACCATCGTCGTTGTCTTTCGAACAAGTAAGTTCAAAAAATTGCAGGTTTATTTTCGGGCATATGTTTGATGACGTCAAAGCTTGTGACGTGTCACAGGACACCTTCAATCGGAGTTACGTGCCAAAATTTTGGTGTGAACAAGACCCTTCGTGTGACGTGTCACAAGACACCTTCAATCAGAGTCACGTGTGAACAAGACCCTTATTCCGATGAGTTTTGGGAAAATCATCGGAATGGGCAAAAAGTTACAAATGCTCCGGTGGGAACACGCTATCAGGGAGGAAACTAGCTCTTGTAGGAATATGCTATCAGGGAGGAGACAATCTCAGGAGACTAGCGAGACACTCGATAAGATGACCGCTTGCCTCGAAAACACATAATCGGACGGTCGACGTTGTCGCCCAAAAGTTTGGAGAATCTTGACGAATCTACAGTAATCATGTTTTATAAAAAATCAAAGACAGTACGTCCCTGTACGGAAATGACCTGGATCTGTACGGAAGTGCACTTTTTCAGTAATGAACCCCCACTTTTCGCCTGATGGAGGTTCACCATTTAGCCTCCCATCTCTGCATCCCACATTTTGTTTCCCTTCCTTCCCCCTTGATTTAGCTCTCCCCGTCGTTCTCCTCCTCGGCTGTCTCCCTTTTTCAAAATGCATAATAAACCGTATTCTTCCGCCGGGAATGCCTCGACCAATCGCGGCTCGGGCCATCATAGTTCCGAAGCGGTGACGCGGCACGACCCGACCAATCACACAGAACGAACCAAAAGGGCGTCAGCGCCGCCCGTATCCGAGAATCGGCGCATGGCGGAAGAGCAATTGGACTCCGCATTTAGTTTCCTGGAACGTGTAAATAGAAATATTTCGGTGGAAGATTTCTCACTACGCCAAAAGATCGTCGCAGGTAAGAATCTAGACCGAAAACCTTTGTAAGTCCTCGTAAACCCTCGTTGCTGAGATTCGGCAATATGCTCATTCACTATCCCATTCAAAGACTGTTTTACTGCAGAATAATTTTCATAAACGAGGAGTTTGTATGCGTGTGCTACTTCATTTTTCTTGGAATCCACAGTCTGGCAGATTCGGTTTTTGCTGGGTTTTGACTTAAAAATAAATCCATCTCTGAGTCGTGGTAACTGAATTTCTGCCAGAATGGAGTTCTCCAGACACTCATGTCACGTTGTGCTACACTTCTGGAATTCAATGTTTTATATACAAATTGTTTCTTTCTGGATTTGTTTGAAGAATGTCAATGGAACAGTTGCAGTTTTGGTGGGCAGTTGTACGAACGATTCCTCGCTATTGCTGATTGAAGTTGAACTGCTTATTTTTTTGCAGATTATGCAAAACGTTTTGACGATGTGAAATTTATCCCTCAAGACGACGTTAAATCAATCCCTCAAGCCATCTATTTTTTCAGAAGATTAGTGTTTTTGCCGCTGGGCTTTCTTCAGGAAATGCTAAACCAGTTTAAAGTGTCATCTCTGGCCTTTGTCCAAACTATCGAGAACGGTGTTACGAGTGCGAGAACTGCGGTGGATCTTGGATATGATTGTGCAGACAGTTATCATTTATATTCTATTTATTGGACTCCAAAAATGATCTTGTGAGTGGTTAACCAGCATTTTTTTTTTTTTGTTGTGGTTGTTTTGGAGGGAGAGGATCGTGGGTTTCCTCTTGGCTTTAAGCCTATTCTCTGGACTCCAAATAACATTATATTAATAGTAAACAGTCGGTGCTTAATTGTGCTGGAATTGCTGGGCAAAAAACTATGACTTTACTATTTTAATTCATTTTATGTCTCAAAAGGATGGTTTAGAAACGTCAAATTTCCTAGTCTCCCTAAGCACTAAGTAGAAGAACATAAGTTCACGAGCACGGAAGTATGGAAAAAGAAAACGAAGCAACCTAAAGACTTTCCTGAAAAAGTAATCTGAAAGAACTAAAATATTGTTGTGACCCTAAAAGCTAAAAAATCTCGTGAAAAGAAGAAAAAAAGGTCCACTAAGGACGTACATATGTTAAAAAGACACTCTCAAATGTTTCAATTTGAATTAAACCCCCAGTAGCTACTAAAACAACATCCCCAAATGTGTTATCTTGAGAAAAATAACCAATAGCTACTAAAACAACATTCCCAAACGTGTTTTTCTCAATGGAACTAGATGGATGAGCGACAACAATGTCATACACATGTACGACAAAGCCACGTGGTATGCCCCGGTTCCCTCGGGAAACGAAATGCATTTATACTTTGGAATCGAAGCTATAGAAACTTACACAATGCCCACATGGCAGAAATGGGTGGATTTGGGGACAAACACGGATTCCATTACCGCTTCTTTCAAAAATGTAACCATAAGAAGTCCCCTTCTAACTATGCCAAAAATTAACCGGAAAGCTGTGAAGGCACCGATGTTGACTATGGCGACCGACTATTGCGGGGACCACATGAGCTTCGAAAGGTCGAGCAGTTCGGCAAATATTATGTTTGATAACGTTAATTGCGGTGAGTGGTCGTGGGGAGAATGGATATAGGTGTGAGTATCAGATCGGGAGAAGTCATCATTTTCTGTAATGGATTATTTATGTCTATTTTTATGGAGGTACCATTTAGCCCAAAAAAGAAATCACCTGAGAATATTTAATAAAAAATAAAACATTTACATTTCTTATGCAGGAGGTCGGTTCCATTCGGGTTTATCCTACTTCTCCGGTGAATTCACGACGAAGTTCAAATGCGCCGATGGAAATACGAGTGGACTTTTGCCTTCATTCTATGTAAGAAAAAGAAAAGAAATTAAAAGAGAATAAAAAAACAAATAACCACTTCTTTCATCTTTTTCTGCATCTAAAATATCTTCCTTCGTGCTATTCCTTTCCAACTTCTCACAAATCCTATAAAGAATGACTTTCCGAAATCCAACAAATTAAAAATTTGTTTTCAATACACTTCTCAGGACAAAGGCAGAATGTGATGTCACCGTCTTTGTCTTGTTCTTTTGCCGACATTTTATGTGCTTTCGGGAATTTCTTTATGCCAGCTGTCATCTCGGGAAGGGACAATTGATCAGGACGAAATTGATTTTGAGTGGATAGGATACAATAAAAGAGTGGTACAAACTAATTATTTTGTAAACGGAAAAGGGGGACATGAACTTTGGTTGGACCTCGGATTTGATTGTTCCACCGATTTTCATACATATACTATTCGATGGTCTCCCGTAAGCATTCGGTGGGTTCTCTCTCTCTCTCTCTCTCTCTCTCTCTCTCTCTCTCTTTCTCTCTCTCCCCCCCCCTCTCTCTCTCTCTCGCTCTCGCTCCTATTCCCCCCCGATCCCTCTCTCCCGATTCCCATCTCTCTCTTACCTCCTCACTCCCCCCCCACACCTCTCACTCTCTCTCTCTCTCTCAATTTTTCCTCTCTCCTTTTTGGGTCCCTCCCCCTCTCCCACCAGTCTCTCTCTTTGTCTCTCCCTGTCCCGCTCGTCTCGCTCTCTCCTCTATCCCCCTTTTTTCTCTCCTTCTCTCCTCTCTCGCCCATCTATCGACCTATCTCTCTCTCCCCCTTTCTTCTCCCTTTTGTTGCCCCCTCTGTCTCTCTCTCCCTCTTTTTCATCAATCTCAATATTTTTTAATGTTATTAGACTTTACAAGTGTTGACGTAAAAAACGTGCAGTTCGATATCCGGAATTGTGGTAAAATCCACACTAAAAATTATATAAAATTGGACCCACTAGCGTAACATCTGAACTGGTAACAGGCGTAACATCTGAACTGGTAACAGTGGTTAGTACATTCACAGCTAAAGTGAAAGGTCCTAAGTTCAAGTCCCGGCCTGCTCATCATTCCCTTTAATGGGATCGTCCATTCTATCCCCCGATTCTAGGAATCTTAACAATAAATACTTATGGCTAGAAGCTAGCATGAAAGCCTCCATTTCTTCGTTATGATTTCCATTAAGAAGAAAAGGAGTATTTGTTTTCCAAAATAAGAGAGATAATTTATTTTTATTTTTTTTAACAGGTGGTTTGTCGACAGTGTTTTACGCCGAGAAGTTTTTAAGAGTAGTGTTCAAGAGTATCCGGTAAAACCACAATTCTTATACGCTTCCATTTGGAATGCTAGTGGGTTCAATTTTGGGTCGTGGTCGGGAGTTTGGGACGGAAAAGATGTTCCTTTCGTCTATCAGTATCGAAATATTCAAATTACTTCTCCGGTTAAATAATGGAATTTCGATCAATATTTCATATATTTTTTAAAGTTTGTTTTAGAAACCCATTGGTTGAGGTTTTATACAGGTAATTATACATCCCACTGTTGGGATTTCGCAGAGATTTTTTTGTTTTTTTACACAGTCTTGGGTAAATTTCTTGTTCTATTTTCTTTTTTCTCTGACTGTATTATTAACGCAATTTCGCATTGCTCATAATGTTTAGTTTTTAATTTACTTTTGTTTCTTGTTCATATTTTTGTAAATAGTCCACTTATCAGCCGGTTAAGGGCTTTGGGGGTAAAGTACATCACAGATTTAGTTAGTTTCAGCTTTAGGATAAGTTTTAGTTTCCTTTTTTACTTCTGTTTATAGTTTGGGTTCAGGTTCAGTTTAAGATGCTACTTAAAAAAACGAGGATTAGACATCCTTAACTTGTATAAAAAAAAATATATGAAACCAAATTGCCCAATTTGGTAATTTAATGTATTTTATTTCCAGATGCTGTCTGAGCCGATATGGTTCCATTTTCACATTTTTTAAAATTTTTTTTTGGGAGTTCCTGTTTTGTTCTTGACACTTTTAGGAAAAGGAAAAGGTTATTTTTATGATCCTATAGTTGATGTTGTGTTTTGTATGAGCTAAGACTGTTTGCATGATTTACGTTGCAATTTAAATGTTTGTCTCA
The DNA here is from genome assembly GCA_037447655.1 of Zygnema cylindricum. Lineage (NCBI taxonomy): Eukaryota > Viridiplantae > Streptophyta > Zygnematophyceae > Zygnematales > Zygnemataceae > Zygnema > Zygnema cylindricum. The sequence continues at coordinate 7,760 of JBBHKE010003213.1, forward strand.
ATTTCTTCAATGAGCTCACACTAATCATGGTGGAATTTGTTTCTTTCACAAAAAACCTCTCTTAGATTAAAACTTTTGTTTTTGTTTTTTCTTGAGGCGTTTTTTTCTTCAATTCCATCAAATTTCATTTCTGCATTTATAGCATGAGTGAGAATTAAAGTGAAGGCGTGTTTGAAGCCATGATAGGTAACACAGACAAGAGTTTGTTGCTTCCAATGCATTCACTACTCGAATATGTAAACTCGGATGTTCTTTTAAGTGTGAAGACATCCTTTTATACAAATTCTAGAAGTACTAATCGCACTGTACTTGAAGATTTGTAAAAACGGAACAAAGAAAGTTATCTTATTTGTACAAGTGAACACAAGAAGGTACAAAAGACAAAAGAATGAAAGGTAAAGGTATTGTAGCACGCACCAAAATGAATATAAAAAAGAATAAAAGGTATTGTAGTGCGCTACCAAAATGAATACATATGAAGAGCGACATTAAAGACAAAAGAGACTAAAGTAATTGACGTAGAAGAATCATGTGACGTGACAAACAATCGAATGTAATGGCCGTAGAAATTCAGGTAAAAAAAACAAAGGAAACAACAATACTACGTGAGCTTTAACACCCTTCCTCAAGCCAAAACTAGAAAATAAAATTAAATGAGCATAGGAGGAGAATTTAGCCAAGAAGAAAAGGAATCAAAGCCCATAAGAGAACCAATGTTGTCCAAAATGGGCTCGATTCGGAAACGTGGTGGCAAAAATTGGCCATCTCATCCGTGGATTAAATATAAAGAAAGCGAAGAGTCCCATCCTCCACACGCTCTGGAGTGATATTTATTGCAATCTATGTTGATGATCTGTTATTACTGAGCAAATCACTCGAAAAGGTTAATAAATTAAAGAAAGATCTGAGAAGTCAGTTTGACATGAAAGATCTAGGGGAGGCTAGATACATTTTGGGAATTCAGATGGCCAAAAACTATCATGTGGGAAAAAAAGGATTTCTAAATTTTCTTTCAATGGTCTGAGCTTGGGGGAATTAGCGGATATCGGGTGGATTCTTTATAGGAGAGTGTCCCTCTCCTTACGGGGCAAGTGGTCACTTTGGTCCTTTGAAAGGGAAGTATGTGGAGGTAACCAAGGGAATCGGTACGAGAAATCTAGCTTAACGTGGAGGACTGTAAATTTTGGGGAATGATATTGTACACAAGTTTTCGGTGAGCCAGATCCATCGGTTTGGAATTTTTAAAGCACGAGAACCTCCCATAGCGAAAGGAATCGGCTTTGGCACTGCCAAGGTAGGTGAATGCACGCGCTGGTGAAAGAGTCGTCCGAGGTGATTGCAGGTGAAGGAGGGCTACTTTTCAGAGCATCGATCTTCCTTCTGCTCGCATGAAGCGGTGATTCAAGACCGAATGCATTGCCAAAAGGGCGTTTAGAATTTTGGGGAGAGCGGTGGTCATTGGTTACCAATAAAGGGGAATTTGCATTAAGGTGGCTCTAGGGATAGGAAGCCATCCCAAAACTTCATGGTCGGAATTTCTTCTCGGTTTCCACCAAGGTCAGAAACCTGTATTTCTTAGGAGGTACTCTTTTGGAGGAAAGAAGTAAGTCCCGGGTTGCCTTCGTCCCTAATCTTTTGGGGGAAAGAAGTAATTCCCGGGTTGCTTTCGTCCCTAACTTATAGAAGGTTTATAGTTACAATCGTCCACGAGTAATCAAATGGAGGGTACCAAGGAATAGGGGAGCATTTATTCACCGTTTTGAGCAAGAGGGAATTGTCGGACTAACGTACAGGGTCATCCGGCCGGGGTAGGGAACTTGGATAACACTAAGTATGGGAATTGAACGACCATCCGTCTCCGAGGAAGAGGAGCTGCCAAGGCCTCGTGAAAGAAGTCGAGATAAGGAAGCTAACCGGGAGCGTTTTTTTCCAAAAAATATATTTTCCATGATCATTTTCAGTGGTAAAATTTTGAGTACATAGGGTTTGAAGAATTATGAAATCTTATGTTCAAATAATGCTAAGAAACAAAAGGCTAATAAAATTTAGTTTGCCAAATTTGGAGGATATGGGACTAAGCTATAAGGTCCCAAAGCCGGTTATAAATCTCAAAAAAATGGAAACTTTCACACGATGAAGATTTAATGTTGCCAGATGCATCTCATTAACTTTATAGAAATCTTAAGAAATGACGTAACATATGAGTTACTTTTTAGGCCATTTGGATGAGAAACTGTAGAGATATGAGTTTCCGCACATAAGGTTGTTGGTCGAGTATAGACAGAGAAAGAAACAGGCTATAAGTTCATCTGGACACGTGAAACAATGCTGTTCTGATTTGCAATAAAACGCTAAAGATACAAGCTGCAGGTCAGGAATTTCTTCAAGTCAATCAAAGCACTGCTAAGGGAGATATGGGGTTTTGAAGGTAGCGGAATTCTTTGAAACCGATTCTTTAATATTGACGACGTCTTCACGGGAAACGTCGCCTTAGAATCTTAGGAGGTGCAAAAAACAAACCCCAGCCCATGTCATCCTAAGAAGGGGATCCCTTTTCACCCACGCCTTTAGGGATGCCTCGGATTCAGCATCTTCTATCGGTAGGAACCGTTTGGACAGTACGTCCAAGCTGTACAACATCCTCAAACTTCAAGCGTATGGAGAGAAATCATGGAGAACTAATGTATCCCAAAAAGTATTGAAAGTTTGTTTTTTTTTTTTCTTTACACCGATAACTATTAACGGTGTAGTCAACATCACTTTTTTGTACACTGTCTTTCCAAATTTACGTTAAGAACACTATTTTAGTCGAGATTCATAAATTATAGTTACTTACAATATTAAATGGATCATATTAGGCTTTGCCCCGTCATTTCAACCAAGATTTGTATTACGCACTCTAATTTCACTTTAACACTTATAAATACTTTAATCTTCTAGAGATGGGAAATAAAATGGGGTTCACTCCTCCTTAAAACTAAATTGTCGAGCGTGCCTGAAAAATATATGATAAGGCCCACGACGAGCAGTGGGTTGCATAGGAGTCATGCTAATAACCCCCGATGTGGATGCTTTTCGTGATGGTGATTATGCCCCTTTCTGCCACCGTCCCTCCCGTGAACATGCATGCAAAACATAGGAGGCAATCAGACAAGCAATGGGAATGAATGCATGGTCACGTGAGAAAGATACCCCCTCCCTCTTCCTTCCCCATCAGGTTGGGAAGAAGGGGGTGGGTTTTTGGTCCTCGGTCAGAGATCCCAATTGTGCTTATCTGTTGGAAGTCTGACAAATACTCCCTTAAAACCCACTGTTTTGGTAAAAATGATTATAGCAGCCTACTCCGTCTGAAAAGCAACCGAAGCCAAAAAGGGCTACCAAAGAGGGCCCAAATGAACTCATACGCAAAAATAACGAAAATAAAAAGAATTGGCTGTTTCAGATTTAACAATATCACCTTGCCCGAGAAAATAGAATAAAAGATAGAATTAAGGATGATAGCAAAGTAAGCTCAACATACCTCGGAAAGCAACGCCGACACAAAGAGAAGACAAAATCTCTCCCGATGGCACCAAAACTAGGCAAGGTCCTCCTTCACCCCTCAGTTTCCGCAGCTCGGAACCGACATGACTCTTCTTGGTTTCAACAACAAAAAGTCCAAATCTCCCAAAGGATGGATAGTGCCAACTACCGGCCCAAACTATGATCTCCACAAACAAAAATTCAAAACCAAGATGGCAATGAAGTCACACACACATCCAAGACAAAGATTCTACAAAAAAGGTTTGTTTCGAATTTGTGGGGGTTTTCTCAAGAGAAAGTATTGAAAAAGCAATCTGTTTTTTTGGGAACCAAGTGCCTTATACATCAAAATTTTGTCCAGTTTTAGGTCAACAAGGTCAATCTTATGCAATTAACCAATGAGCGGAGAGCAAGTGCTATTGAACTGACATAAGACAAAATAATCCGTACCACACTTGGGCCAAAAAGTTATACTTCCGACTGCGGCTAGATCCGCGACCGAAAGTCAAAATTTGTCCCACTATTATAAAACAAAGTACCGAAAATGACACGAAAACGCCAAACTTTGACCTGATGTAATTAATGGACCAATAATCAGTTGGACCTAAACTGAATCCCAACTAATATGTAACAACATAATCTAGATGACAATCCAAAAAGTTACGTGGCGTTCTACAATGTACCCCCCACGAGGGCTAGTGGCACCTGGTCCCATTTAACAAAATTGCAGTTTTGAGGCGCAATAACTTTGTTGTCCGGCCTCAGTTAGACGCAAAACAAAATGAGTCACGCTCAGTTTAGGAAATAAAAGAATATTGTTTGGTTTGGTGCACTCCCTTCTCCGTACACTAGTGAGTGTACAAGGTAGAAAGAGGCTTGGAAATCCTGGGTGAAAGAAGGTGTGCCAACAACGCGAACAGGCTTGACAACTGTCGAGCGTGCCTACGAAATATATGATAAGGCCCATGGCTAACAGTGGGTTGCATAAGAGTCATGCAAATAACCCCTGATGCGGATGCATTCTGTGATGGTGATTATTCCCGTTTTTGCCACCGTCCCTCCCGTGAACATGCATGCAAAACATAGGAGGCAATCGGACAAGCAATGGGAATGAATGCATAGGTAGGTGAAAATAATACTCTTTCACCCATCCTTCCCCTATCGGGCCGAGAAATAAGGGGTGTTCTTTTGGTCATTAGGCTGATATCCTAATTTCCTTCCCTCTTAGTCAACCGTGACTAAGATATATAAAAAATGTTTACCCGCCTAGTTCGTAGTTCCCGCAAAACTATGTAACCGAGGGTTGAGGGCATGGCTCCCAATTGGAGGGAAGACATGAATGATGCCAAAATTTGATGCATTGATCGTAGACTAAGACATTGCCCAACTAGGAGGAGAGAGTGCAGGCTTAGGAACAAGAAGAAGGGTCAGCAAAGTAAGTTAGGTGGAAAGTGGTTTCATCTTCCAACCCGCGAAGATGGCAAGGCGCTACATTGATTTGATTCTCATAAATTCCCCGACCATCCTTCCCCTCCAAAGTAAAATTTCTTTTGTTAAAAATCTCCACCACTTTCAAAATTACTTCCCCGATAGAAATATCCAACGTGTCTTTTTTCTGTTGCATCCTATACTTAAAGTCTCCGGGCATAACACGTCGTTTCCGAGGTACATACTTTCGCTTCGGCGTTGAGAATACCACAGCTGATTGCGGTGATGAGTCGTTGGTAAATTCCCCATGGCGAGGGGCATCTCTCGGTGGAATACTTTTGCTCTATTAGCGATTAGATTTTCGAGCTTCCTTTAGTTATCCATTTCTAAGAGGACCACCACTTAGGCCGAGGCAACGCCGGGCAAGATGTGATGTTGTCTTAATAAAATGACGTAAGGGCTATAAGAATGGAGGGAAGATTGCCTATTGAACGTGTATCCCATGGCATTCCAAGGCACCCTTCTGTCCCATTCTCCCAAATCTTCTTAAACCGCATACGTTCGTAGTGACCGCTTCACTAATTGTACGCACCTTTGGCAAAACCGTCAGCTTGTGGAAAGTTATGACTGGTCAACTGATAGTCGATGAGGCACATTTCCAAAAGTTTTAAAATTCACCAACAAATTCAGAGCCTTGGATAATGAAAACCCTTTGCTGGCGCCCCAAAGTATGACAAAACTCTCTGCAAAAAGGCATCGGCAATAGACTTAGACTCCTTCCGAGGCAAAACCACCTACTTTATCCATTTTTAAAAATCTAATATTATAACTAGCACAAAACGGTTTCCGTGTATGCTGGTCGGAAAAGGCCCTAGAAGATCCAAAGACCATTGATAAAACATTTGTGAATGGGAAGGGGATGAAGCTCTGTTTTGCCATTTTGTCAAAAGCAGCATTAACTTCTTCGCAGTATAAGCATGTCTGTACAATTTGGTTGACTAAGGTCCGCAACGCGTGCCACCAATAAAATTTTGTGACCAACGAAGTGGTCTGTTTATGTCCGAAGTGCCCGCATTCTTGATGAAGGTGGGTGATTAGAGTTTCTCAATCTGCGGGCGAGGGAACCACTTTGCTTGTCCCATATGCCCATTTTCGCGTGAGAATGCCTTAGTCCTAGTCATTGGCCGCCATCCGGTTCTGAACACGAGACATTGAACTCTAGCCAAGTGGGGAAGAAGTGAATGCTCCTCGATAGATCGGAGTGCATAAAGATCATTCCAAACATCGTTTCCTCCAGCTCTTATCGGTGCTTACCCCTCCACGTCTACCGCAAAGTTTCACAATTTCCCTCTAGATCAGGGAAGCCATATTAAGGTAGAAGAGGCTCAAATAATTCCCAAACTAATCCTGGGGTCTTCATTGTGCGGTGCACCGGTAGAGTCTAGAGTGGAGGGGTCTGGATTTGTCTTAAGTTCGTCGGTATTCTTGTGAATTTCCCCTAACCGGTGGACAATCCTAAAATCGTATTCTTGCAAGATCAAAACCCATCTAGCGAGTTTGCCGGTCAACTTACTATTATTTATGATCCATTTGAGAGGTTCATGATCACTAATGAGGGTGAAGCGTATCCTATATAGATAAGACCAAATGACAAATGACCCAAAACCGTCGCGAGATGCTCTCTATGGTTACTTCTGTAATTTCCCTCCGCTGAATAATTGCTCTTGTTGGCATAAGCCACCACATACTCCGCCATGGCGACATCAATTTGAGGCAAAATTGCTCCCAATCCAAACTTGCTCCAATTGGTGTAAATGAGAAAAGGTTTATGGTGATCAGGCATCCAGAGCACGGGGTGCTGCTTGAGCGCATCCTTCAAGAATTCGAACGATACCTGATGTTCTTTGGCCCACTGCCACTCTTGGTCCTTGCATAGTAACTAATTTAAAGGTTGGGTGTGATTGTTGAACTCACGGATAAATCTCCGATAGTAGTTGTCTAAGCCTAAAAAAATGAGAAGGGCCGAGATGTCTTCCGCTAGAGGAAAGGCGTCAAGGGTTGCTACCTTCACCATATGGGTGCAATTCTGTGTCTTGTATTGGACTACATAATACAAAAAGCCTTTAGATAGTATTTAAATAACCCACTTCAAGCCACAACCACTGCTGTCCTGGACGGCAAAGCAAAAGTTTGACTGCACCCTAGTGCAGCCTCACTCCCCTGATTCCATAGCAAAAAGAATCACTCAAAACGGCCAACCAGTCGATAAATTATGAGCCGGCAAAAATGCCAATTTTATACAAAGCTCTCTTAGAGAGAGGTGACTGCCTACCAAATTTCCTAAGTCGTAAACTCCTCTCATATCCCCTATCTACTAAAGTACGAACCAATCATATGATTTTAAAGTACAAAAAGGTACTACGGCCGATGTCTTTTTGGTACGGCATGTGTACGATAAGACCACTGAGTGGACGCGTGTCACTTTTCAACTTATCCGTACATTCCTTGGAATTCTCGCGACCGAATGTCATCTTTCTACGTGGCGCCAAGTCATGCCACATCCATAAATGCCAAAGTGACTTTTTAGCGATCTCGGCGATGATATGTGCCGTCGAATTAAATCTGACAATAAATGTTGACTGTCGAAACAAATGTCCGATTATTTTGTTTCGTGCGAAATGACGTCCGCACTAAAATTTAACAAGTTACATGGTCCTTCGTTCAAATTCAGTACTAAACAATAGTTTAAATACATATCTAACCCTTAATCTCCTAACTGACTTCTACCACAGACGGGTTAGAGCTAACGGCTACACCGTGCTCTGGCGGTTAGAGGTTCGAGTCCTGCCGTACTCAACCTTTTGTTGAAAGTAACTTAAGTCACTCTTTAGTCCTACCTGCTTAGATTGGACAACCATGGCTTAATCACCCTCTCTATCCCTCAGTGACTACAACAAGTATGGTGGGCAGAGAGAGGAGGTGCAGACAAGCTGTAGGCCTTTTTTTTTTTTTTGTAATGAACTATTTAGACCTAGGAAATACCACACAAATCAAATAATTTCAACACTGGGGCCCGATTGTCTCGGGGGTGACTTCTTGTCCAAGGAAAATGATATTTTGCACCCCAAAAAAACCTTTGCCCGGGTGACATTTGAAGCCCGTTGCTTGGAGGGCCCGGAAGACAATCTCGAGGTGCTCTAAGGGTTCCTCAAAGGTTTTAGAGAAGATGACAACATCATCAATGTAGCACCGGGCATAATCGATTGCTCTAAGAGCTTCGTCCATCGCTCGTTGGAATTTTGCCGGTGCATTTTTTAGCCCGAAAGTCATGTAGATCCACTCATATAACTTTGGCCTTGCCCAAAATGCAATCCTCTCCCGCTGCTTCGGTTCCATATCAATTTGATGAAATTCATCCTTCATGTCAAAGGTGGAGTATATTGTAGCCCAGCAAGAGAGTTGAAGATCTCTTCCGGGGTTGGCATCAAATATCGGTCAAAAATGGTTGCACTGTTTAGCAGACGATAGTCTCAACACATCCAAAAATCTACAGTTTTCCTTGACGAATACTTATTGCGAGGGAGAACTGTCAACGAAGCAAACCCATAGAGTCTTTACTCTCTTGCACCAATCCAACTTCTACCAAGGTTTAGACTTTGGCTGTGATGAATTCTTTCTCTTTGAAGTTGAGAGGGTATTGCTTCTGCCAAAAAGTTCTTATCTCATCTATCAAGTCGATTCTAAAAGAGGTCCCTTATAGATGCCAACATCGGTGACTGACCATAAAAATATATGTTGTTTCTTTCTAATAGTCTCGAGAGTTAGGCTTTCTAGTGAGGGTCAAACTACTCCCCTAAGGTCCAATCCATCTTCCTTGGTTCTGCTGCTGCCCATGCTTCTAATAGTCGGCCCGAGCGGGTGATAAAGAATTACAGTCCTACCTGTGGGTTTGTTCATTCCCCTCTTGTTAGGACGCTACTGCTGACAACTTCCGCTAAGTTATCCCCGATTAAGCTCCGCTCTCCCCCACTGAGGAAATCGTCATGTCTTCTATTTAGATAGAATGTAAAATATTTAAGTGCAAGTTTCTTCTTGTTGCCTTTCTCCCCCCCTCAAGATGCAAAGTGGCCTGCATGGCTAACAATTTTGGAGATTGTTTAGCGTGCTTGATAAAAAATGAGACATGAAAAAAATCCCAAATGCGAATGCTTCTTTGGGAAAGGGCCATGCCCCCTCCTACCTTTAACTCTCCAGTGACATGAATGCAAACGTAGGAAAAAGAAAAATAAGATACCCCTCCTCTCCTCCCCCCTTTTCCCCACGAGGTCAAAGTGAAAAGGGTGAGTTGATATCCCAATTTAGTGCTCCTTTGCTAGTAGTCTAACAAAGATTCCCTCAAAACCTACTGTCCAGGTCCAAAAGATTCTTATAGCTAACTTCGGCTAAAATGCAAGCAAAGCCCTAAAAAGACTACTAAAGAGAAAAAAATGGCACTTCAACACAAAATAACCGAAAAAAAAAATAATAAGCTATTTCTGAATTAACAATATCACCTTGCCCTAGAAAAATAGAGATAAAGATAGGATTCAGAATAGAAGCAAGCGAGCTCAACATACCCCCAAAAGCAACGTTAACAACAAGAGGAGACGAAATCTCTCTTAAAGACACCAAATCAAGTAATATCCTTTTTAACTCTTTGGTTTCCGCAACCCGGAACCGGCAAAACCCCTCTCAGTATCAAATAGCCACAAGTCCATAATCGCCCAAAAAGGAAAGACAGTGCCAACTGCCCAAGCGGACTACGATTTCCACAAAGGACAAATGCAAACAAAGATGGTAGTAGGGTCACAATCACATAACAAACAAAGGTTCTCGAAAAGAAATTTGCTGAAATTTTCTAAGGGTTTTCTCTGGAGACAGTATTGAAACAACAACTTGTCTCCTTTGGCCCCAAGTTGCTTATAAAACAGAGTTTGTCCAGTTTAATATCCAAAAGGTCAACGCAATGCGAGGAGTGAAATTCTGTGTCCTCCATTGCACTACAGAATGCACGAAGCCTCTAGATAGTATTTAACTAACCCACTTAGATCACTGTAAAGTACAGAAAAGTACTATGGCCGATGTACTTTCTGTATGGCCCATGTACGGCAACGCGAATAAGTGGACGCGTGTCCACTTTTCACTTGTCCTTATGTTCGCCAGAATTCCTACGACCAAATGTCATCCCTCCGCGTGGCGCCACGTCACGCCACTTCCATAAACGCCAAAAATGACCATTCCGTGATCTGGACATTGATGTACGCCGTCAGATCAGATTCGATATTAAATGTCCGCCGTCGAAAACTAATGTCCGATTCATTTATTTCCGTGCGAGATAATGTTCGCACCGTATAATACTTGGTTCTATGTTCTTTCGTTCGTAATTCCGTTGATTGAATTCATAGACGTAACATTGTTTAAATAAATATCAAACCTAATGTATCTTAACGGACTTCTACGATAGACTGGTTGAAGCTAACGGCTAAGCCGCGCTCCACCGGTCGAGGTTCGAGTCCTGCCGGACTCAACCTTTTGTTGAGAGTGACATAAGTCACTCTTTAGCCCTGCCTGCTTAAGCTAAGACAGCCATGGCTAAGCCACCCTCTCTTCCCTCAGTGACTACGACAAGTATAGTGGGAAGAGAGAGGAGGCAGAGGCAGGCTATCCACCTTTTTTCTATTTGTACTAATTTCAGACCTAGAAAATACCTTATAAAAATAATAATTTCAACACTCCCCTTATTTTCTAGTCTAATTTAAATTTCAATTTTAATCCACACTTTTCCCTGCGATATTTTAACTTGGGAGAAGGCACCGGTTTTGTCATCATATCAACTACCATTTCCTCATCAGATCTATATACAAGATTCACGATTTTATTCTCAACCTTTTTTCTTACAAAACTTAATCTTATGTCCATATGTTTAGCCTTAAAATGATGTTTTGGATTAGCTGCAATAGCAATGGCAGCTTCATTATCACAAAACACTTCATGCACTCCCTCCTTCATAAACCCCAATTCTTGCATCAAGGACTTGACCCACATCAACTCTTTCACACCAGAACAAGAGGCCATGTACTAAGCCTCCATAGTAAACTGAGCAACCACCTTTTGTTGCTTACTGCTCCAACAACAAGCCCCTTCTCCAATATATAACACATAACCAGAAGTGTATCTTTTCATAGGTGCGTCCCCATAACTGGCATCACTCCAAGTAGTGATCTCAGTGTGCTCCCCCCCCAAATGCAACCACAACTCTCTGGTTCCTACCACATATCTTATGACTCTCTTGGCCTCCTCTTAATCCCTCTTCCTAGGTTCATTAAGACTACTACTGAGTACTCCAGCTGCTGCCGCTATGTCCGGCCTGGTAAAATTCATAAAATAGATTAAACTTCCTACGACACGTCTATAAGGGATATTCTTCATAAACTCTCTCACTTCTGTACTCATTTGATCTTCTAAGGTCATCACTCCTCCTTCTACACTCCCATCACTTACTTTTTTCAAGTCCATGGGAGTGGTACAACTGTTAGCATTTTCCATCTGGAGTTTCTCAAGCATATTACCTATTGCTTCTTTCTGAGTAAGTTTGATAATCTTCTTCCCCCTATCTCTCTCCATTTGAATCCCCAAAATATATTTTGCCTCCCTTTAATCCTTCATATCAAATGTGCCCCTAACATCTTTCTTTAGTCTATTGATCTTCTCCAAAGACTTACTCAACACAAGCAGATCATCCATATAAATTACAATAAAAATGACACCATTCTCATCTTCAAACATATAGATAGAATGGTCAGAGCTAATACGGATACATCCCAGACTAGTAAGAAACTCATCTAGTTTCTTATTCCACTGTCGGGGAGCGTGCTTTAGTCCATATAAGGACTTTATGAGCCTGCACACTTTGCTCTCTTCTCCTTCTTCCACGAACCCGTCGAGTTGTCTCATGAAAATTTCTTCCTCTAACTCACCATTGAGGATAGCAGTCTTAATGTCCATCTGATGTATCTCCATGTCTTTCGCTGCTGCGAGACTGAGGAGAATCCTTACTGATGGGAACCGAACAACTGGAGCAAAGGTCTCCTCATAGTCAATCCCCTCGTTTTAGGTGAACCCTTTCGCTACCAATCGAGCCTTATATCTCTCAATGGTATTATGTGGGTTCAGTTTTAGTTTAAATACCCATTTACACCCAATAAGTTAAGAGGACAAAATGCTAGTTCTTAAGTATTTACTTCCATGATAGAAGCCATCTCATCATTTATGGCTCTAATCCACCTTTCTTTCTCTGGACTATTCACTACCTCCGAGTAAGACTGAGGCTCATCAGGATGAGATAGCTTAGTTATCTTATGAGCGGCTTGTTTTTCGTGTAATCTTTTGCTGCTCCTCCTTCCTCCCTCAAACTCCGAAGCTGGAATGGATGGAAGTCTTGGATTTCTTCTCACTGTCTCATCTGCTCCCCTGTCCATGGAAACTAGTTTTTGTTCCGCTTCTTCTATCTCCTCGAAGTCCATAGGAGTATGTGAGGTTTCCGGTGAGTCTCATGTATCTTGGATCTCTCATGAGTCTGTAATCACGGTTTCACTCATGTCCTTTTCGAAAACGACCAAGTTCTCCTCACCTTCGGACTCAAATCTGATTCTTATCTTCTTTGTATATTTGAAGGGGTCAAATGATTCCCTTCATCCATGACAACTAAGTGTTTGACCAGAATGATATCTTTCTTTGCTAAGTCATAGACTCTTTATCCCTTAACATCCTCATCATATCCCACAAAGTATCCATGTTTTCCCTTAGCATCTAGTTTCCAGTTTTTCCTATCCGTGTCAAGACTGTAAACTTGGCTACCAAATACTTTAAGGTGTGAGATATCTGGTTTCCTTCCAACCCATCTCTCATAAGGTGTTACTCCCTTTACAGCTGAGGTAAGGACTCTATTCTTAATGTAGTTGGCACAGTCCATTACTTCTGCCCAAAATATCTTTCTTATTTTCTTGTCTGCCAACATACTGCATGCACTATCTCCTAGTGTTCGATTTAACCTCTCAGCTACCCCATTTTGTTCCGGGTTATATGGTACAGTTTTCTGGTGCTGCACTGCCTCATCTCTTACATATTCCTCAAACTCGTTAGAGGTATATTCCCCCCCATTATCACTCCTTATCCTCTTAATGGGGGTTTCATGCAACTTCTCACTCCAAGCTTTATATTCTTTGAAGTAAGTTGATGCTTCAAACTTTGTAAAGAGAAAGTAGACTTTAGAGTATCTAGACTAGTCATCAGTTATTGTCATCATAAACCTCTTTCCTCCAACCGAAGGTACTTTTGCAGGTCCCCAAATATCTGAATGGACCAAATCTAACACTTTTTCACCTCTATATGTGGCGGCTTTGGGAAAGGGAAGTCTGTGAGCCTTACCTTGAGCACAACCACTACAATCATCCATCATTTCATTGTCCTCAAACTGAATGCCATCTACTACCCCAAGCTTTTTCATTTCCCTTAACCTATCAAAATGCACATGCCCCAACCGCTTATGCCAAATCATCACTTTAGGATTACCAACATAGTAAGTATTCTTCTTTTCATTACTTAGGTTAAGCCTAAACATTCATTGGCTACCCTTATCTGCTGTGAAGTAAACTTCATCCCCATATTTAGCTGTAAAGACTCCCTTTCTGGTGAAGGTATCAAACTCTTTGTCATCGAACACAAACGTAGAGACAAGATTTTTACTCAGTTGAGGAATCTAAAGTACATCTGAGAATGTAAGTATAGAAGTCTTACCCTCCACTAAGATTTTGAGATCTACTGATCCCACTAGATCAATAGTAACCTCTCTCCCATCCCCATACTCTATCTCTACAATAGGAATCTTTTTTAACTTAGTGAAGAGTTTTTTATCACGACACATATGCATGGATGCACCTGAGTCGATGATCCATCCTTCCTGTGGAGCTTCCCGAATTGCTCCAAGGGCACACTTCTGCCTCTGAGGGATCTCCTTCTCCTCCAGACTCTCGTCAAGAAGAAGCTCCCCATCCTCCTCAGAGGACTCATCCTCGGTTTCTCCTAACACTTTTGTAACCACAAGTGCCTTTTTTTTCCCTCCGGAAGAACCCCCTCCACGGTTCTCTTGGAGCCTCAGCTCTGATAGCTTGACACAATCTGCAATAAAGTGTCCCGACTTTTTGGAATAATGACAAAGACCCTTTGGGGGCCTTCTGTCCCCCATAATGATCTTTTTCCCCTCTATAAGGTTTCTTCGGGTCCTTCCCTCATCGGTCCCCTCCTGTTGCTAGAGTTTGAATGCTCTTTCCTCCTCTCCTTATCTCCATTGTGTTTTCCTGCACAAGTATCATTCTGACTACTGTGTTCCATTTCCATGAACTATGAGATATTCCCTGTACTCAGTACACTATGTTTTCGAACTCATCTGGTAATTTCATGATAAGGGTGTTAACTTTCATTTTCATTGTACCTGTCCACCCGGCACTTTCCATTTCTATATACAAACAAGAAAGATCATTACAGTAATCTTACATCTTTCCTCCTTTGTAACTGTAACTTACTAGCTTTTGCTTAGCCAATTCGAGCTCCTAAATAGTTCCAGCTCTATAAATCTCCACCAAACTCACCCACAACTCCTCATCCTTGTAAATGTGAAGATGAGGAGTGGCGAAACCTTGAGTGAGGTGCCTCAAAATGAAGTTCTTGGCAGCCATGTTTACATCCTCCCACATTTGAGTATTGTCTTCATGGTCTTCACGGACGCTGCTCCCGATATTGTGGTAATAGGAGTGAGGGGTGTCTCCTTCCCTTTCCCCTTTTCGGACACACTGCTGTCCCCATTATCTGCCTCGTCCGCTGAGGCAGCCGTTGTTGCAGGAAACCTTACTCCCCCAAATCTTGGTGGAGTTCCCGAAGGTGGACGTTTCACTTGTCCACTGACGATACCCCAATTTCGTTTTTCACACAAAGCTCCCAACATCATGGCTTCCCAATAGATGAACCCAGATCCATTGAAGGTGGGCACCCTAGAGGGTGGGCCCATAACCTGAAATTCTGTGTCCTCCATTAAACTACAAAATACAGCAAGCCTCAAGATAGTGTTTAACTAACCCACTTCAAGCCACAACTACTGCTGCCCAAGAAGGCAAACTCACAATTTGACTGCACCCTTGTGCAGCCTGGACTCCCCTGAGTCCGAAGCAAAAAGAATCACTGAAAACGGCCAACCAGCCGATAAGTTATGAGTGGGCAAAGATGCCAAATTTATACAAACTCTCAAAGAGAGAGAGGTTCTTATCTACCAAAATTCTCTAAGTCCTAAATCCCTCTCACAAACCCTATCTATTGTAGTACAAACCAATAAGATCACTGTAAAGTACAGAAAAGTACTATGGCCGATGTACTTTCTGTATGGCCCATGTACGGCAACGCGAATAAGTGGACGTGTGTCCACTTTTCACTTGTCCGTATGTTCGCCAGAATTCCTGCGACCAAATGTCATCCTTCCGCGTGGCGCCACGTCACGCCACGTCATAAACGCCAAAAATGACCATTTTGTGATCTCGACATTGATTTTTCTCCTTCACATTAGATTGGATATTAAATGTCCGCCGTCGAAAACAAATGTTCGATTCATTTGTTTGCGTGCAAGATAATGTTCGCACTATATAATACTTGGTTCCATGTTTTTTCGTTCGTTATTCCGTTAATCGAATTCATAGACGTAACATTGTTTAAATAAATATCAAACCGTTGTCGAGCGTGCCTGATGAACGTGAGGGAAGGGCCCAAAGCACGGCGTCGTCGCCATTGGAGTCCTGCAAATAAACCCCGAATGCGAATGCTTCCCGTAAAAAATGATCATGCCCACTGTTGCCCCCATCCCTCCCATAGACATGCATGCACAAAATAGGAGGGAAAGAAGGACCGGGACTAGGAATGAAGGCATGGGAAGGTGAAAAGATCTCCCCTTCCTTTTGTTTTCCCCATCGAATCCGGGGAAAGGGGTTTGGGTTTTTTAGTTTGTCAGGTCGGTGCCCCGATTTTTTTTGTGCTTTATCCACTAGAAGTCTATAGCATTTGTTCCCTCAAAACCCACTGTTTCGATACCAGGAAGATGCAGCTTTACTCCGCGAGGTTCACGCCAAAGCAAAAGAAACTACAAGTCAATACACAAATGCACTACCACGTTGACATATAGAAATAAATAGGAAAGGTTGTTTCAGATTTAACAATATCACCTTGACCACAGAAATAAAATATAAGATGGAAGATATAAAGATGGCGGAGCAAGCTTAACATACCCCGACAATTTACGATGACAATGAGAGAAGGCGATATCTCTCCCAATGGTTGTGTAAATAGGTATGATACTCCTTCAACCCTCGGTGTCTGCAGCTCAGAACCGACTAGACTCTTCTCAGTTTCAAACAGCGAAAAATCCAAAAATCACCCAAAGGGAAGATAATGCCAATTACCAGCCCGAACTACGATTCCCACAATGGACATATCCAAAACAAAGATGGCAATAGAGTCAAAAAAAACAAAGGTTCTTCCAAAAAAAGGTTTGTTGGATTTTCCGAGGGTTTTCACAGGAGATAATACTGAAAAGAAACCTGTCTCTTTAGACCCCAAGTGCCTTATACATCAAAGTTTGTCATATTGCAAGTCTGAAAGTCAAAGCTATGCTATTAACCTATGAGCGGTTCGCAAGTGTAATTGAACAGACACAAGACAAATTAATCCGTACTACACTCGGGGCAAAAAGTTTTGCTCCGGACTGCGGCTAGATCCGCGGCCGGAAAAAATTATTCGGTCCACAATTATAAGACAAAATCTTGAAAATGACACTAACTTGCCAGACTTTGACCTATCGTAATAAATGGACGAAAGGTCAGCTGAGACTCAACTAAATCTCAATTGACGGCTACCAGCATAATCTAAATGCAAATCTGAAAAGTTACGTGGCAATCCACAATGTACCACCCAAAGGGGCTGGTGGCAAATGGTTCTATTTAAGGAATTGTAACCTTTGAGACGGTAGAACTTTGTCATCCGGTCTCTGTTTGGCGCCAAATAAAGTGCGTTCCGCTACGTTTAGGAAATACAAGGATCCCGTCTAGCTTGGTGCACTCACTCCTCCGTACTCTGAAGACCGTACAGAGTAAAAAGGGCCCGGAAATCCTTGGTGATATAAAGGTATGCCTGAAAAGCACCTGAGCTTGACACCTAATGTATCCTAACGGACTTCTACAATAGACTGGTCAGAGCTAACGGCTAAGCCGCGCTCCACCGGTCGGAGGTTCGAGTCTTGCCGGACTCAACCTCTTGTTGAGAGTGACATTAGTCACTCTTTAGCCCTGCTTGCTTAAGCGAGGACAACCATGGCTCAGACACCCTCTCTATGGACTCTCTACGTCATTGAACTGCCGCAAATAATATGCGCGGTACTCCACGATTAATCATACGCCACATGCTAGTATTCAAGTTGTTGCTTTACAAACCGAATCCTCCAAATGAACCCTCACCAAATCACATATTTCACGAATTGTTCGGTCACCCAAATTACGTACGCCTCATACCGTATTATTAAGGCTTCACTAAAACAAATGTGTATGAAACTAAGTCTTTAAAACAACAATTTGACCTAACGTAATAAATAAAAAAAAAGTTGGTTGGGCCTCAACTAAAGTCCGACTGATGTTTAGCAGCATAACCTAGATTACAATCCCAAAAGTTATGTTCAAATCCAGAATGTACCCCCCAATGGTGAAGTGGGAAACTGCTTCCAGGTGGCGAAACTTCAATATCGGGAGTGGAATTACTTGGTCATCCGGCCCCCATTAGGGGTAAACCAAATTGCATCGCGCTCCGTGTGGAAAATCAAGGACTCTAGTTCAGTCTATTACACCTCAAAATCCGTACGTCGATGACCGTACGGGAAAAAAGCGTTTTGACAATCCGGGATATATGTGGGTGTGCACATATGGCACACGAGCTTGACAACTGTCGAGCGTGGCTTATGAGAAGAGAAAAGGGGTCGATGATCCACAGAGTTGTCCAAAGGGAGACTTGCAAAGAATCGTAGATGCGAATGCTTCCAGGGCCATGCCCCCTTCTACCTGAATCCCTCTCGGTGACATGAATGCAAACGTAGGAAAAAAAAAAAAGATACCCCTCCCCTCGTCCCCCCTTTCCCCTATGAGGTCAGAGGGAAATGTTGTTTATAGCCTATTTCAGCCATGGATTACTCACGGAAGACACCCACAAACTACCCCAAAACAGTTGTGTTTCAGACAGCACAGATTACTCCAGAATTAATAGAAGCTGATAAAACTACACCTGTATGCAGTATATCCTAGACACTATAATCACTCAAAATTAAAGCTTCATCCACAAAGGAATCTAATAGATATGAGCTCCCGAGTTTTCCAAAAGTAGTTGACAGCTTATCAAGCGAACCAAGTAAACTTCTCACATAATTCTACAGAAATAACACAACAGACTGAAACTACACACATATATATTTACTATATCAAAAAACATATACATAACGTTTCATATCAAGATATCATCGAAGTGATCACACTGACAGGTTAAAGATGCACAAAAGCAGTCTGCCATTACTTTGATAAACTTAGCTGATAATGAGAAATAAACTTAGTCCTACAATTTATACTCACAGAGTCTTTTATTGATTCCTACACTTATCAAAGAACTACACGTGTAAGTAAGTACTATACACTAATAAATATACTGTACGTCAACGGTACGTCTACTGTACCGGAAGTACGTCCAAAACCCTATTTGTAACTTTTATCCTAATTTAATCTTGTAACACTAAAATTAATTCACTACATACAAAATTCAATTGTTTCAGATATACACAAATATTGTTCATACATAAATTGTGCCACTTGCTTAATCATCAATAGGCAAAT
Organism: Zygnema cylindricum; assembly: GCA_037447655.1. Lineage (NCBI taxonomy): Eukaryota > Viridiplantae > Streptophyta > Zygnematophyceae > Zygnematales > Zygnemataceae > Zygnema > Zygnema cylindricum. The sequence goes on from JBBHKE010003213.1 coordinate 26,710, forward strand.
CCGTCCAAACGTCACTAAGCATGTGTACAAGTCTATTCCGAATTTGCGGATCGTCGTAAGATGTAAAGTAGATCTTCACGGTAGACGACACGCGTCCAAGTCATTATCTGTGGTCCCATTTCAAATTGATGCTTAGTTAGCATGGTTTACATAAGTCCAGCCGACTGTTGTTTGTGCGGTACAAAACACCTGAGTGCGTACAGGGGGCTTCGTCACTTGTGGTCTCGCCCGCATCGCGTCCATCAACACGATTCGAATCAACGTTCTTTATTGAATCCATACAATAAATTTATCAGATGTCCAGTCCAAACTTCGTCCGTCCAATTTTGCAAATCCGCTTGATCCATATTCGACACGTGTATGTGAGTGTCGGCGCCATTCCGAAATAACTGTAAAATCTCATATGTCGACGCGTGTCCCTGTAATATTACGGTACACTCTTTTGTCCTTATACTACTGTAACACTATTTGGGGTCAATACTAAAGTGTGTATACCAAATAATATTCTAAGTACTAATCTCTCTCTCCCTGACCTGTTTACTAAGTAGTAAAGCTTTCAAATTACAACAAGAAAGCGGTGAGCTGATATCCTAATTTCCCCAACTCTTAGTCATCAGGACTTAAAAAATAAATATGTTACTAGCCCAATTTGCAGTTCTTGCACAACAAGAGGGCAAAGGGTTGAGGACGAGACTTCGAAGTGGATGGAAGGCAGGATTGATGCAAGCAGTGGACCATCAATCCCAAATCTTTACAAGTCCTGGTTGAGGTGACTGGAGGCAGGCAAAGGAACATGAATGTGGGTTGGCAAAATAGGTAAGGTGGAAAGTAGGCTCGTCTTCCAAACCTCGAAGGTGATAAGAATCCACATTGATTTGATTCTCCTTGATTTGGCGACCATCCTTCCCCTCCAGTGCCAAGAACTCTTTTATTTGAAACCTCTACCACTATTACAATAACACGTCCCGCTGAAATATCCAGTGTGTCTTTCTTCTGTTGCATCATGTACACGAAATCCTTGGGCATAAATCATCGTTGCGAGGGAACAAAATTCTTGCTCTTGCGTTGCGAATATCAGATTTGATTTCACTGTTGAGTTGCCTATAAGTTTCATATGGCAAGAGGCATTTCAAGGTGGAACACCTTTGCCCTGCAGCAATCAATTTCTCGACCGTTCCCTTTTAATCCATTTCCTGAAGGACCACTGCTTGGGCTGAGGCAGCGCCGGGCAGCATGGGATGGCGTCCAAAAACAATGAATTACGGACTATAGGAACGGAGGGAAGCTTGCGACTAAATCTGAACCCCATGGCAATCTAAGGCACCCTTCAATCACACTCACCAAAATCCTCTTCAACAACATATTTCCGCAATGACCGCTTCATTGTCTATACGCAACTTTCTACCAAACCGTCGACTTACGAGTTGTCTCGCCTGGTCAGGCAATGGTCGATAAAGCACAATTCCAACAAGTTAGAGAATTCCCCGCAAATTCGAGCCATAGTTAGTCAGTACTTTGGTAAGTGATCCAAATTGGGACAAAGCTCTCTAATAATGCATCTGCAATTGCCTTGGACTCCTTCCAGGGTAGGACCACAAATTCTATCCATTTGGAAAAATACTCTATCATTACTAGTACAAAGAGGTTCCCCTGTCTACTAGTGGGTAAAGGGCCTAAAAGATCCAAAGACCAGTAATAAAACATTCACCAGATTGGAAGGGAATGAAGTTGGGTACCTCTCTTTTAGTCGAAAGCGCCTTTCACTTGGTCACATGATGGACATGTCTGTGCAATTTGGTTGAGTTGGGTCCGCAACACGTGCCACCTGTACCATCTTGTGATTAACGAGGTAGTCCGCTTTTGCCCAAAATGACTAGATTGCTGGTGGTGGTTTCAGTACTGTGCTGCTCCGCTATAAGTCTAACAAAGATTCCCTCAAAACCCACTATTATAAAGCAAAAGATTCTAGTAGCCAACCCTGGCTGAAACGCAACCGGAGCCTAAACAAGACTACCAAAGAGAGAACAAATGTCAAGATCATGTCCGTTTTCGGCACACCTTTATTTCCCCAAGATCTTCAGGACTCTTTCTACCTGTACAAACATCCTCGTAGGGCGAAAGAGGCACACGGAACCGGACCAGATCAAGGGATTTCCTGAAATGAACCGAACGCACTTTCTTTCGCGTCTAACGGAAGCTTGTCGAGCGTGCCTAATGAACGTGATGGAAAGGCCCGCAGCTCGGAGTCGTGGGCATTCAGTCGTGCAAATAAACTCCGAATGCGAATGCTTCCCAAAATGATGATAATATCCACTGCTGCCCACATCCCTCTTATAGATATGCATGCAAAATAAAAGAGAGGCATGAGCAGGGAAAGGGAGAAAGGCAAAAGTTATCTTCTCCTCCTTCCTCCCCCCCCTTTGCCAAGGGAAAGGATTAGGGTCTCGGTTATCAGGCTAATATCCCAATTTTGTGCTTGCCTACGAGAAGTCTATCTCACTTGTTCCTGGAAAACCCACTGTCGTGAACAAAGGGGTTTTAGTTTACCCCGGAACAGTAACTCTAAAGCAAAGGGAAAACTCTTGATGAAGACATAAATGCACTCTCACGTAGATATAAAGATATAAATAGGATCAACTTTCCAGATTTAACAATATCACCTTGCCCCAGATAGAGAATAAAAGATAGAAATTATGAAATGTAGCGAAGCAAGCTTAACATACCCCAGCAATCAATGATGACAATTAGAGAAAGAAGACCCCTCTCCCGCGAGTATTATCAAAAGGTATGGTACTCCTGTAACCTTCGGTGTCCGCAGCTCAGAACCGACAGCTAAAAAACCCTAAAATAAATTAGCGGAAACATTCCCTCTATTCCGACTTCAAATTTTGAGGGAGGGAGAAAGAGCAGCAAAAGTATACAAGAGAAGCAGGTTGCTCATAAGGTAACTTAGCTATCTCACCCAGATGAGCCTCAATCATACTCGGAGGCAGTGAATAGTCTAAAGAAAGACAAATGGATTAGAGCCATAAATGATGAGATGGCCTCCATCATGGAAGCAAATACTTGGGAACTAGCGGACTCTCCTCCGGAAAGAAAATCGATTGGTAGTAAATGGATGTTTAAACTAAAACTGAACTTAGATAATATCATTGAGAGATATATAACTTGATTGGTAGCAAAGGGGTTCACCCAAAAGGAGGGGGTTGACAATGAGGAGACTTGTGCTCTAGTTGTTCGGTTCCCATCAATAAGGATTCTCCTCAATCTGGCAACAGTTGAAGACATGGAAATACATCAGATGGATATTAAGACTGCCTTTCTTAATGGTGAGTTAGAGGAAGAAATTTTCATGAGGCAACTAGAGGGGTTCGTGGAGAAATGAGAAGAGAGCAAAGTTTGCAGGCTTATAAAGTCCTTATATGGACTGAAAGAAGCTCCCCGACAGTGGAATAAAAAACTAGATGAGTTTCTCACCAGTCTACAATATATCTAGATCAGCTCTGCTCATTCTATCTATATGTTTGAAGATGAGAATGGTGTGATTTTCATTGCAATTTATGTGGATGATCTGTTGGTGTTAAGTAAGTCTTTGGAAATGATCAATAAGTTAAAGAAATATCTTAGAAGCAGATTTGATATGAGGATTAGGGGAGGTAAGGTATATTTTGGGAATCCAAATGGAGAGAGATAGGGGGAGAAAGGTTATCAGACTACCTAAAAAGAAAGCAATGGGTAATATGCTCCAAAAGTTCCAGATAGAAAAGGCAAACAGTTGTACCACTCCCATAGACTTGAAGTGAATAAATGATGGGAGTATAAGAGGAGTAATAGTCTTAGATGATCAGATTAGTTTAGAGGAGAGAGAGTTTATGAAGTCTATTCCTTATAGACAGGTCGTAGGAAGTTTGATCTACTTTATGAACTGTATAAAGTCGAACATAGCGGCAGCAGTATGAGTCCTCACTATGAGTCTTAGCGATCCTATGAGAGAGATTCGGAGGCAGCAAAGAGAGTCATGAGATATCTGGTAAGAACCAGAGAATTATGGTTACATTTGGGAGGGGAGCACACTGATATCACTACTTGGAGTGATGCCAGTTATGGGGATGCACCTATGAGAAGATGCACTTCTGGGTATGTGTTCTATGTTGGGGAAGGTGCATGTTATTGGAGCAGTAAGCAACAAAAGGTGGTTTCTCAGTCCACTATGGAGGTTGAGTACATGGCCTCTTGTTCTGCTGTGAAAGAGTTGATGTGGGTCAAGTCCTTGCTGCAATAACTGGGTTATATGAAGGAGGGAGTGCATGAATTTTTTCTGTGATAATCAGGCCGCCATTGCTTTTGCAGCCAATCCAGAACATCATTTCAAGGCTAAGCAAATGGACATAATATTGAGCTTCGTGAGGGAAAAGGTTAAAAATAAAATTGTAAATCTTGTGTATAAATGCGATGAAAAATGGTGGCTGGCATGATGACGAAACCTGTGCCCTCTCCAAAGTTAAAATATTGTAGGGAAAAATGTGGATTAAAAGAAAAGTTAAAATTAGACTAGAAAATAAGGGGAGTGTTGAAATAACTAGTTTTGAGTATTTTCTAGGTCTAAATAGATTAGCAGAAAAGATAAGAAAAGTGCAGGCAACCTGCCTCCATCTTTTCTCTCTCTCTCGCCCACATACTTGTTGTAGTCACTGAAAGAGAGAGAGAGTTATGGAGCCATGGCTGCCTCAGCTCCAAAAGCAGTACTAAAAAGTGACTTAAGTCACTCTCAACAAAAGGTTGAGTCCGACAAGACTCGAACCTCCGATCGGTAGAGTGCGGCGTAGCCGTTAGCTCTAACCAAGTTGTTGTAGAAGTCCGTTAGGATACATAGGGTTTGATATCTATTTAAACTTGTGTACGGTCCTGACACTGATTAACTAAAATATGAAAGAAGGAACATAGAACTAGTTAAACTTTAGTGGGGACGCCATTTCGCATGAAACAAATGAATCGGACATTTGTTTTGACGGTTAAAATTCAATGTCAGATTTAATCCTATGACATACATCGTAGTCGGGATCCCGGAATGGTCACTTTGGCGTTTTTGGATGTGGCATGATCTTGCTCCACGTGGAGGGATATCATTTGGTCGTAGGAATTCCGGAGAGCGTACGGACGAGTGAAAGGTTGACACGTGTCCACTCAGAGGCCTTGTCGTACATAGGCCGTACAAAAACAACATTGGCTGTAGTACCTTTCTGTACTTTAGAGTTATGTGATTTTGTCGTACATTAGTAGATAGGGGTTATGAGAGGAAAGTAGGACTTAGCATATTTTTAGACACTCACCTCTCCCTTGGGAGCTTTGTATAAATTGGTATCTTTGCCACCTTATAACTTATCGGTTGGTTGGTCGTTTTCAGTGAATCTTTTTGTTACGGACTTAGGGGAGTCCAAGTTTCACAAGGGTGATGTTAGACTGTAAGTTTGCTTTCTTGGGCAGCAGTGGTTGTGGCTTGAAGTGGGTTAGTTAAAAGCTATCTAGAGGCTTCTTGAATTCTGTAGTCCAATGGAGGACACATGATAGCAAACACGTCAAATCTGGTTTCGGTCCCTGAAAAAACAATTTGGCTTCTGTCCCTGAAACGAATTTTTTTTTGCATGACACTCCGGCCAATTTGTCGTCGTCCAGATTGGTTCGCAATAAGGTACCTTTTAAGCCATTGACACCACCTATCGAACAACTTAACATACGTCAAAGTACGCGTCTTATTCAGCCGACTTTGAAGATTCGCGAGAATCTCACTCACCCAACCTTGACGACATCAAAGATCCTCATACATTGACAGCCGCTTTGTAACGACCCGATGCTGACAAGTGGCGGCTTGGTGCTACTCTGGAGTACAATGCATTAATGTCAAATAATACTTGGACGCTTTGTACCGTTCTACCAAATCGATGTGCAATTGGATCCTAATGGGTTTTTAAGATTAAACTGTTGGCAGATGGATCTGTCAACCGTTACAAGGCACGCCAATTGATATTCATGTATTTTCTAGGTCTGAATACGAAAAATAAAAGGAGAAAGTCAGCAAAGGTAGCATGTTTCTCGCTCCACTCTCCAGTCCCCATACTTGTTACAATCAGTAAACACCGAAGAGAGAGCTAAAACCATGGCTGCATATGCTGTCCTAATGAGACAGAGAATAGACTTGATACTCAGTGTAGTGTATACCAAAAACGTGGCTGCCGGTACCGAGTTTTGATTTTAGTACATACCGATTGTCAAATTAGCCGGTAGCCGTTAGCTTTATCCTATAGTATAGGAACAATGTTGGGATATGTAGGATACGATAAATATTTCAATGAATACACGTTGAAGATTCTATTTAACTAATAGAACGTAATCTTCAACATATAACCCACAGTACCTTATATACCGTACAAAACAAATGTTACGCACATTTATTTCGACGATCCGTATCAAAATCCGAATTTGGTTGACATTCGTGGAGCGAGCCGAGATTCTCGAATGGCCACTTCGGCGTTTTCGGGTGCCGCCACTCCGGATGACACGTGGCAATATCTTGGAGGATTGCGCGATCTCCGGAACGCGAAATGACAAGTTCGGATGTGACAAATGTCACATTATGGCGATGCCGTACAAGGACCGTACAAAAGTACTCTAGAACTTGTACTTTCTTGTACACTACAGTCCTATGATTGGTCCGTACTTCAATAGAAGGAGTTTTAGAGAGGGAATACGACTTAGTAGTTTTCTAGCAGGTAGCCTCCTCTTTGAGAGAGCACCTTGTATAAAAGGCAAACTTTGGTTTGCCATAACAATTAACTCAATTGACCATTTTCAATGATTCTTTTTGTTGCGGACTCAAAGAGTCCAGGCTACACAAGGGTGTAGTCGGTCAAAGTGTTTCTCTGCGACGGTGCCTGCATTTCTAAGGGAAAGTCAAAGCGGGGAATGTTATCCAAAACTCATATTGCAACTTTGCATTGTGTGGTGGAACTGAGCACACAGAAAGTCATATCACAAGGGTGAAGATGTAATGGGGTTTTGATTGTGAAGTGGTCAATCATTTTGGTTTATATAAACTTGGAGTCGGCACTATCTAGATTAGCTTCTTTGGACCTGTGAATTCCGTGTAGCGATGGAGCCCATAGACTTACCGGTTATGGGCCCACCATCTACGGTGCCTATGTTTGATCGAACTGACTTCACTTATTGGTAGTTCACGATGGAGGGATTACTTTTCGAAAAGCATTTATGCGGAATTGTTTCAGGACAAGTGAGGTGTCTACCACCAGGCTTTGGAGGAACTCACTATAGAGAATCGTCTAAGGCTTTCCAAAAAACCAACCAGAGTAAGGATGCAACGGAAGGTGAAGGGAAAATCATTACCATGGAAGAGAAAAAAGCGGAGAAAGATAAAGGGACATCGATGGTGAGGGGAGTGAAATTCTGTGGTCTTTATTAACCCACAGAATTAGCAGCCTATATACAGCCTCTAGAAAAATATTTGACCCTTTCACTTTTCCACTGAATAAGTGCCGCCCAGGCACAAAAATATTCTGACCACCCTCACCCTTGTGAGGAGAAGACTCCTTGAGTTAAACGCAAAAGGAATCACTGAATTTTCTCCCCTGAGCAGAAAGTTATGGCTGGCCAAAGATGGCCTATAAATACAAAAGGTCACCTGGAGAGAAGCGCCTCAAACACGCTAAGTCCCCTAACTCCTACTCACAACTACTTACTACTCTACCATCGGCCAATCAAAAATGTGTATAGTACAACAAGGTACAGTGGCCGATTGTACTTCTTGTACGGCCATTATACAACATAGCCTTCTGGTTGACACTTGTTAACATGGAAGCCATCGTTCCTCCTCCCATCATTTGCGCGTCTAATGATGTGGCGCCACGTGGCACAGCGCGCCGCTATTTTCGAAAGCCACTAAAGATTCATTCGGGTTTGACGGGGGGGACGACGTCCGTCCGATCATGTATTTTACACGGTTAGATTCGCGTCAACGAGCGGCGTTTGACTATAGATGCCAGTTCGTCAATTTTGGTCTGTTTTAATGAAGTGACGTTTTGCATAACAATTTTTATACATAACAAACTGAATATGTGTATCGTTTCTTTAACGCCTTAATAGTTTAGGCGTACATCTATGTAATACTAGGCAGACCCTGGATAAATCTCGTTTAGGGCAACATTTTGGCAATCTATTAATCTGTCTGCCTGTCTGCCAATTTCTTTCGAACTATGGCGGCAACCATGGTGACTTTCTCTCTCTCTCTCTCTCTCTCTCTCTCTCCACTATAGAGTCTAAATTAAGAAGTTAATATTAATTACTTCTTTTCAACAGGGATCTAAGATCTCCGCTACGGTTCCTTTTGTGGGGATTATATCTGAACGAAAAACTGAAGAAAACGATAGGAAAATTTGGGAATATTAAAACACTATAGCAAAATATCTCATACTTAGATATGCGTCTAAGTCCATAGCTATCCCTTTCTTAAATATAACCAAGTCTTCAGAAATTTGGGAAACACTAATTAAGATTTATAAGAGTGAAACTATACATAGGCAGCAATTAGTATAACATGAAATAGAGGCCTATGTTTATAGAGGCGGAAGCATGATAGAGTTTTGCAATGATATTGCTGCATTATGTGTTGAGTTTGCTAGTGCAAGTTATGTAAAATATGAGGTGAGAAGAATTAACACACTAATCATGAAACTTCCAAATAAGTACGAAGACATAATTTACCGTATGCAGGCAATGGATTGCTCTTTATGGACTTGGAGTATTACCATGGGGATGATTATTGTGAGGTAAAGCACTTTGGAGCTTCGTAGGGGAGGTGATAGGGTGAATGCATTGACAACCGGTAATGATTGGCGGAAGCGTGATAAGAGGAACGACGGTGACTTGCGGAAGCATTATGAGAGGAAGAAAGACAAAGGTAAACCTTATCAAAACTTCGGTGGAAAGAGAGGGAGAGGAAAAGAAAGGGCAGCTTTGAAAAAATGAGTTTGCTTCGCTTGTAGGAAACCGGGTCACTATATAGAGGAGTGTCTTTGTTTTGAAGAACTTAGAAGTTGGTATGTGAATGAGGAGCAGGAAGGGGAAGAGGAGAAAGAGGATGAAGATATTTTGGAGCTCATCACATCGGTAGAATGGAGAAGAGAGAAAAACACATAGAAATTCAATAAAAGCAACTATATGCTTTTGGAGGTATAAAGGAAGTAAAGGGAAGGGAGGTACTTGAGGGAGTTAGACATGGTGAGGATGTCAAGGAGTGTAGAGAGTATTACTTTGAAAAAAGTGTTGAGATTTGTGTATTTTCTAGGTCTGTATTAGGATAGGAAAAAGGCAGAGGCAGTCTGCCTCTAACTCCTTTCTCCAAGCCCCCACACTTGTTGTAGTCACTAGAGGCTGGATAGGGAGATGAGCAATGGCTACCTAGTTCCTCTAGAGAAGACAAGGGGTAAAATAGGTAGATTTACCAAAAAGGTACTTCACGGACCGAGGAATTGATCGTGGTACCTACCGTCCGTCAAATCACCCGTAGCCGTTAGCTTTGTCCGTTAACTCTAAGACTAATGCTAACATGTATAGGGTTTGATGTATATTTAAACAATTACATATTTTGATTTCCATCTAGCTAGGTTAACGGAATACATAACATAGAATCAATTGTGCCTTAAGTACCGGACGAAACAAATAGTACGGACATTTGTTTCGACAATCCAGATAAAAAAAGTCGATTTGAATCGATGGCCGTGGTGCGAGACGAGATTACGGAATGGCCGCCTTGGCGGTTTTTGGCGCCGCCACTCCAGATCACACGTGGAAATGCGCTAGAGGATTGTAGGATCTCCATGACGCGAGACGATAAGTCTGGATGTGACAAATGTTACATTATGGCCATGTCGTACAAGGGTCGTATAGAAAGTACTCCGGCACGTGTTCTTTCTTGTACGGTACAGTCATATGATAGGTTGGTACCTCAATACTAGAGGGCTTAGAGAGGGGTTTTAGGATTATAAAATTTTGGTAGGTAGCCACCTCTCTCCCAAAGAGCATCTGTATAAATCAGTAAACTTTGCCATTTAATATCAACTCATTTAGTTGATCATTTTCAGTAATTCTTTTTGCTGCAGACAAGAGTTGAAGCTACACAGAGGTGTAGTCGGTGAGAGTTTTTGCTTGCCAGGATGGCTGCATTTCTAAGGGAAAGTTAAAGTGGGGAATGTTATCCAAAACTCATATTCTAACTTTCCATTCTGTGGTGGAACTTAGCATAGACAAAGTCTTATTTCACAGGGGTGAAGCTGTAATGGGGTTCTGATTGTCAAGGGGTCAATAATTTGGGTTTATATAAACTTGGAGTCGGCACTATCTAGATTAGCTTCTTTGGACCTGCGAATTATGTGTGGCAATAGAGCCCATAGAATTACAGTTTATAGGCCCACCATCTAGGGTGCCTATGTTTAATGAAACAAACTTCACTTCATGGGAGTTCACGATGGAAGGATTGCTTTTCGAAAAGCACTTATGGGGAATTGTTTCGGGACAACTGAGGTGTCCACCACTGGGCTTCGAAGAAACTCACTATGGAGAATCATCTGGGGCTTTCCATAAAACTAACATGAGTAAGGATGCAACGGAAGGTGAAGGGAAAATCATTACCATGGAAAAGGGAAAAGAGGAGATGGATAAAGGGACACCGATGGTGAGGGGAGCTAGGCTCTTGGCTACGGTTCCACTTGTGGGGATTATAACTGAACCAAAAACTGAAGAAAACAACAAGAAAATTTTTAAAATATTAAAACTCTATAGCAAAACATCTCATACTTAGATATGTGTCTAAGACCATAGTTATCACTCTCTTAAATCTAACCAAGTCTTCGGAAATTTGGGAAACACTAATTCAGATTTATAAAAGTGAAACTATACCAAGGTAGCAATTAGTAAAACAGGAAATACAGGCCTATGTTTATAAAAGCGGTAGCATGATAGAGTTTTTCAATGATATCGCTACATTATATGTTGAGTTTCCTAGTGTAGGTTATGTAGAATCAGAGGTGAGAAAGATTAACACACTAATCATGAAACTTCCAGATGGGTACGAAGACATAATTTACCGTATGCAGGCAATGGATTGCTCCTTATGAACTTGGAGCATTACCATGGGGATGATTCTTGTGATGAAAAGCACTTTGGAGCTTCGTAGGGGAAGTGACAAGGTGAATGCACTGACAACCGGGGGTGACTGGGAGAAGCGTGATAGGAGAAACGACGGTGACTCGCGAAAGCATGATGAGAGGAAGAAAGACAAAGGTACACCTTATCGAAACTTCGGTGGAAAGAGAGGGAGAGGAAAAGAAAGGGGAGCTTTGAAAAATAGAGTTTGCTTCGCTTGTAGGAAACCGAGTCACTATATAGAGGAGTGTCCTTGTTAGGAAGAACTTAGAAGTTGATATGTGAATGAGGAAGAAAGGGAAGAGGAGAAAGAGGATGAAGATATTTTGGATCTTCTTCACATTAGTAGAACGATGAAGAGAGAAAAACACAAAGAAATTCCATGAAAGCAACAATGTGCTTTTGGAGGTATAAGGGAAGTAAAGGGAAGAGAGGTACTTAAGGGAGTAAGACATGGTGAGGATGTCAAGGAGTGTAGAGAGTATTACTTTGAAATAAGTGTTGAGATTTGTGTATTTTCTAGATCTGTATTAGGATAGGTAAACGGCAGAGGCAGTCTGCCTCTAACTCCCTTCTCCAAGCCCCCACACTTGTTGTAGTCACTAAAGGTTGGATAGGGAGATAGAGCCATGGCTGCCTAAGTCCTATAGAGAAGACAAGCGGTAAATTAGGTAGATTTACAAAAAAGGTAGTTCACGGACCGAGGAATTGATCGTGGTACCTACCGTCCGTCAAATCACCCGTAGCCGTTAGCTTTGTCCGTTAACTCTATTACTAATGCTAACATGTATAGGGTTTGATGCATATTTAAACAATTACACGTAGAGATTTCCATCTAACTAGGTTAACGGAATATAGAACATAGAATCAATTGTACCTTAAGTACCGGACGAAACAAATAGTACAGACATTTGTTTGACAATCCAGATAAAAAAGTCAATTTGAATCGACGGCCGTGGTGCGAGACGAGATTCCGGAATGGTCGCCTTGGCGGTTTTTGGCGCCGCCACTCCAGATGATACGTGGAAATGCGCTGGAGGATTGCAGGATCTCTGAGACGCGAGACAATAAGTTTTGATATGTCAAATATCACATTATGGCGATGTCGTACAAGGACCGTACAGAAAGTACTCTGGCACGTGTGCTTTCTTCTACGTTACAGTCATATGATTGGTTCGTACCTCAATACTAGGGGGCTTAGAGAGGGGTTTTCTGACTTATAATATTTTGGTAGGTAGCCATCTTTTTTTCAGACAACATCAATATAAATCGGCAGACTTTGCCATTTAATATCAACTCATTTAGTTGACCATTTTCAGTGATTATTTTTGTTGCGGACTCACAGGAGTCCAAGCTACACATAGGTGTAGTCGGTGAGAGTTTCTGCTTGCCAGGGTGGCTGCATTTCTAAGGGAGAGTTAAAGTGGGGAATGTTATCCAAAACTCATATTCTAATTTGCATTCTATGGTGGAACTTAGCATAGAGAAAGTCTTATTTCACAGGGGTGAAGCTGTAATGGGGTTTTGATTGTCAAGGGGTCAAAAATTTGGGTATATATAAACTTGGGGTCGACACTATCTAGATTAGCTTCTTTGGACCTGCGAATTATGTGCGGCGATTTAGCCCATAGACTTACACGTTATGGGCCCACCAACTACGGTGCCTATGTTTGATTGAACACACTTCCCCTATTGGAAGTTCACGATGGAGGGATTGCTTTTCGAAAAGCACTTATGGGGAATTGTTTCGGGACAAAGGAGGTGTCCGCCACTAGGCTTTGGAGGAACTCACTATGGAGAATCATCTATAACTTTTTAGAAAACCAACCGGAGTAAGGATGCAACGGAAGGTGAAGGGAAAATCATTACCATGGAAGAGGGAAAAGGGGAGAAGGATAAAGGGACACCGATGGTGAGGGGAGCTAGGCTCTCGGTTATGGTTCCACTTATGGAGGTTATAACTAAACAAAAATTAAAGAAAATGACAAAAAAAAATGGGAATATAAAAACACTATAGCAAAACATCTCATACTTAGATACGTGTCTAAGTCCATAGCTATCACTTTTTTAAATCTAACAATGGCTTCAAAAATTTGTGAAACACTAATTCAGATTTATAAGAGTGAGACTATACAGAGGCATTAGTTAGTAAAATAGGAAATATAGGCCTATGTTTATAAAGGCGGTAGCATGATAGAGTTTTGCAATGATATTGTTGCGTTATATGTTGAGCTTGCTAGTGTGGGATATGTAGAATCTGAGGAGAGAAAGATTAATACACTAATCATGAAACTCCCATATGAGTAGGAAGACATCATTTACCATATGCAAGGAATGGATGGCTCCTCGTGGACTTAGAGCATTACCATCGGGATAATTCTTGTGAGGGAAAGCACTTTGGAGCTATTAGGGGAAGTATTAAGTTGAATGCATTTACAGCGGGTGGTGACTGGCGGAAGCGTGATGAGAAGAACGGCGGTGATAAGCGGAAGCGTGATGAGAACAACGGCGGTGACGAGCAGAAGCGTGATGAGAGTATGAAAGACAAAGGTAAACCTTATCGGAACATTAGTGGAAAGAGAGGGAGAGGAAAAGAAAGGGGAGCTTTGAAAAAAGGGGTTTGCTTCGCTTGTATGAAACCATGTCACTTTATCGAGGAGTGTCTTTGTTTGGAATAACTTAGAAGCTGGTATGTGAATGAGGAGGAAGAAGGGGAAGAGGAGAAATAGGATGAAGAAAATTTAGAGCATCTTCACATTGGTATAATGGAGAAGAGAGAAAAGTACATAGAAATTCCACGAAAGCAACAGTGTGCTTTAGGAGGTATAAGGAAAGTAAAGGGAAGGGAGATACTTGAGGGAGTTAGAAATAATGAGGTAAAATTTATAGATATGTGGGAAACAAAAAAATGGTTGGATAGGGAGTCTTCATTGGATTCCGAGGTAATGGGAGAAGTAAAACTAGAGGGGGTTATAAAGGATAGAGAATAAGAGAAATATTTAATGAAAGGTTTAAGGGAGGAGAAATATTTATTGGGAATAAAATCAAAAAGTGATAGTGGAAAGAATTCTATGGGAGAGAGTGAGGAAAGTTCAGAAAATGGGGAGAATATCATGGATAAAAATATAAGTACGGAAGATGTAGATTTTAGGAGGGATTTGTGGGGACTCTTAATTTAAGGATAAATTTAGGGGGTAATGGTTTTGACATCACAAATGGGATTGATGCCGTCTATGAAGGTGTGTTTGTAAAAAGGTTAGCATCTGAGTGTGTGGTGCAGATTGGGAATAAAATCAAAAATTGATAGTGGAAAGAATTCTATGGGAGAGAGTGAGGAAAATTCAGAAATTGGGGTGAATATCATGGATAAAAATATGAGTACGAAAGATATAGATTTTAGGAGGGACTTAGTGGGGACTCTTGATTTAAGGATAAATTTGGGGGGTAATGGTTTTGACATCTTTAATGGGATTGATGTCGTCTATGAAGGTGTGCCAATAAAAAAGTTAGCATCTAAGTGTGTGGTGCGGATTGGAAATGGGGCTGGTTGTTTGAATTGCAAGAGGGAAATCAATTTTTGTGTGAAAAAGAGATGAGGTGGATAAAATCTTTGCTCGAATTTATGAAATGTGAAATGCTGAATAAAATGTGTGATCAGCAAGATGGAATGTTTATTTCAGCTCATCGAGCAGACCTTTTGAAATATTAGGATGTTTTTTTAAAATTTTATGAAAACAAAAGAAAAAGAAAGAAAAAAGGGGAGCGGGTGGTTGTTTTTTTGTGGGAGTTGAAAAGAAAATAGACTAGAAAATAAAAGTAGTGTTGAGATTTGTGTATTTTCTAGGTCTATATTACGATAGGAAAAAGGCAGAGGCAGACTGCCTCTAACTCCCTTCTCCAAGCCCCCACACTTGTTGTAGTCACTAAAAGCTGGATAGGGCGATAGAGGCCATGGCTGCCTAAGTCCTTTAGAGAAGATAAGCGGTAAATTAGGTAGATTTACCAAAAAGGTACTTCACGCACCGAGGAATTGACCCTGGTACCTAACGTCCGTCAAATCACCCGTAGCCGTTAGCTTTGTCCGTTAACTCTAAGACTAATCCTAACATGTATATGGTTTGATGTATATTTAAACAGTCACACGTAGAGATATCTATTTAACTAGGTTAACGGAATATAGAACATAGAATCAATTGTACCTTAAGTACCGGACGAAACAAATAGTACGGACATTTGTTTCGACGATCCAGATAAAAAAGTCGATTTGAATCGACGGCCGTGGTGCATGCAGAGATTCTGGAATGGTCGCCTTGGCGTTATCTAGCGCCGCCACTCCGAATGACACGTGGAAATGCGCTAGAGGATTGCGAGATCTTCGAGACGCGAGACGATAAGACCGGATGTGACAAATATCACATTATGGCGATGTCGTACAAGGACCGTACAGAAAGTACTCCGGCACCTGTACTTTCTTGTACGGTACAGTCGTATGATTGGTCCGTACCTCAATACTGGGGGGCTTAGAGAGGGGTTTCAAGACTTATAATATTTTTGTAGGTAGCCACCTCTCTCCCAAAAAGCATCTGTATAAATCGGAAAACTTTGCCATTTAATAACAACTCATTTAGTAGACCATTTTCAGTGATTCTTTTTGCTGGGGACTCACGGGTTTCCAAGTTACACAAGGGTGTAGTCGGTCTGAGTGTTTGCCAACCAAGATGGCTGCATTTCTAAGGAAAAATCAAAGTGGGGAATGTTATCCGAAACTCGTATTCTAACTTTGCATTCTATGGTGGAACTAAGCACCGAGAAAGTCTTATTTCACAGGGGTGAAGTTGTTATGGGGTTTTAATTGTCAAGTGGTCAATAATTTGGGTTTATATAAACTTAGAGTCGGCACTATCTAGATTATTTTCTTTGGACTTCCGAATTCTGTGTGGCAATGGAGCCTATAGAATTACAATAAGAAAATCAGATCTAAGATCCATGAATGAAAAGGGAAAAATATAAATAATGAGGATAATATATAAATATTTTGGAAACAGAAAATTGGTCGGAAAGGGAGACTTCAACGGATTCCGAACAAAAGGGAGAAGTAAATCTAGAGGGGTTTTTAAAGGATAGGGGAGAAGAGGAATATTTAATGAAAGGTTTAGGGGATGAGAAATATATATTGGGAAAAAAATAAAAAAATGATAGTGCAAAGAATTTTATGAGATAGAGTGAGGAAAGTTCAGAAACTGGGGTGAGTATCATAGATATGTTCGGGCGTCTTCTTCAAATTTTCGAAAAAAAACCGCCATAAATACTTCAACATCTGAATGCGAAAATACAAGGAAGACGCCATAACCAACGCCACGGCAGTAGTTAGTAAACTGGTGTTGAAGCCGTTGACGAAGATTCTTTTTCTTTTTTTATTAATATGTTACGTCGTGCAATGTTGAATGATGAAAAATAGAATCTGCATATGGCATGTACTTTGTTTTTTTTAAGTTGCGTGCTCTTGGAGAGGTAGAGAGAGAAAGCCATGGGTTGCCTGTTTGTGAACGACAGTTATTATGACAAAAAATTAACTACAGTAATTTTGACAAAAAATTAACTTTTTCGCAGGAATTGAATCTTCGCCTAAGCACGTCGCCTAAAAGCTGTTGATAACCTTGTCCTTAACCAGTTGATGTATATTTTTCGATGTATGCACGAAGTTTGATAATATTTTCAATGCATATTTATTTTTACCACTCATTTAACGTAAAGCGTACAAACTGCGGTACATGTTCAATTCATTTTTTTTAACATGTACGAATTTGTACAGAAAAAATCATTAACGTTTTTTACGATTTTTTCCAATCGACCTCTCCAGTTTCTACGTATTGTACGCGCGTTCGAATCGTTCGTAGAACACGTTTTGAACAACTATGATTGTGTTTCATTTGTCGAAACCATAGTTCAAAAGTAGGCGTTTTTATGGTATGTTTTTGGTAGGGGCACAAAACTTGGCACAAAACTTGGCACAAAACTTGGCACAAAACTTGGCACAAAACTCGCGCAGATGAGGCATACTGTATATGTGTGCGTTGTGCACACCCACGTACGAACGTACGAATCTGACGTATAATCATAGTTTAGCGCACGCTGTCGGACGAATTTTTTTAGCGAACAGACACGGCGTATGATGACATTCCGCGGGGAAAAAATCCCGGAAAAAAATATAAAACGTCGACGTAAGTCCTATCGTAAATTGTGTTATGGGCTTTTCATGTGATCTTCTTAGATCGCTACTTTGATCAGCGACCGTCCGATCGTCCAAATCTGACGGTTTAAATTAAAAATACCTCAAAACTCACGGAAAAATGTTTTTTTGTCCGAATGTTTTTCAAAATTTAGACATGACGTTTAATTCTCTATTGATCAATGTGCAACTCAACCCTGTTACCATTTTTTTCATTTTGCGACCAATACAATATGGGTCTTAGGGTCATATTGTATTTTTTGCTTACAATAGGCATATTGTATGGGCTTACTTTCACCTACTTTTGAACTATGGTTAATAAAACTTTAGTACATCATGGCCTGTATTTCCTAGTAGTATGAGCGATTCACATTGTATTTTGCTTTAGGAGATATGTAAAAGGTTCCCTCAACGGAATGTGATATTATAGACATAACAGATGGTTATCTGTTATATATAAGACAGAAAAAGCGTCTCCAAAGGTGTCGACAAGAGAAAAGAATGGAGATGACAGGTGAACACGTGAAAGTACCCTCAGATTAGACTCGTATTAGCTAGGGAAAATCGTGTGATCTTGTTCGCACATGTACAAACATCGACTACGTGAACACGAACTATAACACGGACCATAATGGCTAGATTATGGGATCGTGTAGATAAAGTAGTGTAGTGTGTGTTAATTAGACTTAATGTTTTGTTGGCTTAAGACCACAAAACTTAAAATAGTTAATTTTAATATTAGTTTTAATATTTTATAATATTAGTTAACTAATAGCGATAGGCGGTGTACAGTACACCACCTATCGCTATTAGAGTAAATAACGCTTATTCGATGCCCTTTAAAAAAAAAGAAGCTTGATATACAATCCATAATTCTATTTTTTCTATTATTCTAATGAGGGTTTTTTTTTCAATTAGCATTAATAATGGAAGTACACTCCGATAAAAATAGTGTGACGTACGGAGAGGGTATCTCCATACAAAATGGCACTTTTTTAATTACAAAGGCATAAAAAGACACTTAACATTATTGCGCACACATGCGAATGTGCACTGGAAGAAAGAGACGCAAACTCGTCAACAAAAATCACGTTCTCTAATGTTTGTCCATCGACCGTGTGAACAGCGCGACGGCGTGTAAATTGTCAGATTTTGTACGGGTACACATATTAATGTAGACATCGAAAGGGCGGGCATTTGTTATTCAGGACAAGCCAAATTACAATTAGGGATAAATAAGTATAAATATTTAAAAAAAAAATCCCGATTAATGTTAATAAGACTATATTTTTTACGCTATCTATTCCTTTACTCTTATAGCGATTAAGGGTGTAATATACTGTAGTTCAAATATAAAATTTGATAGAGGACGTTGAGAACACGTTCGTTGAATAGTTCAATTAAAGTTGAATTATTGAACGACTTTTGCGTTCGCGGAAGGCACTTAAGATTCGTCGTGTACCGTTATGAACGTAGCGTCCACTCTGTTTGTTACACGTAGTTTGAACGGTCGGTTTTCCACACTTATTTTGACGAGACATAACGTTATGTCGCGTCTTATATAGAAATCAAAGATTAATTTAGTATTTTCTAGGTTTTGTAAAATGTAGAAAAGAAGCAGAGGCAGTCTACCTCTAACTCCTCTCTCCAGCTCCCACACTTGTCGTAGTCACTGAAAGTTGGAGAGGAAGATAGAGCCATGGCCGCCTATGCTATCCCGACTGGGACAGACATTATGTTGGTACATTTTACCAAAAGAGATCTTGACGGATCCAGGATTTGAACCAGGTACCTGCCATCCGTCACGTTAGCCAGTAGTCGGATACCTTAGCCAACTTGTCTAAGATCAAGGTTAGAGTATATAAGGTTTGGTAGCTATTTAAATGTTAACACGTAGGCTATTTCATTTAACAGGATATTTAGACATAGATACAGTTTGTAATGTACGACGTACGGAACATCTGAAACGGATACCGCACATCTTTTTTCGAAGATAAAACAAATATTGCGCAAGTATTTATGACTGCCACGATTGTAATCCAGCTTAATCGGACGGCCACGAAACATGCCGAGATCGCAGAATAGGTTTTTGGCGGTTTGCGTTCGACGTCAACTCAATTGCCACGTGACATAATCACATTCGATTATGACATCTCCGAGGATTACAAAAACGAATCCAAAAGTGACATGTGTCGACTTGTTGGCCATGTCGTACAATGGTCGTACAGAAAGTACACCGACACCTGTACCTTTATGTACGATACAATATTATAATTGGTGCCATACTTCAGTACATAGTGTTTTGGAGAGAGATAGGACTTAGAAAAATTTGATGGATTGGACCCTCTCTCCCAGAGAGCTTCTGTACAAAAGGTCAACTTTGACCCTTCATAACTTACTGCTCAAAAGAGCAAATTCAGAAAATACTTTTGCTATAAACTCAGGGGAGACTTGCCTTTATAGTGGTGAAGGTGGTCAGAGGTTTTGTATGTCAAGTGGCAGTTATACTTGCTGAAACACAAAGGGGTCAGGGTTATACTAGAGTCTTAGTGTGAGCTGCCTACTCAGAGGACCTATGGAGGTCTCAGGGTTACAGGTTATGGGCCCACCCTCTAAGGTGATCATCTTCAATAGAGCTGGCTTCATTTACTGGGAAAGTATGATGACAAGACCTCTATGTGAGAAACAATTTTGGGGAATAGTGAGTGGTTGGGTGAGGCGTCCATCAAGTCTAGTGATCCCTCCAGGGTTTGGAGGAAGCAAATTCACCATTGATGCAGATCCATCTTCAACGGAGGAGACAAAAGAAAAGGAGGTGGTGGACAAAGGAATGGAGAAGGAGACGATCATAGGAATAGCAACTAGTTCAGCATTCATGTCACCTATTCCCAGGAACGAGGAGAATGATAGTGATACTTGGGACTTCAACAATTTGGTGGCAAAGCAATTCATCCTCCGCCATCTTACTGAAGGGCTTACATCTCCTCATTTGCATGAAGAGAGGCCAACCGATCTTTGGGTGACTCTCATAGAGATGTACCGAAGTGGAACGATTCAGCAACAACAGTTGGCTGATAAGAAAATTAAGGAGTATGTATACAAAGGGGGGAAGATGTTGGATTTTTGCAATGAGCTTGCTACACTTTTTATGGAACTAAAGAGTGCTGGAAAATTATTTAGTGAAAAAGAAAAGGTTAACTATTTACTGATGAAGTTACCCGATGAGTTCGACAACATAGTCAACCGTGTGCAAGACTTGGCGGACTCAAGGTGGATTTGGAATTTAGTGGTAGGGATGATTCTCGTTTGGGAGAATACCATTAAGATTCGAAGGGGAGAAAAGAGTGGGTAAGCCTTGGCAGCATGGACCGATTGGAGGAACAATGATTCCAGGAAACAGGTCGGAAATTATAGAGTGGTGGGGCTGAAAAATCAGACAGAGGAGTTTAGACCAAAGACTCCTACGGGTTTGTGCCGTTTTTGTAAGAAACCAAGGCACTATATGGCTGAGTGCACTAAGTTAACCAAGCTGTGATTAAAGGAGGGCCAGACCTGTGGATCCTCGAGAGGAAAGAAAAAGGCCCATGTGACACAGGTACATGAGGCAGAATCCGAGGACGAGGACGATGCACTCTTATTAGATGAAAAGATGGAAGCAAAAAACGAGGTTGAAATTCCACGAAAGCAGAAATGTGCTTTCGGTTGATTGAAAGGGGAAGCAGGCTGGATTGTAGACTAAGGTGCATCCATGCACATGTGTATAAAAACAGCTTTCACTAAGATAGAAAGATTCCAAGTAGAGATAGAGTACGGGGATGGGAGGATATCAGATCACTTCTTACAGGATCGGCAGATCAGTGTTCAGAAGCAAAGACATCCATAGTTACATTCTCTGATGTATTGTTTATTCGAGTTGAACAAAAACCTCATCTCTACATTTCTATTAGATGATAAGGGTTTTGATAGTATCACTAGGAAAGGAATCTTTACTCCTAGTTTTGAGGAGGAAGTTTATTTTACTACTGAAAAAGGTAGCCAAGGGATGTTTAGGCCGATTTTAAGAAATGAAAAGAAGAAACTTTATTATGTTGGTGTTCATGATATAATGTTGTGGCATAAGAGGTCTGGGCATGTGAATCTAGATAAGCTAAGAGAGATGAAAAAGATGGGAGTAGTGGAAGGGATTCAGTTCGGTGAAAGTGAGTATCTAAATGATTGTAGTAGATGTTCTCAAGGTAAAGCACTTAGGTTACCCTTTCCAAAAACTGCCTCCTATAAAGGAGAAAAAATTATAGATTTAGTACACACAGATGTTAAGGGGCCGGCCAGAGTGCCATCACCCGGGGGGAAGAGATTTATGATGACTATAACCGATGATTGGTCCCGGTATTTCAAGGAATATTTTTTGAAAAATAAGTCACAGGCTTGGGAATGTTCTAAACAATATAAAACATGGAGTGAAAAACTCCATGAAACCTCAATCAAGAGAGTAAGGAGTGACAATGGTTGAGAGTGTACCGCTAACTACTTCGAGGATTTTATGAGAGAAGATGGAGTGCAATACCAAAAGACAGTTTTTGAAAATCCAAAGCAAAATGGTGTAGCTGAAAGATTAATAGAACAGTGAGTGATAGTGCTAGGAGTATGTTGTCAAATAAGAAGATAGGAAAGAAGTTTTGGGCCGAGGCAATGAACTATGCAAATTATCTCAAAAATAGAGTTCTTACTTCAACAGGAAAAGGCCAAACACCCTATGAGAGATGGACAGGCCGAAAACTAAATGTTTCACACTTAATTTTTTTCGGTAGTCAAGTGTTCAGTTTAGACACAGATCAGTCAAATTGGAAGTTAGACCCAAAGGGAAAACCATGATATCTACTAGGATATGATAGAGATGTAAAAGGATATAGAGTCTATAATCTCAAAAGAGAAGATATTAAAATTCTGTGGTCTCCATTGACCCATAGAATGAGCAACCTATGTAAAGCCTCTAGGATAATATTTTCCCCTTCCATTTTCCCACTGAATAAGCGTCGCCCATACACAAAAGTATTGTGGCCACCCTCACCCCTGTGAGGCCAAGGTTCCCCAGAGTCAAACGCAAAAAGATCACTAAATTTGCTCCCGTGAGTAATAAGTTATGGCTGGTCAAATATGACATTTATAGTTACAAGCTCTTTTAGAGAGAGATCCCTAAATATCACTAAGTCTTGGTCTGCCTACTCACGACTACCTACTACTAAACCCTAGTCCAATAGGAACACTATATAGTATAAGAATGTACAATGGGCGATGTACTTATTGTACAACCATTGTACGACAAATTCTACAAGGTGACACCTGTCAAATCTTCTCCGGTATGAAATAATGTGGCGCTACGTTGCACCACGTGACGCAATCTTTGTATGCTGCCAAAAGCTCACTTTGCGTGGCGGCTATAATGCTGGCCATCCGATCAAAACATATTTTACACGGTTCAGATTTGCGTACATGCATGAATTGTTCCTTTTCATTAGTCTGGTGTTAATTAGCTGTCGCGTTAATATTTATATATCTTTAAAACCAATCACGTGTATCGTTTCGATAACGCCTTAGTGGTTAAGATGTACGACTATATAGAGGTCCATAGACCCAGGTTCAAATCTGGACCTAGCTATCATTTGGAAAAATATCCTCTACTTTAAACTCTGCCACTTTCTAAATATCGCGGCAGCCATGGCGTGCCTTTGATCCTCACTCTCTCTCTTTAAAGTGGAAATAAATTAGAGAAGTGAACTATAAATTACCTCTTTTCAACACTCACCTTAATTCCTAGTAACTTTTTGATTTTAATTCACAGTTTTCTCTGCAAAAAAATCAACTTAGGGGAAGGCACTAGTTTTGTCATCATGGCTAAAATCATTTCTTTATTAGTTTTCTGAACCAATTTAATTATTTTATTTTCTACCTTCTCTTTGACAAAGCTTAGTCTAATATCCATATGTTTAGCTTTGGAGTGATGTTTCGGATTAGTTGCAATAGAGATAGCAGCTTGATTATCACAAAAAACATTTTGAGTTATAGACTTCATGAACCCAAGTTCTTCAAGGAGAGATTTAACCCACATTAATTCTTTGGTTGCAGCACAGGAAGCCATGTGTTCAGCCTCCATAGTGGACTGAGCAACTACTTTTTGTTGCTTGCTACTCCAACAACATGCACCGGATCTAATTAGCAACACATATCCAGTCGTACACCGCCCTAAAGGCACATCTCCATAACTGGCATCACTCCACGTGGTGATGTCAGTATGCTCTCCTCCCAAACGCAACCACAAATTCCTTGTCCCCACCAGATACCTCATCACCCTTTTGGCAGCCTCCTAGTCTCTCTTTCTTGGTTTATTTAGACTTCTACTAAGGACACCTACAGCTGCAGCTATATCCAGACGGGTACAATTCATAAAATAAATTAAGCTGCCTACAATCTGCCGATAAGGGATATTTTCCATAATCTTTTTTTCTATCTCATCCATCTCATCATTAAAAGTCAATTTTCCTCTCTATTCACTCCCCTCAAACACTTTTTTCAAATCCATGAGAGTAAACATTCATTTGCTTTTTCCATCTGAAATTTTTCTAGCATGTTACCGATTGTTTCTTTCTGTGTGAGTCTTATAATCCTATTCCCTCTATCTCTCTCCATTTGAATTCCTAAAATGTACTTCGCTTCACCAAGATCTTTCATATCAAAACGGCTTATAAGATCCCGTTTGAGTTTGTTAATTTTATCTAAGGACTTGCTTAAGACCAACAAATCATCCACATAAATAACAATAAATATCACTCCATTCTCATCCTCAAATATATATAGAGTGATCTGAACTAATTGTGATATACCCCAAACCGGTCAGAAATTTGTCCAATTTTATATTCCATTGTCGCGGGGCTTGCTTAAGCCCGTAGAGTGATTTTATCAATTTGTAAACCTTGCTTTCTTCTCGACTTTCCACGAATCCTTATGGTTGCTTCATGTAAATTTCATCTTCCAACTCTCCGTGCAAAAAGGCTGTTTTAATATCCATCTGGTGTATTTCCATATCCTCTACTGTGGCTAAACTTAAAAGGATTATAACAGAAGGAATCAGACTACAGGTGCAAAGGTTTTTTTGTAGTTTATCCCCTCTTTCTGAGTATACCCCTTTGCAACTAACCTAGCTTTTTACCTTTCAATGGTATTATCCGGGTTTAATTTAAGTTTAAAAACCCACTTACATCCGATCGGTTTTCGGTCCGGTGGACAATCTACCAACTCCCATGTATTGGCTTCCATGATAGAGGCAATTTCTTCATTTATAGCTGTGATCCACCGGCTACTTTTTGGGGTATTTGTGGCCTCTAAGTATGTCTGAGATTCATCTGGGTGAGACATCTTCGTGAGTTGGTTATTTACTTGTCTTTCTTGAAGTCGTTTACTACTTTTTCTTCCCCCTTCAAAATCGGACGCCGGTATGGAAGGCATCTATGGGTTTGGTTTAGGAAGATTTTCAGCTTCCCTATCTTCCAATTTCGGTGTCTTATCAAGTTCTTCATCGGTTTCCACTTCGTATTGTGGCTTTGCCTCGGATGTTATTTTTTCCTCCTTCTCCTTTGGTAGATCTGCAGATTTTTCTTTTTCTCCATCTTTCTTCTCTTCAAAGTCAAAATCAGAAAACTAATCCGTTTCAAATCTGATTTTGACTTCCTTATTATATTTGAATGGATCAATGAACTTCTCTTCATTCATCACCACTATGTGTTTTACCAAAATTAAATCTCTCTTTTTCAAAACATACACTTCGTATCCTTTTGTGCTCTTATCATATCCTAGAAGATATCCTGGTTTCCCTTTTCCCTCTAACTTCCATGTAGTCTTATCGGAATCCAAACTGTAGACTTGACTTCCGAACACTGTTAAACTAGAAAAATCAGGCTTTCTTCCTGTCCACCTCTCATACGGAGTTTCCTCTTTATTTGCTGAAGTAAGGACTCTATTTTTGATGAAATTAGCATAGTTCATAGACTCAGTCTAAAATTGCAAACCTATCCTCTTATAAGTTAGCATACTTTTGGACATATCTGTTAAAGTTCTATTCACTCTTTCTGCTACTCCATTTTGTTCCAGATTATAGGGAACAATTTTCTCATGATGAATTCCTTCTTTTTTAAGATATTTTTTAAATTCCTTTGAGGTGTACTCTTTTCCATTATCACTTCTTATCTCTTTTATTGAGGTTTCATGTAGTTTTTCACTCCATATTATGAACACTTTGAAACATCTTAATACCTCTGACTTATGTCTGAGAAAGTTTACCTTCGTGTATCTAGACAAATCATATGTGATGGTTAACATCCTTCTCTTCCCCCCATGTGAAGCATACCAAGGTGGTCCCCAAACATCAGTGTGAATTAGATCCAAAACTTTCTCTCTCCTAAATGTGGTTGCCTTTGGAAATTGAAGTCTATGAATCTTCCCTTGGGCACATCCACTACAATCATCAAATGACTCATCATCCTCAAAAGTGATACCCTCCACTATTCTATTTTTTATCATTTTCTTTAATCTATCTACATGCACATGCCCCAACCTTTTGTGCCAAAGCATCATCTCACTTGCACACGAGTAGAGAACACTCTTTTCATTGCAAAAAACAATTCTGAACATACCTTGAGTGCCCTTCTCAGCAATGAAATAAACCTCATTGTCAAAGCTTGCTGTGAAGATTCCTTTCCTAGATCCTGTTTCAAACTCCTTTTCATCTAGGACAGTTGTTGAAACTAGGTTCTTGCTAAGCTGTGGAATGTAAAGAACGTTTGAGAGTGTTTCAATTGAGGCCTTTCCATCAACTAAAACCTTCAAGTCAATAGTTCCAATAAGACTTGTGGTTTTACTCTACCATCTTCGTACTCTATTTCAACTGTTAGGATCTTTCTCAATTTAGTGAACCACCTCTTATCTTTGCATATATGCATTGAGGCCCCTGAGTCTATTATCCACCCATCCTTGGTTGGATCCCTATTACCTCCGAAAGCACACTTTTGTCTCCGTGGAATGTCGACATGCTTTTCAGTGGTTTTTTGGATTAAGAAGAAGCTCCTCAAGCTCCGCTTCCTGTTCGGTTTCTTCGTCCTCTTCCTCATCATGAACTTGAATTAAGAAAGCCTTTTTCTTTCCTCCATCCTTTGAGGTTCCTTGTCCATCTTTTAGTCGAAGATCAGCAAGTTTGACACAATCTGCTATATAGTATCCCGGTTTCTTGCTGAAGTGACATAATCCTCCTCGAGAAGTTCCTCTCCCCTGTCTATCAAATCTGCCACCTTCTTGTCCTCTTCCTCCAAAGTTGTGATAGGGATCTTTCTCTCTCTCCTCATCACGCTTCCGCCAATCAGCTCTTGGAGACAATGCTTGAACACTTGGACTCCCTCTCCTATGCTCTATGGTGCTTCTTTTCACTAAAATCATTCTCACTGTGTCATCCCAATTCCAATTGCTATCTCCTATGTCTGTAATCGATTAATGATATTCTCATACTCTTCAGGTAGTTTCATCATTAATGTGTTCACTCTTTGCCTCTCAGACCATGAGTTACCTGCACTCTCTAGCTCTCCAAACAATGCTCCTAATTCATTGCAATAATTATTCATGCTTCCTCCCTTATAAGTATAAGCTGCGATCTTAATTTTTGCCAATTGTTGCTGCTGCAATGATCCACTTTCATATTTGTTAACTAGTGATATCCAAATCTGAGATAAGATTTGACATGCATAAGGGGAATGGCAATGCCCTTTGCTGCACTTTTAAGAATTAAGAGCTTAGATACCTTGTCTTTGTAGTTCCACTTTTCATACTCTTATCTGTCGATCTGAACCCTTGTCAACGTTGCAGGTGGTGCTGCTGCCGGTATCGCCTTCGCCAATTGTGTCACTTGAGTTTCAACTCCTCCCTTTTCTCCTTCCATGACAATCTCCTCTCCATCCTCATCTTCATCCTCGGTGATGGTTGTAGTTGTTCAGGCTAATGTAGTGAAGCAGATGCATGGAAAACGTGTCCCTCCAAACCTAGGTGGAGGTGGGCATCGAATTTTTCCAGACACTATGCCCCATAGATGCTTCTCAAATAGTTCTCCCTCCATCCTCATTTCCCAATACAAAAAGTCCGATCCATCAAATATGGGCACCCTAGAGGGTGGGCCCATAACCTAAAAATCTCTAGTCTCCATTAACCCACAAAATGAGCAGCCTATGTAACGCCTCTAGGATAATATTTGCCCCTTCCACTTTCCCACTGAATAAGCGCCTCCCAAAATCAAAAGTATTCTGACCACCGTCACCCTTGTGAGGACAAGACTCCCTTGAGTCAAACGCAAAATGAATCACTAAATTTGCTCGCCTGAGCAGTGAGTTATGGCTGGTCAAAGATGACCTTTATAGTTACAAGCTCTTTTAGAGAAAGGTCCCTAAATATCTCTAAGTCTTGGTCTGCCTACTCACGACTACCTACTACTAAACCCTAGTCCAATAGGAACACTATATAGTATAAGAAGGTACAATGGGCGATGTACTTATTGTACGACCATTGTACAACAAGGTCTACAAGGTGACACCTGTCAAATCGGAAACCATGGTTGCTCCTCCCATCTTCTCCAGTATCAAATAATATGGCGCCACGTGGCACCGCGTGACGCTATCTTTGTATGCCGCCAAAAGCTCACTTCGCATGGCGGCTATAATGTCGGCCGTCCGATCAAAACATATTTTACACGGTTCAGATTTGCGTACATGCATGAATTGTTCCCCTTCTTTAGTTTGGTGTTAATTAGCTGTCGTGTAAATGTTTATATATCTTTGAAACCCCTCAAGAGTATCTTTTCGAAAACTCCTTAGTGGTAAAGACGTACGACTACATAGAGGTCCACAGACCCAGGTTCAAATATGGATCGAGGCACCATTTTGGTAAAATATCCTCTAATTTAAACTCTGCACTTTCTAAATATCGCGACAGCCATGGCGTGCCTTTGATCCTCACTCTCTCTCTTTAAAGTGGAAATAAATTAGAGAAGTGAATTATTAATTATCCCTATTCAACAGATATTACCCTAGTGAAGCATCTAGTGGTTATGGATGAAAGAAAATCTATAGATCCCTTTAAAAATACAAACACCGTCAGAATCAGATTTGATTCAGAAAATTTTGATGACTTTGAGCTTCTTAACTATCCAGGATTTTAAGAAGATGATGATCTTGCTGGTACAGATCTGATCCAGAAGGACCCAAATGTGAAACCCATAGTATTAACTCCAACCGAAGCGGAAGACACGGCGGAAATCGACCCGGAATCAAGGTATAGGGGAGAAGTAGAAACTGTTCGGAAGAATCTAAGAGAGCCATATATTCCACCAACCGGGTTTGAGGGAGGGAGAAGAAGCATCAAAAGACTACAAGAGAGACAAGTTAACAATAAGGTATCAAACTCTCTTACCCAGATGAACCTCAAACTTATAATGAGGCAATGACTTGTCCTGAGAGAAACCGGTGGAAGATTGCCATTAATAAGGAGATGGCCTCAATTATGGAGGCTGATACGTGGGAATTGGCGGATTAACCGGTGGAAGATTGCCATTAATAAGGAGATGGCCTCAATTATGGAGGCTGATACGTGGGAATTGGCGGATTGTCCTCCTGACAGGAAGCCAATTGGGTATAAGTGGGTAATTCAGCTGAAACTCAACCCGGATAACACCATTGAGCGTTATAAGGCTCGATTAGTGGCGACGGAATTTACCCAGAAAGAGGGAATTGACTACGAGGAGACTTTTGCTCCGGTCGTCAGGTTTTCTTCGGTTCGTATACTTCTCAGTATGGCGGCAGCAGAAGACTTGGAAGTGCATCAGATGGACATCAAGACGGCCTTTTTACATGGAGAGTTGGAAGAGGAAATTTTTATGCAACAGCCCGAAAGATTTGTGGAGCAAGGGTAGGAAAGTAAAGTATGCCGATTGATCAAATCTCTATATAGGCTGAAACAGGCGCCACGACAATGGAAGAAAAAGCTCGATGAGTTTCTTACAAGTTTAGGAAATATTCGGATCAGCTCAGATCACTTAATTTATTTGTTTGAGGATGAGGAAGGAATTATTTTTATTGCAATTTATGTTGATGATTTGCTTGTTTTAAGTGAATCTATAGATAAAATATATAAGTTGCAAAATGATCTAAAAGGAAGATTTGAGATGAAGGATATTGGAGAAGCAAGGTATATTTTGGGAATTCAGGTAGAGAGAGACAGAGATAGAAAAATAATAAGATTAACTCAAAAGAAGGCCATTGGAAATATGTTAGAAAAATTCCAAATGGACAAGGCTAATAGTTGAACCACTCCTATGGAATTAAAGAAGGGAAGTGAGGGGAGTGAGGAAGAGGGAGTTATAATCTTAGATGATGAGGTAGGCCCCGAAGAGAAAAGATTTATGCAGACCATCCCTTATAGATAAGTAGTGGGCAACCTAATATATTTCATGAATTGTACCCGACTAGACATAACCGCAGCTGTAAGAGTACTTAGTTGGAGTTTGAATGCTCCCACTAAGAAAGATTGGGAGGCACCTAAGAGAGTCCTTAGATATCTCATATGGACTAGGGATCTATGGTTGCATTTGGGCGGGAACAATACTGACATCACCACTTGGAGTGATGCAGCTATGGTGATGCTCCTATCAGGAGATGCACATCTGAATATATATTGTATGTGGGTGATGGGGCTTGCTGTTGGAGTTGCAAGCAGCAAAAGGTCATTGCTCAGTTAACCATTGAGGCTGAGAACATGGCTTCTTGCTTTGCTGTAAAAGAATTAATGTTGGTGAAGTCTTTGCTTGGTGAGATTGGTCATCTTAAGAGTGGTGTCCAAAAAGTGTTTTGTGATAATCACGTTGCCATTGCAATTTTTGCCAATCCTAAACATCACTTTAAAGCCAAACACATGGACATCAAACTTAGCTTTGTTAGGGAGAAAGTAGAAAACAAAATAATCAGTTAGGAGTATAAACTAGATAGTGAAATGGGAGCAGATATGATGACCGAACCTGTGCCTTCCCCCAAACTAATTTTATGCCGGGAGAAGTGTGGTCTTAAAATAAAGAGAGACAAGAAAATAATGGGAGTGTAGAAATTAAAGGTTATTTTAGTATTTTCTAAGTTTTGTAAAATGGAGAAAAGAAGCAGAGGCAGTCTGCCTCTAACTCCTCTCTCCAGCTCCCACACTTGTCGTAGTCACTAAAAGTTGGAGAGGAAGATAGAGCCATGGCCGCCTATGCTATCGTGACGGGGACAAACATTAGGTTGGTAGATTTTACCAAAATAGATCTTGACGGACCCAAGATTTGAACCTAGTACTTGCCGTCCGTCCGGTTAGCCGGTAGCCAGATACCTTAGCCAATTAGTCTAATATGAAGGTTATACTATATAAGGTTTGGTAGCTATTTAAATGTTAACACGTAGGCTATTTCATTTAACGAGATATTTAGATATAGATACAGTTTGTAATGTACGACGTACGGAACATCCGAAATGGATACCGCGCATCTTGTTTCGAAGAGGAAAAAATAATTCCACAAGTATTTAGGACGGCCACAATTGTAATCCGGCTTAATCGGACGGCCACAAAGCATGCCGACATCGCGGATTAGGTTTTCGGCGGTTTGCGTTCGACGTCACATAAATTGCCACGTGGCATAATCACATTGGATTATGGCATCTCCGATGATTACAAAACAAATCCAAAAGTGACATGTGTTGACTTGTTGGCCATGTCGTAGAATGGTCGTACAAAAAGTACATTGGCACCTGTACCTTTATGTATGATACAATATTATGATTGGTGCCATACTTCAGTAGATAGAGTTTAAGAGAGAGATAAGACTTAGAAAAATTTGATAAATTGGACCCTCTCTCCCAAAGAGCTTCTGTGCAAAAGGTCAACTTTGACCCTTCATAACTTACTGCTCAAGAGAGGAAATTCAGAGATTCTTTTTGTTATAGACTCAAGGGATTCTTGCTTTCACAGAGGTGAAGGTGGTCAAAGTTTTTGTCCGTCAGGGTGGCAGTTATACTTGCTGAAACACAAAGGGGTCAGGGTTATCCTAGAGGCTTAGTGTGAGCTGCCTACTCTGAGGATCTATGGTGGTCTCAGAGTTACATCTTATGTCAGTCAAGGCTTCACAACCAGGCTTCGAGTTTGAATTTGCGGATTTTCCGAAAGTCAGATGTAAGTTAGGTCTTGGTCGTTCAGAGTTGATTTTTTCTAACAGATTTGAGGGAAACTACACCGTGAATCGTAATTAGAGTTATTTACGCTAATTCCGTCACCCCAAATTTGGACTCTATCATCATAAATAAAGTAAATTAAACTAGATTATTCTTTACATTATTTAAGTTACTTTTTGAATGCGTGTTATTATCTCTAATATAGTGTCGTTTAAAATAGTGTGGCGTAGAAAGGGTGTGTGACCATGCAAAGTTGTACTTTATTAAGTAAAAAAATACAAATAATGATTTAATATATGTCGTTATCGGCGACGTTATTTAACTTGCGTGGAAGGTATAAAAGCTCTACTTCAACCATTTGAAAATCACCAGAACATAAAAAAAACCACTTTTTTAATTTAAAATCAATCTAACACCCCATTTATATTTATAAAGAGCATTAATCAGGCCAAATGGGGGTGGGGAAGTGAAGGGTCTAAACAAGTGAAGGAGGCAGATATGGTGAGATTGTCTTGTGCGGTAGAACTAGCTGGGGAGTTATAGTGGAGGTCAAGTTAAACGGAATTGAAAGAAGGTTTAACAGTTTTTAGACCATTTTGGAAGAACTAAAGAAGTTTTATGTTTTGAATTCATTTTCTGGTTTCGTTGTTTTCAACTTCAAATTCAGTTTTTGATTCCGTTACAATTAAATTTTAGGTGAAGATTCAGTTTCAATTATATTTACAATTTATAGTTGAAAATTCATTTTTTCTCGTTTTTTGTTTTAGTTCAGTTTTTCATACACATCCTAGTTTCCTCTACTACAATTTTTGTCCAAACTACAAGTCTTTGTAATCATTTTTACTTTCTTCGTATATATTACTTTTTCCATCTCCTCCCACCCGTCAAAGTCACCCTAAATACTTCAAATTACTTTGCTCTAATCCACTTTATCCGTGGAATCCTATCTTAATTTTAGTTGTTGATCACATTTAGGTTTCTTTTGTGATGTTTAAATTGTGATGGTTTAATGCATTTTTTCGCCCATTTTGATGTTGAAATGTTATGCTTGGTATAGTTGGTTTTCAAGCAAGATTTTTTTTTCCCGTTTTATACATGAATACAATGAATTGCTTCTCTCTTATCCAACTCTTTTCCTAATAAATTATATAAATTTTGTTCTTTTTATATTCGTATTATTTTTGTGCATATATATTTATACCAGCGTACACTAGGTTTGTTGTTGTTTTATGGGTTATTGTTTCAATTGATTGTTTCGTCTTCTTTTCAAGTGTTTGGTGTTGTATAATTTTGTACAGATTCGAGTATTTGGAGTTGTTCAACATTTTCACATTGAGTTTGCGAAGGTTTTGTTGCACGCTGTTGTTGTAATCTCTGAACACCTCGTGGCATTATTTTTTCAAAAAGAAAACAAACAGGATATCTAATCAACACTTTATCAAAAGGTATACAAATTTGATATATAATCAACATTTGTTTTAAATTGAAATTTATTATCAAGATTTGGTAAAAAAAAACACGCAAGTGTTGGAGTTAAATAAAATTCTATGGGCTCCATTGCCACACAAAATTCGCAGATCCAACGAAGCTAATCTAAATAGTGCCGTCTCCAACTTTATATAAACCCAAAATTTTGACCCCTTGACAATCAGAACCTCATTACAGCTTCACCCCTGTGAAATAAGACTTTCTCATTGCCTAGTTCCACCACAGAAAGCAGAGTTAGAATATGAGTTTTAGATAACATTCCCCACTTTGACTTTCCCTTAAAAATGCAGCCACCCACGGAGGCAAACACTCAAACGGATTACACCCACCTGTAGTCTGGACTGCTTTGAGGGCGCAGCAAAAAGAATCTCATAATTTGGTCAACTGAGTTTATAGTTATGGCTGCTCAAAGTGAGCCTTTTATACAAAGGGTGCTCTCAAGGAGAAGCGCCTACCTACCAAAAATTCTAAGTCGTAAAACCCCTCATTGCCCCTCTAGACCAATCAGATTATCGCACACTACATAATGTACATCTAAAGTACGGTAGCCAACGTACTTTATGTACGGAATTACATAGCACCACTCTCGATCTGCCACAAGGCGAAAAAGTCGTCGTTGTTCTATCCCTTTCTTCTTAGGCATCCTATAGGATGATGCCACGTGTCATTTTGACTTGCCGAATTAATCTTTGTTGACCGTTGAATTTCAACGATCGTCGTTCCATGTTTACCGTTGAAATTCCACGTCAATACGGAACCAATCATACGATTGTACTATACAAGAAAGTACAAGCGTTAGTGTACTTTTTGTACGGTTCTTGTACGACATCGCTATAATGTGACATTTTTCACATCGTGAGTTGTCATCTTTCTTTCTGGATTTTGCGCGATCCTTTAGGAACTTGTCCCGTGTCATCCAGAGTGGCGGTGCGCGAAAACGCCACGTCGCCCACTCGGGAATCCCGACTCGAACCACGGCCGTCGATGTAAATCGGAATTGTAGCTGGACCGTCGAAACTAATGTGCGTACTATTTGTTTCGTCCTGTACTTAAAGTACAGCTGTTTCTTTGCCCTATAAAGCGTAATCCAGTTAAATGAAAAACCCTACGAGTAACTATTTAAATATCTATCAAACCTAATATGTCTTAGCACTAGTCTTAGACTAAACGGACAAAGCTAACGGCTACGCGATGATGGACGGATGGTAGGTACCACGATCAAATCCTGGGTTCGTTAAATACCTTTTTAGTAAACCTACCATTATCTACTCTTGTCTCTTTGGAGAGCTTAGGCAGCCATAGCTCTAGCTCCCTATCCAGCCTTCAGTGACTACAACAAGTGTGGGGGCTTAGAGAAGGGAGTGAAAGGCAGACTGCCTCTACTGTTTTCTATCCTAAAATAGGCCTAGAAAATACTCAAATATCAACACTGTCCTTATTTTCTAGTCTATTTTCCTTTCGACTCCCACACACATAAATAAACACTCCCTCCCACCCATTTTTTTCCTTCCTTTTCTTTTTCTTTTCATAAAACTTTAAGAAAATACTCTCGTATTTGAAATAGTGCATTAGATGAACGAAAATAATAATTGCATCACACACTTTATTTAGCATCCCACTTTTTAAAAATTCGAGCAAAGATTTTATCCACCTCATCTCTTTTCCATCCACGCTAAATCGAATTTCCCTCTTGTTATTCAAACAGCCAGCCCCATCTTCAATCTGCAAAATACACTCAAATGCTGACCTTTTTACAAGCACACCTTCATAAATGCCATCACTCCCATTAGTGATGTCAAATCCATTACCCCCGAAGTTTATCCTTAAATCAAGAGTCCCCACGAAGTTCCTCATAAAAACTACATCTTCCGAACACATTAATTTATCCATGATATTTATCCCATTTTTTGAACTTTCTTCACTTTCTCCCATGGAATTCTTTCCACTATCACTTTCTATTTTTATTCCCAAATAATATTTCTCCTCCGCTAAACCTTTTATTAAATATTCCTATTCTCCTACATCCTTTAAAACCCCCTCTAGTTTTACTTCTCCCCTTTCCTCGGAAAATGTTGAAGTCTCCCTTTCCGACCAGTTTTCAGTTTCCGAAATATCTATAAAATTATCCTCATATTTCATCCCTTTTCCTTATAATCCTGATAACTTTTATTTCTTTATACACTTTCACCCTTTTGATTTACTTTTCATTGCGATGATACTATTTTATTCGCATGTGAGAAGCTCCAAATTTTATCCTTTTTCTTCCTTCTTTCACATTCCTCGAATCTTTCCAAGACACTCCTCCATATATGATCGGTTCTCGCAAAAGAAGCAAACCCTTTTTTTCAAAGTTTCTTTTTCTTTTCCTCTCCCTCTCTTTCCACAAGAGTTCCGATAAGGTTTACCTTTGTCTTTCTTCCTCTTATCACGCTTCCGCCAGTCACCATCATTCCTCTTTTCACGCTTCTACCTGTCACCACCAGTTGTCAATGCATTTACCCTATCTCTTCCTCTACCAAGCTCTAAAGTGCTTTCCCTCAGAAGAATCATCCCCATGGTAATGCTCCAAGTCGATGAGGAGCCATCCTTTTCTTGCATATAGTTAATTATGTTTTCGTACTCATCTGGGAGTTTCATGATTAGTGTGTTAATATTTCTCTCGTCAGATTCTACATACCCAGTACTAGAAAGCTCAACATATAACTCCGCAATATCATTTCAAAACTCTATCATGCTACCGCCTTTATAAACATAGGCCTCTATTTCTTGTTTTACTAACTGATGCCTCTGTATAGTCTCACTCTTATAGATCTGACTTAGAGTTTTCCCAGATTTTTGAAGACTTGGTTAGATTTAAAAAAGTGATAGCTATGGACTTAGACACATATCTAAGTATGAGGTGTTTTGCTATTGTATTTTTACACTCCCAAATTTTTCTATCATTATCTTCAGTTTTTGGTACAGTTATAATCCCTACATATGGAGCTGTAGTCAAAAGCCTATCTCCCCTCATCATAGGTGTTTATTTTCCCTTGTCCCTTTTTCCCCCTTCCATGTTTATGATTTTCCTTTTCGTTGCATCTGAAATCTGGTTGGTTTTTCTAAGAAAGCCCTAGATGAATCTCCGTAGTGAGTTCCACCTAAGCTCGGTGGCAAACACCTCACTTGTCTCGAAATAATTCCCCACAAGTGTTTTTCGAAAAGCAATCTCTCCATCGTAAACTCGCAATAAGTGAAGTCTTTTCCATCAAACATATGCACCCTAGATGGTGGGCCCATAACCTAAAATACTATGGGTTCTATTGCCACACGGAATTCCCATATCCAAATAAGTTAATCTAAATAGTGTCGTCTCCAACTTTATATAAACCCAAATGATTGACCCCTTGACAATCGGAACCTCATTACAGCTTCACCCGTGTGAAATAAGACTTTTTCTTGCCTAGTTCCACCACAGAAAGCAGAGTTAGAATATGAGTTTTAGATAACATTCCCCACTTTGACTTTCCCTTAAAAATGCAGCCACCCACGGAGGCAAACACTCAAACGGATTACACCCACCTGTAGTCTGGACTGCTTTGAGGGCGCAGCAAAAAGAATCTCATAATTTGGTCAACTGAGTTTATAGTTATGGCTGCTCAAAGTGAGCCTTTTATACAAAGGGTGCTCTCAAGGAGAAGCGCCTACCTACCAAAAATTCTAAGTCGTAAAACCCCTCATTGCCCCTCTAGA
Organism: Zygnema cylindricum; assembly: GCA_037447655.1. Lineage (NCBI taxonomy): Eukaryota > Viridiplantae > Streptophyta > Zygnematophyceae > Zygnematales > Zygnemataceae > Zygnema > Zygnema cylindricum. The sequence goes on from JBBHKE010003213.1 coordinate 63,646, forward strand.
CCAATCAGATTATCGCACACTACATAATGTACATCTAAAGTACGGTAGCCAACGTACTTTATGTACGGAATTACATAGCACCACTCTCGATCTGCCACAAGGCGAAAAAGTCGTCGTTGTTCTATCCCTTTCTTCTTAGGCATCCTATAGGATGATGCCACGTGTCATTTTGACTTGCCGAATTAATCTTTGTTGACCGTTGAATTTCAACGATCGTCGTTCCGTGTTTACAGTTGAAATTCTACGTCAATAGGGAACCAATCATACGATTGTACCATACAAGAAAGTACAAGCGTCAGTGTACCTTTTGTACGGTCCTTGTACGACATCGCTATAATGTGACATTTGTCACATCCGGAGTTGTCATCTTTCTTTCCGGATTTTGCGCGATCCTCTAGGAACTTGTCGCGTGTCATCCAGAGTGGCGGTGCGCGAAAACGCCACGTCGCCCACTCGGGAATCCCGACTCGCACCATGGCCGTCGATGTAAATCGGAATTGTAGCTGGACCGTCGAAACTAATGTGCGTACTATTTGTTTCGTCCTGTACTTAAAGTACAGCTTTTTCTTTGCCCTATAAACCATAATCCAGTTAAATGAAAAACCCTACGAGTAACTATTTAAATATCTATCAAACCTAATATGTCTTAGCACTAGTCTTAGACTAAACGGACAAAGCTAACGGCTACGCGATGTTGGACGGACGGTAGGTACCACGATCAAATCCTGGGTTCGTTAAATACCTTATTAGTAAACCTACCATTATCTACTCTTGTCTCTTTGGAGGGCTTAGGCAGCCATAGCTCTAGCTCCCTATCCAGCCTTGAGTGACTACAACAAGTGTGGGGGCTTGGAGAAGGGAGTCAAAGGCAGAATGCCTCTACTGTTTTCTATCCTAAAATAGACCTAGAAAATACTCAAATATCAATATTTTACACTAGTTTAAGAATCATTTGAGAAAATAAAATGAAAAACCACCAATAATCATTCATTCAAGATATATATAACATAAAAAAACGGATTGGAAAAAATGTGAGTGTATGTTAAAGAATATACAAAAGAAAAGTTACATATACGCTTACATTTCAACACCTCGTGAATAGAGATTTGAAAAGTAAATTGCCTTCTCAAACTCCAATAGTTGGTCTATTAGATATTCACGAACTAAAATACAACTACCAAAAGAAGAAAAAAATCAATATCAAAGAAAAAAAGGCTAATCTCTTAAAGGAAACAACATCAACTCGATTAGTCATGTGAAATAACGTCATGTATTTTTCCCTAGCCGTGTTGGTTAAATAATATTAATGGCAATAGTGTTGTTGTTAATAATTGTAAGACCGTGGTTAATGCGGAGGTAACAATTCGAATCATTATAGCCACACAACGCGCTTTCTTTTTTGGTGTCATCTACCAAAATCATTCACAACTTTCAATGTCAAACCCTTAAAAATGACTTTCTGTAAGTGAAAAAAATAATCTTAAACATTAGAGATATGAACTGTTTTTTGAAAAGCCAACGAGATGTTGAAGTAAAAAACTAAAGCCAATTAGGACGAGTCAATCGCTTGAATGAATGGAAAGAAAAGTGTATGACATTGGCGAGATCCGTACAAGTATAATACATCTGTCGTAAAACAATTGAATCGTGGATATATACACAACCTTGATAACACCAAAATTAGCCTCGGACACTTCCGTTAAATGTTGCTTAGAGGATATACTATTCCGAAACAAAACTCATCTGAAGTCCAAATTATCTCACGGTAATTACTATTAATAGCCTATTATTTGCCCCACCCATACATCCACTCTAAATACTATGCATTTGTAAAACAATGTTATTTGCCCTTTGTAAACATCCACATTAAATACTGTGCATTTGTCATACAATGGTTTTTGCCCTTATAACACCTGTATACTAAATATTATGCGCACTTTTTGACAATGTCATTTGACCCTCTTTCACATCGACACTAAATCTTGTGACATCCGAGTTGCTCCTCTCAAACATCCACACGAAATGTTATGATTTGCTCCTCACAAAAAGTGCAAAAATTTAGATTGATGCTTTGCAAAGAATTTAATTTAGTTTGGTATTCTGTTAAATATTTAGTTGAGTTACCACTTATTTCTCAGCTCAATATCCAACTTAAATATCGCTTCAATACTCAGTTTAATATCTTGTTAAGTTTCCAAATAAGTATTCACTTGGTTTCAAGTTAAAGTATTAAATTAAAATATTCAGTATTTGTTCCACTTGAGTATCTTCT
>JBBHKE010003213.1:74849-118664 GCA_037447655.1 Zygnema cylindricum
TCGACTAATAAAACAAAAGATGAAAGAGAGATTGTTTCGAATCAGATTACAGGTACACAAATCGAAATTTTACTACAAATCCTAACCGTCTTTATCGCTAACGACGGACTAATAGTGTTTTTTTTAATACGTGTGGTGAGAATTCCACGCATTTGGGTGGGGAGAATACTGACATCACTACTTGGAGTGATGCCAGTTATGGTGATGCTCCGATGAGGAGATGCACATCTAGATATGTATTATATGTGGGTGATGGGGCTTGCTGTTGGAGTAGCAAACAGCAAAAGGTTATTGCTTAGTCCACCATACAGGCTGAGTATATGGCCTCTTACTCTGTTGTAAAAGAATTGATGTGGGTCAAGTCTGGCTTGGTGAGCTTGGTCACCTTAAGAGTGGTGTGCATAATTTTTTTTGTGATAATCAGGCAGCAATCGCTATTTCTGCCAATCCTAAACATCATTTTAAAGCTAAACACATGGACATTAGACTAAGCTTTGTTAGAGAGAAAGTAGAAAACAAAATAATCAGTTTAGGGTACCGACCAGATAGTGAGATGGTAGCAGATATGATGACCAAACCTGCGCCTTCCCCTAAGCTAATTTTTGTCAGGGAAAAGTGTGGTCTGAAATTAAAGATTGACTAGAAAATAAGGGGAGTGTAGAAATTAATGGTCTTTTAAAGTATTTTTTAGGTCTGGATAGAAATAAGAAAGAAGCCGAGGCAGTCTACCTCTAACTTCTCTCTCCAACTCTCAAACTTGTCGCAGTACCTGATAAATTGGAGAGGGAGCTATAGCCATGGCTACCTAGGCTATCCAGAGGTTTACGGGAAAATATATTTTAGTTAGGGGTTTTATTTACTAAAAGATATGTGTCGGCCACAGGATTTGATCTTGGTACCTACCGGCCGGCAGACAACCGGTAGCCGTTAGCCTTAGCCGTTAAGTCTAGAAGTAGTGTTAAGTAGAATTGGGTTTGATAATTATTTAAACATTTAAACGTAGGATAGTTCATTTAACTGTAACTGTTTAATAGAGACATATATCTAGTAAATGTAAAAGTACGGATTCCGGTACGGATACGAAACCAATACCGCGCATTTATTTCTTTAGTGAAACAAATACCGCGCATGTATTTATTACGGCTACGATTAAATGTGAATTTAATCGGAGGGCCGGAATTAACGTCGAGATCGCAGAAGAGGATTTCAGCGGTTTGTGGTCATCGCCACATCGGATGACACGTGGCTTAATGACATTGGATCGCGGCATCTTCGAAGATTAAGGGAGCGAATTTGGACATACCACGTGTCGACATTAAGGCCATGTCGTACAGTGTCCGTACAGAAAGTACACCGGCAGCTGTACTTTTGTGTAAGCAACTGAAATCTGATTGGCTTCGTACATCAGGAGATAAAGTCTGTGAGAGAGATAGGACTTATAAAAATTAGGAGAGAGGACCCTCTCTCCCAGAGAGCTTATGTACAAAAGGTCAACTTTGACCCTCCATAATTTACTGCTCAGGAGAGCAAATTCAGAGGTTCTTTTTGCCATCGACTCAGGGGAGTCTTGCATTCACAAGGGTGAAGTTGGTCAGAGTTATTTTCTACCAGGGTGGCATTTATTTCTGCTGAAACACAAAGGGGTAAAGGTTATCCAACAGGCTACTTGGAAGCTGTCCACTCTGAGAACTTATAGAGGTCTCAGAGTTTCACCAACTGCCTCAAATCCACAGGTTATGTGCCCACCCTCACAGATCCCGGTGTTTAATGGGGAAAAATATATGCATTGGGCTCATTTGACTATATCTTACCTTAAGCAAATAAAGTTGTATGATGTGGTCTTTGGTGTTCTTTTGGATACGGAACCCTGATTTTGAAAAGAAAAATGAGGATGCTTTACATGTTTTCAAATTTATTTTGTAGGAAGACTTAAACATGACGTAAATTGTTGTTTTTGAAGATTTAGTTTCGTGCGTACGCGACATTTCATGCGTACGTGAGGTTTCGTGCGTACGCGACATTTCATGCGTACGTGAGGTTTCGTGCGTACGCGACATTTCATGCGTACGTGAGGTTTCGTGCGTACTCGACGCGATTTGTAATGCGTGAGTACTAACTGAATTTAATGTGGAAGCTGGAATGGATTTGCGGATTGGGGGAGTAATGGTAGGAATTGTTTTTAAGCCTACGGAATCAAATTTGAGTGACGCGAATCAAATTATGGAGAGTACGATTTGCGTAATGTGAAATGGACGACGGATCGCGAAGCGATCCGATGTAATCGATTTTGAAATGTTTTTGTAAAAGTCTGTCGCCCGTACGAAACATAATGTGAGAGGCGCACTTATGAAAAAGACGCAGTTTCGGTACGGAAAAGATTTGGAAAGTACGATTTCATTTCGGCAAGTGGTTCGCGCTTTTTTTGGATGTACTATCAAGTGGGTCGTACGTATGTGATGACGGGTTACTACGTGGACTTATCGACAAGTGACTAAGCAAGTTGTCACTTATGACGCGGATTTGTGGATGCGTCGGTGTAAATATTTGGAGTAACATTGTTTTGTCTTTTACATCATTATAAATTAGTGTTGATTATGATGTTTATTTTTAAGTGATCAATTAGGGTTTTGATAGTGTAATTTGTGTGTGTACGATGTCGTATTTGCAGACAAGTGTACGCTTACAATTGCTTGACTTTCAGGTGTACGCTTACGATTAGTTTGATTTAATGACAGTTACGTAATTTACGTTGGTTATTTTGACACTTAGTGATTTGTTAACAGCTCACAAGTGTATATATAGATTTGAGCTTCATTAGAATAATTAATCAATGCCGGTTAGTAAAGTGGGGACCGAAGATGTAAACTTTTAGGGTTGCCGATTAGGTCATGCATTTGAGTAATATGTTTATTGATATACTTTTGTTTATCTAATGTTTATGTGAGATTGCACTCTTTTTGTTATTATTTATTTATGTTATTTTATGTTTGTTTGATATGCGTTATTTATGCATTTGTCCTAGGGTTTGCTTATGTTGATTATTCCATCAAACCTTAGATGTTGTCATAGGGTTAATTTATGTTGATTATTCCATGAAACCCTAAATGTTGTTTGTTGCGTCTGTGTACGCATATGGAGGATGCATTTCATATGATTGTTCGTCGACCTATTTTTGCTTAGCTTCTTGCATGATAGTTTGGGTCGCTTCTGCGGTCTATTTTTTAGACCAAAGAACAACAGGTTATGGGCCCACACCCCATCTATCATATGTTAGGTTAAGTCGAGATAGGCTTGTGTCACACGCATTGTAGCGGGTTAATTTTGTCCTTGCTGGTTGTATTGCAGTAATGGTGTCTGTGTACCCATGAGATCGGCCTTATCATAGTGTTGGTATGTGCCGAGTTTAATCTCGCATCGCCCCAAGGGTTAACTTAGTGACAGTGCCGAAATGTCTACCCTCAATGAAAATGATTTATTTTGAGAAATGATATTTTATTTTTGGAAAATACATGTTTATTTTTGATGAAGCATTTCGAAATGTGGAATACGAAGTTTTGACATTTGGTGGAGATTTGACATTTAGTGGAGAGATGTGGAAAGAGGAGTTTCGACGTTTGGGAGAGAGATCCGAAAGGTGGAGTTGTGGCATTTGGTGAAAGATCGGAATTTGTGTATCTATAATTATGGGATGTTATGAGATTTTATTTTTTGGATTGTTGGTAGTTTTGGGAAATGTAACATTAATGGAGCTTAAAATTGGGATAGAGAATGTAGATTTTATTTACTTTTATTTTTAATGTTTTATTTTGTGGGATTAAGTACGCGGGTTGCGAAATTTAAAAAATTTGGAAAGTTTTATTTTTGGAAATTGTTATGGTAGTTAGAGGAAAATGTGGTAATTTTTGTTGGAATTTTGTTTATTTTTTGGTAGAATTGATTTTCGGAAAATAGTTTATTATTTATGTATTTTTATGGGAAATTTTTGGATTTAGAAATTGTTGAGAAAAGAGAAAATTTGTTGTAATCGGAAAATGAAAATATATATTGTGTATTATGATATTTGGAAAGATTTATGGAGGCAGCGGAAGCAGTGGTGTAGCGAAGGCGGATTCAAATGGAGGAGGCAGCTGAAGGTGACATTGGTGACAGCTGATGACGTAGTCTCATGGAGTGTGACAGCTGATGACGTGGCATAATGGATGCACGAAACTAAATTTTCGGGGGAGTGTTGTTTTTGAAGATTTAGTTTCGTGCGTACGCGACATTTCATGCGTACGTGAGGTTTCGTGCGTACGCGACATTTCATGCGTACGTGAGGTTTCGTGCGTACTCGACGCGATTTGTAATGCGTGAGTACTAACTGAATTTAATGTGGAAGCTGGAATGGATTTGCGGATTGGGGGAGTAATGGTAGGAATTGTTTTTAAGCGTACGGAATCAAATTTGAGTGACGCGAATCAAATTATGGAGAGTACGATTTGCGTAATGTGAAATGGACGACGGATCGCGAAGCGATCCGATGTAATCGATTTTGAAATGTTTTTGTAAAAGTCTGTCGCCCGTACGAAACATAATGTGAGAGGCGCACTTATGAAAAAGACGCAGTTTCGGTACGGAAAAGATTTGGAAAGTACGATTTCATTTCGGCAAGTGGTTCGCGCTTTTTTTTGGATGTACTATCAAGTGGGTCGTACGTATGTGATGACGGGTTACTACGTGGACTTATCGACAAGTGACTAAGCAAGTTGTCACTTATGACGCGGATTTGTGGATGCGTCGGTGTAAATATTTGGAGTAACATTGTTTTGTCTTTTACATCATTATAAATTAGTGTTGATTATGATGTTTATTTTTAAGTGATCAATTAGGGTTTTGATAGTGTAATTTGTGTGTGTACGATGTCGTATTTGCAGACAAGTGTACGCTTACGATTGCTTGACTTTCAGGTGTACGCTTACGATTAGTTTGATTTAATGACAGTTACGTAATTTACGTTGGTTATTTTGACACTTAGTGATTTGTTAACAGCTCACAAGTGTATATATAGATTTGAGCTTCATTAGAATAATTAATCAATGCTGGTTAGTAAAGTGGGGACCGAAGATGTAAACTTTTAGGGTTGCCGATTAGGTCATGCATTTGAGTAATATGTTTATTGATATACTTTTGTTTATCTAATGTTTATGTGAGATTGCACTCTTTTTGTTATTATTTATTTATGTTATTTTATGTTTGTTTGATATGCGTTATTTATGCATTTGTCCTAGGGTTTGCTTATGTTGATTATTCCATCAAACCTTAGATGTTGTCATAGGGTTAATTTATGTTGATTATTCCATGAAACCCTAAATGTTGTTTGTTGCGTCTGTGTACGCATATAGAGGATGCATTTCATATGATTGTTCGTCGACCTATTTTTGCTTAGCTTCTTGCATGATAGTTTGGGTCGCTTCTGCGGTCTATTTTTTAGACCAAAGAACAACATAAATCAGTATCACTACGGCATCTGAATTATGGAAAAGTTTGAGAGAATCTCATGTCATAGCTACAGAGCAAAATTAGGTTATAACTGCTGGAAAAAATTGGGATTATAAATATACCGGGGGTGATATGAAATCATACTGTAGTGGTTTCAAACTTTTGTTGTCGGAAAATGCTTGCTTCGGGGGGAATTTTCCTCCCTATCATCAAGCAATGATTTTAATGAGAGGGCTTCCTACTGAATATAAAGAAGCCTTGGAACAATTAAAGAGGTTAGAGAAGAGTAAATGGAATATAGTTGTAGGTGAAGCTTACAATCTAGAGGAAGAGGGAAATAACATAGCATTCAATGGAGGGCACTCAGCATTAGCTTACAATGCTCAAACATTTAGGCCGGCTGGATTTTCAAGAAATAGGAATTTTTCTCTTAATCCGAATTATGAGCAATATGATATATGTGCCTATTGTTTTGGTCAAGGTCATGTTTTCCGGCTGCGTTCAGCATTTATAAAAGCATGTGAAACAGGAATTTATCGTTTAGGATGGAAGGTGCGATCGGAGACTTCATCACAAAATTTCCCGCATCAAAACTGCCGGTTAAAAATGCGGCTTTCTTTGCAATTGACGAGATGGAGCAAGATAATCCCGCGGAAGAAAAGAACGATGTGGTCAGATTTCCGCAATCGGATGACGATGAATTCTTTGCTCTTGCAAAAGATCTCATGGAAATACCTTAAGAGAACGGGTGGATTATGGATTCCGGGTGCTCTTCCCACATGTGCGGCAACCGGGCATACTTCAAAACCCTCAATCCAATTCCCACTCGTCGGATTTATTATGCGGATGACAGCTGTGTGGAGGCTACGGCAAAAGGAAGCGTGGAGTTAGCATGTGACATCAATGGTCAGATTGTAAAGAGGACATTACATGATGTTCTCTATATTCCAAAATTTAAGAAAAATTTGTTTTCCACTTCGGTAGCTGAACTGAAAGGTTTTGAAATTTTGCAAAAGAATGGAAAAAAGGTAGTAAGCAAATATGGGAGAGTAGCCTAAGTAGGAACTAGAGGCCCAAACTTGTTGTACTAGATGGACTTGGCTAATGAAGTTGAATTTGCATACTCCAGTGTCCTTTCGGAAAATGTTTTGTGGCATAAGAGGCTCGGTCATGTTCATTATGAAAGGCTTGATAAAATGGTAAAACTAAATATGATAGATGGTGTCAAATTAGGACAAAAAGAGTCTCATGTATGTGATGGCTGTGCTTTGGGAAAGCTTCACAAGCTGCCCCTACCTCAGACCGTAGATAACCGGGCCACAGATTTATTGCAAGTAATTCATTCGGATATGTGGGGACCGTCAAAAGTCCCTTCACTTAGTGGCAGCCGGTTTTTAGTCACTTTTACAAATGATTTCTCCCGATACAGCAAAGTTTACTTTATGAAGGAGAAAAGTGAAGTGTTTACTCACTTCAAGCACTTTCAGATTTGGGCGGAAAAACTTCACGGGAAGCCAATTCTCTCCCTTCGGTCCGACAACGGAGGAGAATATATTTCTAATGCAATTCAGATTATTTAAAAGAAAATGGCATTTCTCGTCAATTTACAGTTCCCTATACTCCGGAGCAAAACGGATTATCGGAAAGACTTAACCGAACCTTAACGGAGAGTGCAAAATCTATGATGTTCGATAAAGGGATAGATTTTAAATTTTGGGGTGAAGCTTTCTCCTGTGCATCTTATATTCGGAATAGAATAGAAACCAGAGCAGTAGAAGGTAAAACACCATATGAAGTATGGACCGGAAGGAAACCCAATGCGAGTCACTTCCGGGTTTTTGGTAGCAAATGTTTTATTTTAGATAATCTTCCTAATTCTAAGCTTCATCCCAAATCCGTTCCCAGAATTTTTATGGGATATGATGATGATTGCGTAGGCTATAGAGTATACAATACGGATAGAAACACTCTTTAAGTTGCTAGGAATATTCAAGTTAAGGAAAAGAGTCACTCAGTTGATGTTTTTGGCATGACACATTTTGAGAAAAATGCCAAAATTAAAGAGTATGTAATTTTTGAAAATGTCCCTGTTCAATCTGTTACAAGCTCTTCCTCATCTCTCGGCGGAGGATCATCTCCTGAGATTTCGGTGATTCAGCCGGTAGGACCTTCTTTGTCACCTCCTCCTCCTCTCCTCCTCCTCGACGGACATGGTTGGCTTTAATAGTTCCAGCCTCATATTTTCCGGGGGGAAGAAGGCAAAGCAGCAGGCTGCAAAATTGCGCAGCTGCTCTACTTTCTGTCAGCACGTTGGATCCAGATGAAAATTGTGAAACAACGAAGCTGCGAAGCTCCAATGTTGCTACGACGCTGCGAAGCTGCGATGTTGCTACGACGCTGCGAAGCTGCGATGCTGCAAAGCTGTGAAGCTGCGATGTTGCAACGACGATGTGAAGCTGCGATGTTGCGAAGCTGCGAAGTGAACAGGTGGGGCATGCTCTATATTCTGCCACTACGATGGAGCCGGTCACCATACAAGAAGCCTTTTCAGCCCCGGAAAAAGATCAATGGATTTCTGCGGTGAAACTCTGGGACCTCCATAAGTCCTCAAAATGGACAGCTTCTAAGAAGCCTCTAGGATAATCTTGACCCCTTTGTGTTTCAGCAAGAACAACTGCCACCCTAGGAAACAAAAACTTTGACCACCTGCACCCGTGTGAAGGGAAGAATCCCTTGAGTTGATAGCAAAAAGAATCTCTGAATTTGCTCCCCTGAGCAGTAAGTTATGAAGGTTCAAAGTTGACCTTTTGTACAGAAGCTCTCTGGGAGAGAGGATCCTATCTCCTAATTTTTCTAAGTCCTATCTCTCTCACATTCTCTATCTACTGATGTAAGGAACCAATCAGATTTCTCCTCCGTACACAAAAGTACAGTCGCCGGTGTACTTTATGTACCGAAATTGTATAACATGTTCTTAATGTCGACACATGCTATATCCAGATTCGGTGCCGTAATCTCTGGAGATACCACGATCCAATGTAATTTCGCCACGAGTCATCCGATGTGGCGATGCCCACAAACCGCTGAATTTTTCTTCCGCGATCTCGGCGCTAATTTTGGTCGTCCGATTAAATTCACATTTGATTGTAGTGGAAAAATATACATGCGCGGTATTTGTTTCGCTTACGAAATCAATGCGCGGTATTGATTTCTTTTCCATACCGCAATTCGTACTTTTACACTACCGGTTCTATGTATCATGTTAACAATTATAGTTAAATGATTTATCCTATGTATTAATGTTTAATTAATTATCAAACCATATAGTACATAACACTACTTCAAGACTTAACGGCTAAGGTTACCGTCTACCGGCAGCTTGCCATCCGGCAAGTACTAGGTTCAAATCCTGTGGCCGCCACATATCATTTTACTTAATAAACCCCAAATATTTATTTCGCGTAAACCTCAGGATAGCCTAGGTAGCCATAGATCTAGCTTCCTCTCCAATTTCTCAGTGACTACGACAAGTTTGAGAGTTGGAGAGAGAAGTTAGAGGTAGACTACCTTGGCTTCTTTCTTATTTCTATTCAGACCTAGAAAATACTTTAAAAACCATTAATTTCTACACTCCCCTTATTTTCTAGTCAGTCATTAATTTTAGACCACACTTCTCCCTGCAAAAAATTAACTTAGGGGAAGGCACAGGTTTGGTCATCATATCTGCAACCATCTCACTATCTGGTCAGTACTCTAAACTGATTATTTTATTTTCTACTTTCTCTCTAACAAAGCTGAGTCTAATGTCCATGTGTTTGGCTTTAAAATGATGTTTAGGATTGGCATAAATAGCGATTGTTGCCTGATTATCACAAAATATTTTCTGCACACCACTCTTAAGATGACCAAGCTCACCAAGCAAAGACTTGACCCACATCAATTCTTTTACAGCAAAGCAAGAGGCCATATACTCAGCCTCCATGGTGGACTGAGTTATAACCTTTTGCTGTTTGCTACTCCAACAGCAAGCCCCATCAACCACATATAATACACATCCAGAAGTGCATCTCCTCATCGGAGCATCACCATAACTGGCATCACTCCAAGTAGTGATGTCAGTATTCTCCCCACCCAAATGCAACCATAGATCCTTAGTTCCAATCAAGTATCTAAGGACTCTCTTAGCTGCCTCCAAATCCCTCCTAGTGGGAGCATTTAGACTTCTACTCAGCACTCCTACAGCTGCAGCTAAATCCGGTCGGGTACGATTCATAAAATAGATTAGACTTCCCACTACTTGTGTGTAAGGAATAGTGTGCATGAACTTCTATTCTTTAGGAGATAATTCCTCGTCTAAGAGTATGACTCATTCTTCCTCACTCCCCTCACTTCCCTTCTTCAACTCCATTGGAGTTGTACAACTATTAGCTTTATCCATTTTAAATTTTTCAAGCATGTTCCCTATTGCTTCCTTTTGAGTCAATCTTATAATTTTTCTTTTTCGGTCTCTCTCTACTTGAATTCCCAAAATATTTTGCTTCTCCCATATCCTTCATTTCAAATCTCCCCTTAAGATCGGTTTTCAGATTATTAATTTTTTCCATTTATTTACTTAAAACAAGCAAATCATCAACATAAATTGCAATAAATATATAATCTTCCTCATCTTCGAAAACATAGATTGAGTGATCTGAGCTGATCCGGATATATCCCAGACTAGTAAGAAACTCATCAAGCTTCTTATTCCACTGTCGAGGCGCCTGTTTCAAACCATAAAGAGATTTAATCAACCGGCATACCTTACTCTCCTCTCCTTCCTCCACAAACCCTTCGGGTTGTCGCATGAAGATCCCCTCTTCCAATTCCCCATGCAAAAAGGTTGTTTTGATGTCCATCTGGTGCACTTCCATGTCTTCCACTGTTGCCAGGCTGAGAAGTATGCGGACGGAGGGAAATCTGACCACCGGGGCAAAGGTTTCCTCGTAGTCAATTCCCTCCTTTTGTGTAAATCCCTTCGCCACTAGTCGGGCCTTGTAGCGCTCGATTGTGTTATCTGGGTTAAGTTTTAATTTGAAAACCCACTTACAATCGATTGGTTTTCAGTTAGGTGGACAATCCTTGAGCTCCCTAGTATCGGATGCCATAATTGAGACCATCTCCTCATTGATGGCTATCTTCCACCGGTTTCTTTCTGGACAAGTCATCGCCTCTCCAAAAGTTTGAGGTTCATCTTGATGAGATAGTTTAGTTACCTTATTTTTAACCTGTTTTTCTTGCAGTCTTTTGCTACTTCTCCTCCCCCCTTCAAAATTTGAGGCCGGAATAGATGGTTCTCGTGGATTCTTTCAAACAAAATCGGCTCCTCCCCTATCCCTTGATTCCGAATCAATTTCCACCACATCTTCCGCTTCGAGTAAAGTTGTCACTGGAGTTCACTGGAGTTCCACAGCCGAGTCTTTTTCGGTCTGATTTGTACCTGCAAGAATGTCATCTTCTCTAAAACCTGGATAATTAGGTAGCTCAAAGTCATCAGAATTTTCTGACTCAAATCTGATTTTTACTGGCTTCGTATATTTGAAGGGATCCACAGACTTTCCTTCATCCATAACTACTAGATGCTTTACTAAGATTATATCTTCCCTTTTTAGATCATAAACTCTATATCATTTAATATCCTCATCATATCGTAATAAGTATCCCGGTTTTCTTTTAGGATATAGCTTCCAATTAGACCGATCTGTATCTAGACTGAATACTAGACTGCCGAAAACCTTTAAGTGAGATAAGTCTGGTTTCCAGCCTCTCCATCTCTCATAAGGTGTTTGATCTTTTATAGCTGAAATAAGAACTCTATTTTTGAGGTAATTAGCACAGTTCATTGCTTCTGCCCAAAACCTTTTTCCTATCTTTTTATCTGACAACATACTTCTAGCACTATCACTTAGTGTTCAATTTAACCTTTTAGCTACCTCATTCTGTTCCGGATTTTCTAGAACAGTCTTTTGGTGTTGAACCCCATCTTCCCTCAAAAAATTGTCAAACTGGTTAGAAGTATACTCTCCACCATTGTCACTCCTTACTCTCTTGATTGGAGTTTCATGGAGTTTTTTGCTCCATACTTTATATTGTCTAAAACAATCCTGAGCTTTTGACTTGTTTTTCAAAATATACATCCGGGAATACCGAGACCAATCATCAGTTATAGTCATCATAAATCTCTTCCCCCTCGGTGAGGGCACTTTAGCAGGTCCCCAAATATTTGTGTGTACTAGATCTATAATTTTTTCTCCCTTATAGGTGGATGTTTTAGGAAAGGGTAATTTGTGTGTTTTACCTTGAGCACATCCACTACAATCACTTATATCATCACTCTCACTTAACTGAATCCCTTCCACCACTCCCATCTTTTTCATCTTTCTTAACTTATCTAGATTCACATGCCCAAGCCTCTTATGCCACATCATAATATCATGAACACCAACATAATAAAGTTTCCTCGTTTCATTATTTAAAATCAGCCTAAACATCCCATGGCTACCTTTCTCAGCAATGAAATAGACATCCTCCTCAAAACTAGAAGTAAAAACTCCTTTCCTAGTGTTAGTGAAAAAACCCTTATCATCTAATACAGATGTCGAGATTAGGTTATTGTTCAGCTTCGGAATAAACAATACATCGGAGAATGTTAATATGGATGTCTTTCCTTCTAATAACACTTTCAGATCTACCGATCCTACAAGAGTAGTGGTTAATATCCTCCCATCCCCGTACTTCATCTCTATGGTGGAAATCTTTCTTATCTTAGTGAACAGGTGCCTATCCTTACACATGTCCATGGAGGCACCTGAATCTATAATCCATCCAGCTTCACCTTTCAATTCACCATAAGCACATTTCCGCCTTCGTGGAATTTCGACCTCATTTTTCGCCTCCAACTCCTCATCCAAAAGGAGCTCATCGTCCTCGTCTTCAGATTCCGCCTCAAGTACCTGTGTGAAAAGGGCCTTTATCTTTCCTCTCGGGGTACCACTGGTCTGCCCCTCCTTTAGTCGAAGCTCGGTTTGCTTAGTGCACTCTGCCATATAGTGCCCCGGTTTCTTACAAAAATGACATAAACCTTTAGGAGCCCTTGGTCCAAATTCGTCGGTCTGATTTTTCTGCTCCCTACCTTAATAGTGTCGGACCGGTTTCCGATAATCCTTGTTCCTCCAATCGGTCGCTGTTGCCAAGGCTTGGCCACTCTTTCCTCCTCTTCGGATCTCAATTGTATTCTCTCGAACGAGAATCATCCCTACCACTGAGTTCCATATCCACCTTGAGTCCGGCAAGTCCTGCACACGGTTGACTATGTTCTCAAACTCATCGAGTAACTTCATCAGTAAACAGTTAACCTTTTCTTTTTCACTAAAATCTTTTCCCGCACTCTCTAGCTCCATGAAGAGTGTAGCAAGCTCATTGCAAAAATCCAACATATTTCCCCCTTTGTATACATACTCTTTAACTTTCTGATAAGCCAACTGTTGTTGCTCAATCGTACCACTTCGGTACATCTCTATGAGAGCCATCCAAAGATCGAATGCCCTTCTACCTCCAAATGAGGACATGCAAGTCCTTAAGTGAGATGGTGTAGGATGAAGTGTTTTGCCGCCATATTGTTGAAGTCCCAGGTTTCAGTATCATTCTACTCGTTCCTCGGAATAAGCGACATGAATGCCAAACCAGTTGATATTGGTGTGGTCTTCTCCTTCTCCTTTCCTTTGTCCACCACCTCTCCTTTGGTTGTCTCCTTCGTTGAAGGTGGATCCTTTTTCTTGGTGAATGTGCTTCCTCCAAACCCTGGAGGGATTCCAAGACTTGATGGACGCCCCAATCTTCCACTCACTATCCCCCAAAACCTTTTTTCGCATAGAGCTCCTATCATCATACTTTCCCAGTTTATGAAGCCAGTTCCATTAAAAATTGGTACCCTAGAGGGTGGGCCCATAACCTGAAACTCTGGGACCTCCAGAAGTCCTCAGAATGGAAAACTTCCAAGAAGCCTCTAGGGTAATCTTGACCCCTTTGTATTTCAGCAAGAACAACTGCCACCCTGGCAAACAAAAACTCTGACCACCTACACCTTTGTGAAGACAAGACTTCCGTGAGTCGATAGCAAAAAGAATCTCTTAATTTGCTCCCCTGAGCAGTAAGTTATGGAGGGTCAAAGTTGACCTTTTGTACAAAAGCTCTCTGGGAGAGAGGATCTTATCTCCTAATTTTTCTAAGTCCTATCTCTCCCACAGTCTCTACCTACCGATGTACGGAACCAATCAGATTTCTCCTCCGTACACAAAAGTATAGTCGCCGGTGTACTTTATGTACGGAAATTGTACAACATGACCTTAATATCGACACATGCTATATCCAGATTCGGTGCCGTAATCTCTGGAGATACCACGATCCAATGTAATTTTGCCACGTGTTATCCGGTATGTCGATGCCCACAAACGGCCGAATTCTTCTTCCGCGATCTCGGCGCTAATTTCGGCCGTCCGATTAAATTAACATTTGATCATAGCCGTAATAAATACATGCGCGGTATTTGTTTCGCTAATGAAATCAATGCGCGGTATTGATTTTCTTATCCGTACTGCAATTCGTACTTTTACACTACTGGTTCTATGTATCCTGTATACAATTATAGTTAAATGATTTATCTTACGTATTAATGTTTAATTAATTATCAAACCATATAGTACTTAACACAACTTCAAGACTTAACGGCTTAGG
Source organism: Zygnema cylindricum (assembly GCA_037447655.1). Lineage (NCBI taxonomy): Eukaryota > Viridiplantae > Streptophyta > Zygnematophyceae > Zygnematales > Zygnemataceae > Zygnema > Zygnema cylindricum. The sequence goes on from JBBHKE010003213.1 coordinate 89,097, forward strand.
TTACCGTCTACCGGCAGCTTGCCGTCCGGCAGGTACCTGGTTCAAATCCTATGGCCGCCACATATCATTTTACTTAATAAACCCCAAATATATATTTCACGTAAACCTCATGATATACTAGATAGCCATGGCTCTAGCTTCCTCTCCAATTTCTCAGTGACTGCGACAAGTTTGAGAGTTGGAGAGAGAAGTTAGAGGTAGACTGCCTCGGCTTCTTTCTTATTTCTATTCAAAGCTAGAAAATACTTTATAAACCATTAATTTCTACACGCGGTGAATGATGATATGAAATCGATTATGGAGGCTCAAACTTGGGAGCTTGTGGAGCTTCCACCAGATCGGAAAGCCATCGGGTGTAAGTGGGTTTTTAAAGTTAAGCTGAATCCGGATAACTCAATTGAAAGATATAAGGCTAGGCTTGTTGCAAAAGGCTATAGTTAAAAGGATGGAATTGACTATGAAGAGACTTTCTCACCGGTTGTCCGATTTCCAACCGTTAGAATTTTGTTGTCTTTAGCAGCCATTAAGAATATGGAATTACATCAAATGGATGTTAAGACGGCCTTTTTGCATGGAGATTTAGAGGAAGTGATCTATATCAAACAGCCTGAAATGTATCCAGAGACCGAAAAAGAAAATTTGGTTTGTAAGTTGTTGAAATCCTTGTACGGACTGAAGCAGGCTCCACGTCAGTGGAATGTGAAACTAGATGAGTTTCTAACTAGTCTCGGCTTTGTGAGGATTAGTTCACAATACTCAGCCTATGTTATGGAAGGGGAAGATTAGATTATTTACATTGCGGTGTATGTAGATGATTCGCTGCTAATAAGTAAGTCATTAAATGAGATTAACAAAATAAAGGCGGCCTTGAATTCTAGATTTTAGATGAAAGATTTAGGGGAGGCAAAGTTCATTCTTGGAATTCAAGTAGAAAGGGAAAGACATCAGAGAATGATTTATCTAACGCAGCGGGAAGTGATTGGGAACATGCTTGAAAAGTTTGGCATGTCAGAGGCAAACGGAAGTGCCACTCCCATGGAATTTAAACAAAAGGTGGAAGGCACGGAGACCGATGGAGGAGTCATTTTTGATGACACCTTGGAATCAGGGGAGGCAGATTCTATGGCTGCCATTCCATATCGTTAGATTGTCAGCAGTCTAATCTACTTTATGAATTGCACACGTCCGGATATTGCGTCAGCTGTCGGTGATTTAAGCAGGAGTTTACAAAATCCAAGGAGATCGGATTGGGAGGCAGCAAAGAGGGTTCTTCGATATCTTGCAGGGACACGGAATTTGCGACTTGCTCTTGGTGGAGGTGAAGTAAATATTCAGACTTGGAGCGATGCGAGTTACGGAGAAATGCTTGAAACTCTGAGACCTCCATAAGTCCTCAGAGTGGACAGCTTCCAAGAAGCCTCTAGGATAATCCTGACCCCTTTGTGTTTAAGCAAAAATAACTGCCACCCTGGTAGACAAAAACTCTGACCAACTTCACCCCTGTGAAGACAAGACTCCCCTGAGTCGATAGCAAAAAGAATCTCTGAATTTGCTCCCCTGAGAAGTAAGTTATGGAGGGTCAAAGTTGACCTTTTGTACAAAAGCTTTCTGGGAGAGGGGGTCCTATCTTCTAATTTTTCTAAGTCCTATCTCTCTCACAAACTCTATCTACTGATGTACGGAACCAATCAGAATTGAGTTCCGTACGCAAAAGTACAGCTGCCGGTGTACTTTATGTACGGACATTGTACGACATGGCCAAAATGTCGACACATGTCAAATCCGGATTCGGTGCCATAATCTCCTGAGATTCCACAATCCAACGGAATTTCGCCACGCGTCATTCGATGTGGTGATGGCCACAATCCGCCGAAATCTTCCTCCGCGATCTCGGCGCTAATCCCTGCCGTCCGATTAAATTCGGCTTTAATCGTAGCCGTAATAAATACATGCGCGGTATTTGTTTCATTTACGAAACAAATGCGCGGTACTGATTTTCATCCGTACCGTAAGTCGTACATTATATATTACTGGATCTATGTATCCCGTTATTCATTTCAGTTAAATGGTTTATCGCACGTATACATATTTAAATAAATATCAAACTATATGCTAAGTAACACTACCGCTAGACTTAACGGCTAAGGCTACCGGCTATATCTCATCTGCCGGCCGGTAGGTACAAGGTTCAAATCCTGCCGCCGGCACATACCTTTTAATTAAACAAATAAACCCTAATATAAAATTCCCGTAAACCTCATGATAGCCGAGGTAGCCATGGCTCTAGCTTCCTCTCCAATTTCTCAGTGACTGCGACAAGTTTGAGAGTTGGAGAGAGAAGTTAGAGATAGACTGCCTCGACTTCTATATTTCTTTTCACACCTAGAAAATACTAATAAAACCATTAGTTTCTACACTCCCCTTATTTTCTAGTCAATCTTTAATTTCAGACCACACTTCTCCCTGCAAAAAATTAGCTTAGGGGAAGGCACAGGTTTGGTCATCATATCTGCTACCATCTCACTATCTGGTCGGTACTCTAAACTGATTATTTTATTTTCTACATTCTCTCTAACAAAGCTTAGTCTAATGTCCATATGTTTGGCTTAAAAATGATGTTTAGGATTGGCAGAAATAGCAATTGCTGCATGATTTTCACAAAATATTTTTTGCACACCACTCTTAAGATGACCAAGTTCACCAAGAAAAGACTTGACCCACATTAATTCTTTTACAGCACAGCAAGAGGCCATATACTCAGCCTCCATGGTGGACTGAGCAATAACCTTTTGCTGTTTGCTACTCCAACAGCAAGCCCCATCACCCACATATAATACATATCCAGAAGTACATCTCCTCATCGGAGCATCACCATAACTGGCATCACTCCAAGTAGTGATGTCAGTATTCTCCCCACCCAAATGCAACCATAGATCTCTAGTTCCTACCAAATATCTAAGGACTCTCTTAGCTGCCTCCCAATCCTTCTTAGTGGGAGCATTTAGACTTCTACTCAGCACTCCTACAGCTGCATCTAAATCCGGCCGGGTACAATTCATAAAATAGATTAGACTTCCCACTACTTGCCTGTAAGGAATAGTCTGCATGAACTTCTGTTCTTCAGGAGATAATTCCTCGTCTAAGACTATGACTCCTTCTTCCTCACTCCCCTCTCTTCCCTTTTTGAATTCCATTGGAGTTGTACAACTATTAGCTTTATCCATTTGAAATTTTTCAAGCATGTTCCCTATTGCTTCCTTTTGAGTCAATCTTATAATTTTTCTTTTCCGGTCTCTCTCTACTTGAATTCCCAAAATATATTTTGCTTCCCCCATATCCTTCATTTCAAATCTACCCTTAAGATCGGTTTTCAGTTTATTAATTTTTTCCATTGATTTACTTAAAACAAGCAAATCATCAACATAAATTGCAATAAATATAAAACCTTCCTCATCTTCGAAAACATAGATTGAGTGATCTGAGCTAATCCGAATATATCCTAGACCGGTAAGAAACTCATCAAGCTTCTTATTCCACTGTCAAGGCGCCTGTTTCAAACCATAAAGAGATTTAATCAGCCGGCATACCTTACTCTCCTCTCCTTCTTCCACAAACCCTTCGGGTTGTCGCATGAAGATCTCCTCTTCCAATTCTCCATGCAAAAAGGCTGTTTTGATGTCCATCTGGTGCACTTCCATGTCTTCCGCCGTTGCTAAACTGAGAAGTATGCGAACGGAGGGAAATCTGACCACCGGGGCAAAGGTTTCATCGTAGTCAATTCCTTCCTTTTGTGTAAATCCCTTTGCCACTAATCTGGCCTTGTAGCGCTCGATTGTGTTATCTGGGTTCAGTTTTAGTTTGAAAACCCACTTACAACGGATTGGTTTTCCGTTAGGTGGACAGTCCACCAGCACCCAAGTATCGGGTGCCATGATTGAAGCCATCTCCTCATTGATGGCTGTCTTCCACCGGTTTCTTTCTGGACAAGTCATCGCCTCTCGATAAGTTTGAGGTTCATCTTGATGAGATAGTTTAGTTACCTTGTTATTAACCTGTTTTTCTTGCAGTCTTTTGCTACTTCTCCTCCCCCCCTCAAAATCTGAGGCCGGAATAGATGGTTCTCGTGGATTCTTTCGAACAAACTCGGCTTCTCCCCTATCCCTTGATTCCGAATCAATTTCCACCACGTCTTCCGCTTCGAGTAGAGTTGTCACTGGAGTTTCCACAGCCAAGTCCTTTTCGGTCTGATTTGTTCCTGCAAGAATGTCATCGTCTCTAAAACCTGGATAGTTAGGAAGCTCAAAGTCATCAGAATTTTCTGACTCAAATCTGATTTTTACTGACTTTGTATATTTGAAGGGATCCACAGACTTTCCTTCATCCATAACTACTAGATGCTTGACTAAGATTATATCTTCTCTTTTTAGATCATAAACTCTATATCCTTTAACATCCTCATCATATCCTAATAAGTATCCCGATTTTCCTTTAGGATCTAGCTTCCAATTAGATCGATCTGTATCTAGACTGAATGCTTGACTGCCGAAAACCTTTAAATGAGATAAGTCTGGTTTCCGGCCTGTCCATCTCTCATAAGGTGTTTGATCTTTTATAGCTGAAGTAAGAACTCTATTTTTGAGGTAATTAGCACAGTTCATTGCTTCTGCCCAAAACCTTTTTCCTATCTTTTTATCCGACAACATACTTCTAGCACTATCACTTAGTGTTCTATTTAACCTTTCAGCTACCCCATTCTGTTCCGGATTTTCTGGAATTGTCTTTTGGTGTTGAACCCCATCTTCCCTCAAAAAATCCTCAAACTGGTTAGAAGTATACTCTCCACCATTGTCACTCCTTACTCTCTTGATTAGAGTTTCATGGAGTTTTTCGCTCCATGCTTTATACTGTCTAAAACAGTCCTCAGCCTCTGACTTGTTTTTCAAAAAATATACTCGGGAATACCGAGACCAATCATCAGTTATAGTCATCATAAATCTCTTCCCCCCCGGTGAGGGCACTCTAGCCGGTCCCCAAATATCTGTGTGTACTAGATCTAGCAGTTTTTCTCCCTTGTAGGTGGCTATTTTTGGAAAGGGTAATCTGTGTGCTTTACCTTGAGCACACCCACTACAATCACTTATATCATCACTCTCACTGAACTGAATCCCTTCCACCACTCCCATCTTTTTCATCTCTCTTAACTTATCTAGAATCACATGCCCAAGCCTCTTATGCCACATCATAATATCATGAACACCAGCATAATAAAGTTTCTTCGTTTCATTACTTAAGATCAGCCTAAACATCCCATGGCTACCTTTCTCAGCAATGAAATAGACATCCTCCTCAAAACTAGCAGTAAAGAATCCTTCCCTAGTGCTAGTGAAAAAACCCTTATCATCTAATACTGATGTAGAGATAAGGTTTTTGTTCAGCTCTGGAATAAACAATACATCGGAGAATGTTAATATGGATGTCTTTCCTTTTACTAACACTTTCAGGTCTACCGATCCTACAAGAGTAGTGGTGACTATCCTCCCATCCCCGTACTCTATCTCTACGGTGGGAATCTTTCTTATCTTAGTGAACAAGTGCCTATCCGTACACATGTGCATTGAGGCACCTGAATCTATAATCCAGCCTGCTTCACCTTTCAATCCACCGTAAGCACATTTCTGCCTTTGTGGAATTTCAACCTCAGTTTTCGCCTCCAACTCCTCATCCAAAAGGAGCTCATCGTCCTCGTCCTCGGATTTCGCCTCAAGTACCTGTGTGACAAGGGCCTTTTTCTTTCCTCTCGGGGTACCACCGGTCTGCCCCTCCTTTAACCGAAGCTCGGTTAGCTTGGTGCACTCTGCCATATAATGCCCCGGTTTCTTACAAAAATGACATAAACCTTTGGGAGCCCTTGGTCCGAACTCGTCAACCTGTTTTTTCTGCTCCCTATCCCCATAGTTTCCGAGTGGTTTCCGGGAATCCTTGTTCCTCCAATCGGTCGCTGTTGCCAAGGCTTGGCCACTCTTTCCTCCCCTTCGGATCTCAATCGTATTCTCTCGAACGAGAATCATCCCTACCACTGAGTTCCATATCCACCTTGAGTCCGACAAGTCCTGCACACGGTTGACTATGTTCTCGAACTCATCAGGTAACTTCATTAGTAAACAGTTAACTTTTTCTTTTTCACTAAAAACTTTACCCGCACTCTCTAGCTCCATGAAGAGTGTAGCAAGCTCATTGCAAAAATCCAACATATTTCCCCCTTTGTATACATACTCCTTAACTTTCTGATCAGCCAACTGTTGTTGCTGAATCGTACCACTTCGGTACATCTCTATGAGAGCCATCCAAAGATCGGATGCCCTCTCTACCTGCAAATGAGGACATGCAAGTCCTTGAGTGAGATGGCGTAGGATGAAGTGCTTTGCCGCCATATTGTTGAAGTCCCAGGTTTCAGTATCATTCTCCTCGTTCTTCGGAATAGGTGACATGAATGCTAAACCAGTTGCTATTGGTGTGGTCGCCTCCTTCTCCTTTCCTTTGTCCACCACCTCTCCTTCCTTTGTTTCCTCCGTTGAAGGTGAATCCTCTTTCCTGGTGAATCTGCTTCCTTTAAATCCTGGAGGTATCCAAGACTTGATGGACGCCCCAATCGTCCACTCACTATCCCCCAAAACCTTTTTTCGCATAGAGCTCCTATCATCATACTTTCCCAGTATATGAAGCCAGTTCCATTAAAGATTGGTACCCTAGAGGGTGGGCCCATAACCTGAAACTTTGAGACCTCCATAAGTCCTCAGAGTGGACAGCTTCCAAGAAGCCTCTAGGATAATCCTGACCCCTTTGTGTTTAAGCAAAAATAACTGCCACCGTGGCAGACAAAAACTCTGACCAACTTCACCCTTGTGAAGACAAGACTCCCCTGAGTCGATAGCAAAAAGAATCTCTGAATTTGCTCCCCTGAGAAGTAAGTTATGGAGGGTCAAAGTTGACCTTTTGTACAGAAGCTTTCTGGGAGAGGGGGTCCTATCTTCTAATTTTTCTAAGTCCTATCTCTCTCACAGACTCTATCTACTGATGTACGGAACCAATCAGAATTGAGTTACGTACGCAAAAGTACAGCTGCCGGTGTACTTTATGTACGGACATTGTACGACATGGCCAAAATGTCGACACATGTCAAATCCGGATTCGGTGCCATAATCTCCGGAGATTCCACAATCCAACGGAATTTCGCCACGCGTCATCCGATGTGGCGATGGCCACAAACCGCCGAAATCTTCCTCCGCGATCTCGGCGCTAATCCCGGCCGTCCGATTAAATTCGGCTTTAATCGTAGCCGTAATAAATACATGCGCGGTATTTGTTTCATTTACGGAACAAATGCGCGGTACTGATTTTCGTCCGTACCGTAAGTCGTACATTATATATTACTGGATCTATGTATCCCGTAATTCATTTCAGTTAAATGGTTTATCGCACGTATACATATTTAAATAAATATCAAACTATATGCTAAGTAACACTACCGCTAGACTTAACGGCTAAGGCTACCGGCTATATCTCATCTGCCGGCCGGTAGGTACAAGGTTCAAATCCTGCCGCCGGCACATACCTTTTAATTAAACAAATAAACCCTAATATAAAATTCCCGTAAACCTCAGGATAGCCAAGGTAGCCATGGCTCTAGCTTCCTCTCCAATTTCTCAGTGACTGCGACAAGTTTTAGAGTTGGAGAGAGAAGTTAGAGATAGACTGCCTCGACTTCTATATTTTTTTTCAGACCTAGAAAATACTAATAAAACAATTAGTTTATACAATGCCAAGCCGTCGCTCCACTACCGAATTCATTTTGAAGATTGGAAGTGGAACATGCTGCTGGAGCAGCAAGCTTCAAAAAGTCACAGCTCAGTCTACAATGGAGGCTGAATACATGGCAGCCAGCTCAGCTGTGAAGGAGTTACTTTGGGTAAAGTCTCTCCTTCAAGAACTTCATTTCATGCAATCAGGACCTCAAATAGTGTGGTGTGACAACCAGGCAGCTATAGCAATTGCATCTAACCCAAGTCATCACTTCAAAAGCAAACACATTGATATCAAGCCGCATTTTGTAAGAGAGAAGGTGATGAACAGAATTTTGAAACTTAGTTATTTGCCGAATGAGATGATGGTAGCAGATATGATGACTAAGGCTTTACCTGCACCTAAATTGAAATTTTGTAGAGAGGAATGTGGACTAAGTGACTGAGAGAGTCTAAAGGTTTAGGGGAGTGTTGATTTGGAAACCTTCAATCCTCTTTATACTTCGTTGCAATGCTGCCATGCGACGCTGCTCTGATGTCGCAGCTGCGCTGGTAGAACACCGCAGTCATAGCAGCTTGAGTAAAAAGCTGCGCTGCTCTATACATTACAACTACGCTGGTAGAGCACCGCAGCCATAGCAGTTCTGATGAAAGCTAAAGTGTCGTAGGCAGGATTTAGTGTGTATGTAACTCCAAAGGGATTACACAGACTTGGTACACCTCAAGCACACGTGTCGATATGTGGGGGTAGTCAAGGTTGGTTAATCTGGACGACGAAGTACTCAGTCATTTGGTGACTCGATTTACACGTGGAGGTTCATCTTCAGTGGGAACGAATGCGAGGACGGCGGATGGAGTTCGCCGTCATTTTTGAAAGTGAAATATTGAAGTGCGCCGTCATTTCGGTGAACGAACTTTTGTTACACACTTTAGCGGCGGCAAGAGTTAAACATTTATGTAAATAGTTTGTACGGCAGACGGCGAAGGTTTGGTTTGGTAAAGATTTAGAGTACTAGTGGACCACGGTAATTGTGGTACGGTTTAGATGAGCTGTAGGTTCACTTGTATATGTAGGACTTAAAATATTTTGGAAATTAGGATTTTCTTTGTATGAAAAACTGCGTAGCAGTTTTTGGGGTTTTTGAATTATAAAAACATTGTGATCTTTTGGGAGAATTGTGTGAATTTTTGCATGTGTTTTCTCAGGTGTATTTTCTTCAATGTGGCAAATTTTCAGACCTAGTGTGTGTCTGATTTGCTTGGAGCTTCACTGTGAAGTTTGTCATTTGTGGGTATTTGTGAGAGTTTCCTCTTTGTACTTTGATCGTGATTATGGCAACTGCTGCTGCTGCTGCTTCCTCTTCTTCTTCAGGGGCACCAGCTGCCTCAAATCAACACACCCCAAAATTTTGACATTGATACCTTAAATATCATAAATTACACTATTTAAGGAAGTGGACCAAAGCCTGCCACGTTTCCTGGCACTAAATTATAGTGAATGACGCTAATTTTTTCTTTACACGAATAATTTTTATACGCTAATAACGATTCAAGGTGTACTTAAGATGTTGGCTAGTAGGCGGCCAACATCGTTTACCGTACGTTTGACAAAATCCACCATTCAAGGTTAAAAACCCTCATTAACTACATGTATGCGCGAACCTACATAGGTTCGCGACTTAAATGAAATAAAGTACATTGAAGCGCCGCCAACGATAGACGTGAAATTGTGATCCGTGTGCTGCTTAGACGATATTGGTGAGAGTACATTCGAAATCGCGTACCTACGAAATAAAATGAAACCAAAAGTACGCACAAAATTCATATGTATTCAATCAGACGTGTACGCGAATCGTGTACACGTCACAAATAAGTGAACCGGCGCAAAATTGTACGTGTGAATGAAACTCATACATGCGTGCAAAAATATTGTGCGTGCGTGTATGATATTGTGCGCGCATGCAAAAAATCGTGCCCGCGTGCACCGCATACCATGCGGCATGACAGCTGTTGTGCATGAGAGAGAAGCAAGGAAATCATGCATCATAACCAACAAAGTCATGCTTACAAATATATTATACAAACGAAAACAAATATGGAAGGCAAAAAGTATATACACCATGAGAAACAATGAACATGAATTTAACATGAATGAGAAGGGAAGAATACTCCCCTAGAGTGAGATGGACCCCATAATCTCCCCCCCTTAACTCCTTAGCATGAGGAGGAACTGGTCAAAACCGTCGGCAACTCATGACAACCATGGCAAAACCAATGGCCAGCTGGCACAGCCTCCAATGGAGGAACTAAGCACTCCATGTGGAACTCTTGGTTGTAATGGTCGCACAAGAGCATTGAAGTCTCGCCTTCTGCTCGCCAAGAGATAGTACACTCCGTCCCCTCGGAGATTGACATCCGCATCAGGTCCATATCTTGTGACAAATCAGGTAAGTAACAAGGAGCATAGTTCTTAGAATGCTCTCGCATCAACCTTGTATCCGCACCCTGCAAACCCAACATCCCGTTAGCATCCATTTCCACCACACGCAAAATGTGTGGTGAAACATCAATGTCCAAAGTAACAAAAGACTGTCGTCGGATATACACGTAATCGCCGACTCGGTAGGGTTTCTGATGGGGCTTGTACCTGCCACTCCGCGTGGTGGTGAAACTTAAAGTATCTCTATGCTGGGCTATTTGCAAATTGTCAAAAGCCATAGGCATCTCCCAGGCGAAAAAGCAAAGCACGTTGAGTATATTGTTCCAAAATAGTGGGTCATAAATTAGAGGCAAAGGTAAACTTGTCGCTTTCTGAATATTCCGACCGAGCAAGGGTACTCGACCGAAGAGAATATAGTACGGGCTGAAATTTGCCAAGCTAGATTTTACACACATCTGGTATCCCATGGTGATATAGCACAAGGATTCGTCCCAGACGAAGATGTGTTTCTACAAATAATACTTTTGGAGAGCCCGCTTAAAAGTCTGGAGTGAAACTCTGAGACCTCCATTGGCCCTCAGAGTAAGCAGATCCAAAAAGAAGCTTCTCTAGAAAGTGCCGAATCCAAGTTGATATAAACCCAAATGACTGACCCCTTGAAAATCATAACCCAAATATAGATTCACCCCTGTGAAATAACACTTTTTGTGTGGTCAGTTCCACCACAGAATGCAAAGTTAGAATATGAGATTTGGACACATTCACCCACTTTGACTTTCCCTTAGAAATACCGCCACCCTGGCAGATAAAAACCTCTGACCGACTACATCCGTGTGTAGCTTGGACTCCATTGAGTTTGCAGCAAAAGGAATCACTAAAAATGGTCAAGTCAATTGAAAGTTATGGTTGCACAAAGTTTGCCATTTATACAAGGTGCTCTCTGGGAGAGGCAGCAACTTACCCAAAAATTTATAAGTCCTATTCCCTCTCTAAAACTCTATCTACTCAAGTACGGCACCAATCAAATTAGTGTGTCGTACAGAAAAGTACAAGTGCCAGTGTAATTTCTGTATGGCCATTGTACAACATGGCCAAAATGTCGATACGTGTCATAGCCGGATTTGTTACCGCAATCTCCGGAGTCATCGCAATCCAACATTGTCGCGCCACGTGTCACATTACGTGGCGATGATTGAAAAACGCCAAATGTACATAATCCGTGATCGCGGCGCCTATCGTGGCCGTCCGATCAAACCGGATACAATTGTAGCCGTTGAAAATATACGTGCGATATTTGTTTCGCGTTCGAAACAAATGCGCGGTATCCGTTTCATAAAATACATTAAATCGTACTCCGTACTATACAAAATTGTATCTATGCATTACGTATCTATTTCCGTTAGACGAACTAGTCTACGTGTACAAATATAAATATCTGTCAAACCTATTGTACTCTAGCACTGTATTTAGACTTGTTGGTTAAAGCGAACGGCTAGTTTGACGGACGGCAGGTACCACGATCAAATCCTGGGTCCGTCACACCTTTTAGATAACTCCATTAAGAATTGCCTTTTTGTCGACTTTGAACAGCCTAGGCAACCATGGATCTAACCATTTTCAAGTCTTCAGTGACTGCGACAAGTGTGGGGACTTGAGTGAAGAGTTAGAGGTAGGTTGTCAGTGTCCCCTTTTTGTCTTTTTATTTTACAATCTCTAGACCTAGAAAATACTTAAATTTTAACACTCCTCTTATTTTCTAGTCTACTTACTTTCAACTCCCATCAAAAACAACAAATACATATATATATATATTTTCCTTTCATTTTTCATTTTTCCTTCATGAAGCTTCAAGGGAATACTTTTATATTTAAGAAAGTGTATTATATGACAAAAAATAATTTCATCTTGTTCATCATACATTTTATTTTGCATGCCACTTTTCATAAATCCGATCAAAGATTTTATCCACCTTCTCCCCTTTTCATCCAACCAAAATTTTCTTTCCCTTTTGCATTTCCAACAGTCAGCCCCATCCCCAACCTGCAACACATACCCGGATGATAACCCTTTTACAAGCACATCTTCACAAGCAACATCACACCAAGTAGTGATGTCAAATCCATCCACCCCCAAATATTCCCGAAAAACAATAGTCCTCACAAAGTTCCTCATAAGATCTACATCTTCCGTACTCATATATTTATCCATGATAATTACCCCATTTTCTGAACTTCCCTCACTCTCTCCCATGGAATTCTTTCCATTGTCACTTTCTATTTTAATATCCAATAGATATTTTTTCTCCCCTAAACCTTTAGTCAAATATTTCTCTTCTCCCTTATCTTTTAAAACCACCTCTATAATTAATTCTCCCCTTTCCTCGGAATCCGTTGAAGTCTCCCTTTCCGACCAGTTTTCTGTTTCCAAAATATCTATGAAACTATCCTCAATATTTTGAACTCCCTCAAGTATCTCCTCTCTCTTTACTTCCCTTATACCTCCAAAAGCACACTGTTGCTTTCGTGGAATTTCTGTGTGCTTTTCTCTCTTCCCCATACTACTAATCCGGAGAAGCTCTAAAATATCTTCATCCTCTTTCTCCTCTTCCCCTTCTTCCTCCTCATCCACATTCCAACTTCTAAGTTTTTCCAAACAAGGGCATTCCTCCATATAATGACCCGGTTCCCTACAAAAGAAGCAAACCCCCTTTTTCAAAGCTCCCCTTTCTTTTCCTCTCCCTCTCTTTCCACCAAAGTTCCGATAAGGTTTACCTTTGTCTTTCTTTCTCTCATCACGCTTCCGCTCGTCACCACCGTTCCTCTCATCACGCTTCCGCTCGTCACCGCCGTTCCTCTCATCACGCTTCCGCCAATCACCACCAGCTGAAAATGCATTGACCCTGTCCCTTCCCCTACGAAGCTCCAAAGTGCTTTCCCTCACAAGAATTATCCCCATGGTAAAGCTCCAAGTCCATGAGGAGCCATCCATTGCCTGCATAAGAAAATGATGTTTTCGTACTCATCTAGGAGTTTCAAAAGTAGTGTATTAATCTTACTCTCCTCAGATTCTACATATCCCGCACTAGTAAGCTCAACATATAACGCAGCAATATCATTGCAAAACTCTATCATGCTACTGCCTTTATAAACGTAGGCCTCTATTTCTTGTTTTACTAATTGCTGCCTCTGAATAGTCTCACTCTTATAAATCTGAATTAGTGTTTCCCATATCTCTGAAGACTTGGTTAGACTTAAAAGAGTGAAAGCTATCGACTTAGACACATATCTAAGTATGAGATGTTTTGCTATAGTGTTTTTGTATTCCCATATTTTTCTATCATTTTCTTCAGTTTTAATCCCTACATGTGGTACCATAGTTGAGAGCCTAGCTCCCCTCACCATAGGTGTCCCATTTTCCTTCTCCCCTATTTCCCCATCCACGGAAAGATTTTTCTCTTCACCTTGCGTTGCATTTGAACTCCGGTTGATATTCTGGGCAGCCTCAGATGAATCTCCATAGTAAGCACCTCCAAAGCCAGGTGGCCTACATCTCACTTGTCCCGCAACAATTCCCCATAAGTGCTTCTCGAAAAGCAATCCCTCCATTGTAAACGCCCAATAAGTGAAGCCTGTTCCATCAAACATATGCACCCTACATGGTGGGCCCATAACCTAAAACTCTGAGACTTCCATTGGCCCTCAGAGTAGCAGATCTAAAAGAAGCTTATCTAGATAGTGCCGACTCCAAGTTGATATAAACCGAAATGTCTGACCCCTTGACAATCAAAACCCAAATATAGATTCACCCATGTGAAATAACACTTTCTGTGTGGTCAGTTCCACCACAGAATGCAAAGTTAGAATATGAGATTTGGACACATTCACCCACTTTGACTTTCCCTTAGAAATACCGCACCCTGGAAGACAAAAACTCTGACCGACTACACCCTTGTGTAGCTTGGACTCCCCTGAGTTCGCAGCAAAAAGAATCACTGAAAATGGTCAAGTAAATTGATAGTTATGGCTTGCCAAAGTTTGCCATTAATACAAGGTGCTCTCTGGGAGAGGCAGCTACTTACCCAAAATTTTCTAAGTCCTACTCCCTCTCTAAAACTCTATCTACTGAAGTACGGCACCAATCAAATTAGTGTGTCGTACAGAAAAGTACAGGTGCCGGTGTACTTTCTGTACGGCCATTGTATAACATGGCCAAAATGTCGACACGTGTCATAGCCGGATTTGTTACCGCAATCTCCGGAGTCGCCGCAATCCAACATTGTCGCGCCACGTGTTATATGACGTGGCGATGATTGAAAAACGCCAAAATTACATAATCCGTGATCGCGGTGCCTATCGTGGTTGTCTGATCAAACCGGATACAATTGTAGCCGTTGAAAATATACATGCGACATTTGTTTCGCGTTCGAAACAAATGCGCGGTATCCATTTCATACAATACATTTAATCGTACTCCGTACTATACAAAACTGTATTTATGCATTACGTATCAATTTCCGTTAGACGAACTAGACTACGTGTACAAATATAAATATCTGTCAAACCTATTGTACTTTAGCACTGTATTTAGACTTGTTGGTTAAAGCGAATGGCTAGTTTGAAAGATGGCAGGTATCAGGATCAAATCCTGGGTCCGTCACTCTTTTTAGATAACTCTATTTAGAATTGCCTTCCTGTCCACTTTGGACAGCCTAGGCAGCCATTGATCTAACTCTTTTTGAAGTCTTCAGGGACTGCGACAAGTGTGGGGACTTGAGTGAAGAGTTAGAGGTAGGTTGGCAGTGTCCCCTTTTTGCCTTTTTATTTTACAATCTCTAGACCTAGAAAATACTTAAATTTCAACATGGACCGCTCGTTCTGCCAAGCCATCCGCTTGTGGGTGATCACAACTTGTCTAATGATGATCAATTAAAGCTTTATGCAACATCTCTTGAAATTCCCCTCGGAATTCTATACCCTGGTCCGTTACAACCTCTGCAAGGGCTCCATAACGCATGAGAACGTGCTTTTAAAAAGTAGCGGTGGTCAATTAGCGGTCTTGTGGGGAAGAGCGACCACCTCTACCCACTTGCTACAATTTTCAATCATTATCATAATGTATTGTTTCCCCTTTCGAGATAAGGGAAACGGTCCGGCGAGATCCACGGACCAGCGATAAAACAATCCTTTGATGGGCAATGGCTGTAGAGACACCTGCCGATTAGAGAAAGAGGTGTGTAACCGGTCCCATGTGGCGCATTTATGGAGAATGGCCGCCACATCTGCTTGCATTCCAGACCACCAATAGCGTGCCTGTACAAGGCTCAAAGTACGCTTGGTCGCGTAATGGCCAAGCTCGATATGTATCTGCTCAATCAAAGACAAGCGCTCGGTTGGCCAAGGGACATGCCGATGACTGCTGTCCGCCAGCAATCGAACTAAAGATCCGCCGAGCCACAGATAGTTTTTGGCTCGTTTCTTTACTCGGTCTTCCTCTTCGGCGGTAGTACCGGGCCGAAACGTTTGAGAGGAGAGGAAGAGGATTAATGGGTCGTCGCGCCACGGATCTGTGGCCGGCCGAGGATGAGGAATAGAAGAAAGACAGTAAGTGATATAGGAACCAGCCGACATGGCCGGTACCTCGTCCTCGGCGAAATCTTGCCGGACACCGTTATCGGTGGTCCGGGGTAGTGGATTCCGAGAAATCCTGTCGGCGTTCAAGCTTAACAAACCGGGCCGATAGATGATCTCAACGTCGTACTCTTGTAAAATTAAAGCCCATCGGGCTTGTTTCTCTGAAAGCTTATCGTTGGTCATCAACCAATGAAGGGGTTGATGGTCAATTAGGAGCGTGAATGGCTTGCCGTAAAGATAATGTCGAAAATGAACGATACCCCATACTGCGGCGAGACATTCACCCTCGTAACTACTGTAATTAGATTCAGCTCTGTAATTGCTCTGGCTAGCGTATGCCACTACGTATTCCTCTCCATTCAACTCTGTTTGCGTTAAAATAGCAGCAATGCCTGGCTTCCCGAAATCAGTTTGTAGGCAAAAGGGAAGCTTGTGGTTAGGAGGTCGAAGAATGGGGGCGCTGGAGAGGGCGGTTTTCAGTTTTTGAAACGCTTCTACTTGGGCGGGTCCCCAAACAAAAGGCACTTCTTTTTTGAGAAGGTCATTGAGGGGAGAAGCAATCGTACTAAAATTCAGTAGAAACGGACGGTAATAATTGGCGAGTTCGAGAAAAGCCCTCAGACTAGTGAGATCCGTGGGGGGAGGCAGTTTGGTGATCGCCTCTACCTTAGCTTCCAAGGGAGTGATGCCCTCAGCCGAAATAAAATGGCCGAGATAGGGCACTCCCTCCGCACCGAAAGTACACTTGGCTGGGTGACACTTCAGCCTTACTTTCTTGAACTTGGTGAGAACCCACTCAATATGGCGGGTGTGCTCCTCAACCGTAGCAGATGCGATTATCAAGTCATTGATGTAAAAAACGAGCAAATTTACATTCACCTAGCACCCAATCCATGATTTATTCAAACACGGCGAGTGCGTTCTTAAGACTGAAAGGCATGACTGCCCATTCCCACCGACCATCACTACCCCAAAATGCAATTTTCTGACAATCTCTTTCCTCGATTTCAATCTGGTTAAACCCTTGACGTAAGTCAAGAATACTAAATAACTTCGCACCACCTACATGGTCAAATGTTTCCTCCGCAAGAGGCATAGGGTGGCGGTCTTGAAGAGTATGGGCATTGAGCTCTCGGTAGTCCCCACACATTCTTCGTTTAGTAAAATTTCCGTCGGAATCTTTCTTCCACCAATAGTTTGCCTGTAAAAGGCTCAAAGTGCGCTTAGTCCCGTAGTGTCCGAGCTCGGTATGTATCTGCACAATCAAGGACAAGCGCTTGGCTAACCGAAGGACATGCAGATAACTGCTGTCCACCAGCAGTCGAATTAAAGATCCGCCGAGCCACAGATAATTTTTGGCTCGTTTCTTTACTCGGTCTCCCTCCTCCACCGTGGTATCGGGCCGAAAGGTTTGAAATGAGAGGGAGAGGATTAATGGATCGTCGTGCCACGGATCTCATATATGTCATCATATGTGCCATTATTGTAGAAACTAATGGTTTTATTAGTATTTTCTAGGTCTGAAAAGAAATATAGAAGTCGAGGCAGTCTATCTCTAACTTCAACTTGTCGAAGTCACTGAGAAATTGGAGAGGAAGCTAGAGCCATGGCTACCTTGGCTATCCTGAGGTTTACGAGAATTTTATATTAGGTTTATTTATTTATTTAAAAGGAATGTGCCGGCGACAGGAATTGATCCTTGTACCTACCGGCCGGCATACAGGAAGTAGCCGGTAGCCTTAGCCGTTAACTCTAGGACTAACATTACGTAGTATATAGTTTGATAATTATTTAAACATGTAAACGTAGGAATAATCATTTAACTGTTATTGTTTACGGGATACATAGATCCGGTAATGTATAAGTACGGAATACGCTACAGGCAAGAAATCAATACCGCGCATTTATTTTTTAAGTGAAAAGAATACCGCGCATGTATTTATTACGCCTACGATTAAATTCAAATCTAATCGGACGGCTGAAATTAGCGCCGAGATCGCGCAAGAAGATTTTGGCGGTTTGTGGCCATCGCCACATCGGATGACGCGTGGCGAAATTACATTGGACCGTGGAATCTCTGGAGATTATGGCACTGAATTCGGATATGACATGTGTCGACATTTAGGCCATGTCGTACAATGTCCGTACATAAAGTACACCGGCAGCTGTACTTTTGCATACGGAATTGTATTCTGATTGGTTTTGTACATCAGTAGATAGAGTCTGTGAGAGAAGCAAGACTTAGAAAAATTAGGAGATAGGACCCTCTTTCCCAGAGAGCTTCTGTACAAAAGGTCAACTTTGACCCTCCATAACTTACTGCTCAAGGGAGCAAATTCAGAGATTCTTTTTGCTATCGACTCAGGGGAGTCTTGCCTTCATGAGGTGTAGGTGGTCAGAGTTTTTGTCTCCCAGGGTGGAAGTTATTTTTGCTGAAACACAAAGTGGTCTGGATTATCCTAGAGGCTTCTTAGAACCTGTCCACTCTGAGGACTTATGGAGGTCTTAGAGTTTCAGGTTATGGGCCCACCCTCTAGGGTACCAATCTTTAATGGAACCGGCTTCATATACTGGGAAAGTATGATGATAGGAGCTCTATGCGAAAAAAGGTTTTGGGGGATAGTGAGTGGACGGTTGGGGCGTCCATCAAGTCTTGGAATTCCTCGAGGGTTTGGAGGAACCAGATTCACCAGGAAAGAGGATCACCTTCAACGGAGGAAACAAAAGAAGGAGAGGTGGTGGACAAAGGAAAGGAGAAGGAGACGGCACCACCAATAGCAACTGGTTCGGCATTCATGTCACCTATTCCGAGGAACGAGGAGAATGATACTGAAACCTGGGACTTCAACAATATGGCGGCAAAGCACTTCATCCTACGCCATCTCACTAAAGGACTTGCATGTTCTCATTTGCAGGTAGAAAGGGCATCCGATCTTTGGATGGCTCTCATAGAGATGTAACGAAGTGGTACGATTCACCAACAACAGTTGGCTGATCACAAAGTTAATGAGTATGTATACAAAGGGGGAAATATGTTGGATTTTTGCAATGAGCTTGCTACACTCTTCATGGAGCTAGAGAGTGCAGGAAAAGATTTTAGTGAAAAAGAAAAGGTTAACTGTTTACTGATGAAGTTACCTGATGAGTTCAAGAACATAGTCAACCGTGTGCAGGACTTGCCGGACTCAAGGTGGATATGGAACTCAGTGGTAGGGATGATTCTCGTTCGAGAGAATACAATTGAGATCCGAAGGGGAGGAAAGAGTTGCCAAGCCTTAGCAACAGCGGCTGATTGGAGGAATAAGGATTCTCAGAAACCAGTCGGAAACTATGGGGGTAGAGAGCAGAAAAAATAGGCCGACGAGTTCGAACCAAGGGCTCCCAAAGGACTATGTCACTTTTGTAAGAAATCGGGGCACTATATGGCAGAGTGCACTAAGCAAACCGAGCTTCGACAAAAGGAGGGGCAGACCAGTGGTACCCCGAGAGGAAAGATAAAGGCCCTTTTAAAAAAAAAAAAAAAAAAAAAATTATATGAAGATGGAGGACATTTATTAGGTTGATGTGGAAAATGGAAGGAAAAAAAAATAAAAAATTGAAGGAAATTTTGCAAGGATCGATTATGGAATCTTTACGATTGGGGCCTGTAAGTACGGATATAGCTGTACGGACTAACTGTACGGATTGAGTCTACCTAACACTATGTGGGATCTGATTGAGGAATGGGTATTGATACAAAAAATAAAATAAAATTAAATTTTATAATAGAATATATTTAAAATAATTCTTTAAGTTTTGTAAAAGAATAAAATTATCATTCTTTGTAAATAAATAAAAAAAACTGTCGATATAGCATAATACAAAAACTATCGCTGTTTTATATAAAATAGTAAACTGCTTAATATTGTAAATTTAAAAAACTGTCGACAATGTTTAAAAAATAATTAACTGTCATAATTTCTGTAAAATTAAATACGGTCGATATTAAATATAGACCTAAAATAAAGAATTACCAATATTCTATAAAATAATGAAACTGCAATTTCTTTAATATAAAAACTGTCGATACTCTTCAAAATAATGGAATTATAACATTACTTTGAAAAAAAAAAAAAAAACTGTCCATATGCTATAAAATACTAATCTGCTATAATTTTATAAACTAAAAACCATCGACATTATATGTCATAAAGTAAAGAATTGCCTATATTTTATAAAAATGTTGTTCTGCTGTACATTTAAAAACAAAAAATAGACTTTATTCTATAAAAGTAATGCACTACTGTACTTTTGAAAAAAAAAACCAAGTGAAATACTTTCTGAAAAAGAAGGAATTGCTGTATTTTTTAATGCTTTTCGAAAATTTAAAGAAACAAATTTATTAACCTTCAAACTTCTTCGTATTTTGGAAAAAATCTAAGAACAGAATTCAAGTTCTTAAGCATTTTCTAAAAAAATATAAGAAGCAATAAAAACAAACTTCAGATTTCTTCGCATTTTTTTACATATTCATGCTTGAAATGAATTAAATGACCAAATATTCAAACACGGAAGTGAATCAAATGTTATCAAGTAACCATAAATTCAGTTTTAGTATTATCATTTCACATTTTTATGCTTGAAGTAATCAAACCTAAATTCACAAAGCGGAAGGTACGCAAAAAGTATGCAAAATAAATAATAACGAATCTTAAAATTCTCAATATTGCTCGAAAGATTCATACTTCAAGAAAATAGTTTACCGAAGTTCACAACGTTGCTACTGACCCAGATAAGAAGCACCTACAAAACCTTTCAAAATTCATAGCGTTGTTCGATAATTTTGTACTGAAGGTAGTCAAGTATCGAAGTTCGCAAATATTATAATCGACTCCAAAAGTATGAAGATGCACAAAAAAAAATCTCTAAGTTTTTTTGTAATCATCTATGCTTTTATGCTTTAAGTAAATAAGGTACTCAAGTTCAGAAATGAGTAAGCGGGCTAAAAGTTATAAAGCACCTAAAAAGAAAAACTTTCGACAAAATCCAGAAAAAGCGATTTCCTTCTTCGTCGCATTTGATCTGAACGTGTGATACACTTTCTCATCTCAGTTTTGGAGTACAAATTTTGCGAGTGGTACTGGTGCTTTTGGCCTTTGCACGAATAGTACTAAGTGCATTGTTGGTACATGCAAACTTATTTAACTTGAGAAACGATGCAGGTATAATTTTTGTGTTAGGATCATCTTTGAAGTACTTGTTTCTCAAGATACTATTGTTCTCTGAGCTTCCCAGCGTGAGAGCATTTCCGCCGCAGTTTTTTAGTGCACCCCCAAGGTCCACACTGCTTAAGCAAACCTGGAGGCAAAATAGACAAAACACCCACTATAGACATTATGAACCACACTTTATTTTTAGTGCAAGTTTTTACACTCTTGTGAATAGAGTTTGTGTAGTGGAAATTGTAAACCCTAGCTTAAGTAAAATTTGCAATTTTTCCATCTCGTGCTTTTAAGCACACCTGCATGCAAACCACCATAGTGTTCACGAGTGGCATACCAGACTCTTGTTCTTTTTAGAATGCAACTGTGTAAGCCATTTTAATTGTGTATTGCATTTAGGCCATATTGTTTTGGTATAGCTGCGACCACAGAATAAGACATTGAGCAGATTAAAGAATGTTTTACCTCTGGGCTGGGACCAATTAGAGAGTTGGGTGAAAATGCCATAAGTCCACAAATTATTCTGGAATTCAGGGTATAGAATGTCTCCGCATCGCCATTCATCTTCGTGGCAATAATCGAGTTGCACGTGTCATTCTGTTGATCGGCGTACTAAAGAGAACATGGTGGGGGATATGGAGGTGGACCTGTTTTGATGCATACCTGAAGCAATCAAGAATTTATGGGCAATTGAGTCAGTTTCCAACAAAATTTGGGCAGCAGGACTCAAAAGAAATTTAATCGCAGTAAGATGACTTGTGGAATTTCTGTATTGCTGTGATGGCTACAATTGGTGGTATGTCCTACACAATTAAACATCATAACCATGTAATTACATCAGTTGAGGGTATCCAAAGATTTTCACATGACTAGAAGAGGTGGGCTTCGGTGTATTAGTTCAACTACATGGATTAGTAGTAATAGACGAGAAGCTGAACATTCATGCTGTATTTGGAAGTTCTCAACATTTAATCGATACGCAAATCGGGTTGTTTTGATAGGCATATAGATTCGGAGGTTTTTCTGGAAAAATTTTAAATTTCGATAAGTTGACACGAAGACACTTTTAGTTACTTTTCTACCAAATGCCAAAATTTTCCTGAGAAGTCTGACAAAAAAATCATTTTTTGTTTGCCCGTCACTAAACTCACAGTTTTGAAACTTGGGAAGAATAGAGTTAAAGCCGGTTTAAGCAAGTTCTGAATTTGGGCACTCATAAACCAACAAAAATAATAGTTCGAAAGAAAATGATCAAGCTGAAAATTGAGCATGATTAGAAAAGTTATAAAGCTTTAAATTTTAGACTATCATAATTAACTGTGTTTTATTTACGTTTTCAAACATTTATGATGTAAAGTGTTTGGAGTGATGATATAAAAGCCCCAAAGATAAAGTATGGGTTTTGACGGCTTAACAAATACCTATTTTTATACAATTTTAATGAGCATAATTGCTTTTTAAACCAAGTTCAGTCAAAAAAAGAAGGGTTTGCGATTATAAAAGGATTGGAGGTTAGAGGATGTGAAAGGATAGGCGGAGGGTTTGGGAAAATGGAAGAATAAAAGAACAGGCGAGGAAAAGAGAGAAAGAGAGAAGGGGAGAATTTGAAAATAGTAGAATGGGATAGGAAATTGAGGACATGAGAAAAAAAAAAAGTAAAAATTATATAAGAGAAGGTGGATGGTGGGAGCAAGAGATAAAGATTCAGGTGGCAGGCGAGATAGGAATACAGAGAGTGTGAGAATAGGAATCTTGAAGGAGAATGTGGATTAAGTTTGAATGGGGAAAAATGGGTCAAGTAGAGAAGAGAAAAAGGGAATAAGGAGAGGTGACGAAGGGTGGACGCCAAAAAAGCTGAAAGGGAGCAGGGGGGAATGGTAGAAAAGGAGAAGTGAATAAACGGAAATGACGCAAGAGACAAAGGTAAAGAGAGCAGGAAATGATTGGAATCAAGGGAAAATGGGAGTTGAAAAATGAGAATATCGCAGAAAGGGGAGAAAGGGTGTATGGGGGAGTTAAAGAAGGGAAAAACGGGAAAGGAAAAAGGAGTGAAAGGGAGAAGAGGTGAAAGGGAGAGAGTAAGAAGGGAAGAACAGGAGGAAAAAGGGGAGAATGGAAAATTTGAAGAAGGGAAGGGGTGAAAAGGTGTATGGGAGAAAACGAGCATTAGAAAATGGGACGAAAAAAAAAAGCAAAACGAAGAGAAGCGGGAAAAGGGGAAGAGTAGCAGAAAGTGGGGAAAATAAAGACACGGAGAAAAGGGGATGACGTGAAAGAAAGAAAGAAATGAAATATGAGGAGAAGAGGAAAAGCCGTAAAATGGTGAAGAGCGGAGGAAAACAGGATAAAGAAACAGATGGAAAAAGGAAGAGCAAGAAAAGAAAACAAAGATCAGGTGAGAGGGAGAAAGAGAGAAGGGGACAAAGGGGAGCAAGGCAGAAAAGGAGGAGAGAGAAAAGGGAGAAGGGGTGGAAAAAAGAAGAGAAGAGGTGGAGACCAAGACAATCTGGCGGTGGACACGGAAAAGATTGTGGCTACTTAAAGGGGTCCTTCAATGTTATTTTCTGTGTCTAACGTTTTTTTTTGTTTTCTTTTTCACGGTTCTATACAAATTTTACTCCGCAACATGGTCTCCTGAAATGAGGTTTTCACTTACTTCCGTCAAAGGCTCAAGAACAAGTGCGATGTTCAAGAGGATACCAAGGGGGAACAGGTGTGCCTGTTGTGTCTTTCAATAATATGTTTTTTCACTGTAGAAAACCCTATAAAATCCTCAAATACCTCATACGTAGAAACACCACATAAGTGGCTTAATAGCCGGGACATCTTTACATGTTGCATACATCATTTCCCCTCAATTGAAGTGACATAGAAAGAGCTCGCCTAGGAATAATAACCGTTGTACCACGATAAAAAAGAAGGGGGACTCGATGGAAGGACCCCGAAAAAGATTCTTATATAATAGCTTGACGATTTGTAACAGTTTAAACACTTAAACATGTTACAGCCATTAAAATGGATGGGAGAGTATCTGGCCAAACTTTTGTGGCTTGTATAATGATGTGACTGCTGTAATAGTATCCACGGGACAGTCCATTCTATAGGTTTCTAGGCAATGCTATTATATTTAAATTTACCATCCGTATAAAGGAATGCATTGAGTCTCCTACACCTGTTGGTATGGCTGAAGACTGGAACAGTCGAGGTCTGGATTTGGCGATAGGTCCGGATTCGGCGAATCTACACCAGAAAGGTTTGTTGTTAACTGGAACATTTGTTCAATCGATTTACAACTGTCATCCTGTAAATAAAGGAAAGCAACTGTAAGATAAAAAAACCTCAAATAAGTAAAGTTTTCCATAACACAAAGAAACCATTTTGAAAGTGAAACCCATTGAGATCACCCATTAAGAGTGTGCCAAGCATCACCAATGGTTTCTAAGCAATTTAAAACTCATTTGTGGCTTCCATCATAGCCCCCTGACCTTGGTAGTGGAATAGGGTAGTGAACAGTTGCGATATGCTGTCACGTCCACACTTGTTTGTGCCGGCAGCGGGGAGCTGCAGTTTAAAGTCTGTTCAATTGACATTGTGGTTTGTCAGGTGGTAAAATTTAGAAAAAAAATCCGGAGCGGAATGCGGAATAACATTTTATTCACATTCGGGCTACTCCATTTGAGAAACAGTCCTCCTCAGCAAACACTCCCTGCAAAACCCACGTACATTTGATTACTGCAACGGGGCTAAACGATATGATTTTTACATCAAGAGAACCACGAGAAAAAATAAAAAATGAAGCAAATAACAATGAAATTTTACGAAAGAATAAAAAATGATTATTGTTAAGGCTTAAAAAGGTACATCTGGCTAAGATTTACCATTCAAATTGGTCTGCCATTGCTCACACGCGGGTGTCTTTATCCCATATATTTTACGATGGGTAAGGTTTTTCATGCACGCCAAGCAAAATTTTAAGATGGGATAACCCAGGAGGCTCACTATCATAACAACTAAGAGCGAGATGATACAACATCATCGAACAACTCACCTTGTTGGGATCATAATTTAAGAAACTTCTTCCACTCGCTTCTATGCTCACTATGGCTGGCTGTTGTTGTAGAGCTAGAAGCAAGCCTAGCCAGCCGTTCATCCAGACTCGCTCAAATGATGATATGGTCAGCGTGCCACCAGCCTGCACATACAACCGACCAAAAACATAACTTATTTTTATTGGTATGTATAGTAACGCATGAGATGACCCAAATATACGTTTCAGAAAACAAGGATCAAGGACATTCATTTCAAACACTACAACTATTTACAGGTTTGGCTAATTAAATATACCTCTCAACAAGATACCATGGGAAGTGAAACTTTGTAAAACTTACTTGTTGTCTTCCACAAATGCCTGTATAGTCGGAGGCCAGAATGAGAGTGTTATTGGCTGTATAATCGAGTGCCTGAAAAGGCCAGCCCCCACTATAACACTCACGCTTCAAGCTAGAACATTCCAAAACGTGCCCTTCCGAAATAGTGGGAACAGCCGATGTTTCTGCTCTGGCGATGTTGAAGGCACTTTCAATTGCTGAAACGGAAGCAAAAAGCCAGCATGTGTCTGGGATAGCACAAAAGAATACGTTAAAAAGAAGAATAGGACTAAATGCATAAATTTAAAATTACTCTGTTAGAAAAACAAGAATTTATCCTGTTTTCCAATCATTACATCCGAGCCCTCAACAACTTTAATGCTTCCATCCACAATGCTCGAAAAAGGTATTGCTCATTATCTTGCAGCTGACTTAGAAGTATGATTCGGGTACCATTTAAGCTACACTGCTTCAAATGCTAAAATAATTTCTGATTTCTTCATTGACAATTCTTAAGTAGAACACCGAATGGTTTTTTCATGATCACTTCTCGAATAAAATGGTAGGTTTTGCACGTGCTACATAATCTTTGGTCCCTAATGGCTGTAACAGCTTGTCGGTTCACCCAATTCCAGCTGGTCGCCACCATCCATGATGGGTTGTTGTTAACATCTGGAAGTAAGTACCCCGCGCTCGCATACCGGAAGTATTTGTTCATTTTCTTTGGCGTTTCTTGTGAATAGTTTCCCAGCCCGAGACCACGGACACCTGAAACATGAAGTTCCAGTATCAATTCTACTGATGCTTGTACTCTGGTGAAACAAACAAATATAATTCCTTTTGAAATTTAGAGACATTATCTAAACATCTTCCCAACGTTAACCATGTTGTTGGATTCTGTAAAAGTCTTCACGGTTTTTGAGAGACGTATATAATCATGTTTGAATGAGACATGTCTAAGCCATAAATTGTGCTAGTTAGAACTCACCAAAAGTGCACAATTTGCTACTTGCAGTTGCAAAGTATCCCTCATCACAAGTGCATGCGACATCAAGCCCAGTAAATATACCATGGCCTCCACAAACATCCGTGTCCTGTATCGCATTGTAAAATCTCACGCATTCTGAAACGGATCTCTGTGTCTCTTGACCGTCAAAACAGGTTGTTTGTAAAGGATTGGAGTCAAAACAATTGTTTGCGTTATATAAGCATGTTAGGTTGCCGTTCACAGTAACTGTTGTTCCTGTCAAAAAGTTGTTGCTCACGTCCACCGTTACACTTGCTATAGTTTGAAAAGTAAGGGTCAGTTGGCCGGTCAAAGAATTGTTTTGAAAATACCTGGAAAAAATAATTGAAATGTTAGAATTCAGCTTTTGTTGCATTACACCCCCAGGTCATACTTGAACAGATGACGTACAGATTGATAAAATGTTGATAAAGAAGCGTAGGTAAAAATGTAATCTGTGTGTTTAGGCAAGCAAAATGACCTACATTTTGAATTTCCTATATTTTCCAAAGCATTAAATGTTTCAAGAAATTATTGACGCTTTACAGAATAGATGCTAATGTGAAAGACTTTTGACCTTTAGAACTTGCATTTTTTGTTCATGATGTTGACAAGTCTAGGCCGAAAAGGTCAAGAGGCATGGCACTTTGCCAAAACGGGTGATATAATACTTTATGTGGGGTGTTATAATTGCGTACATGAACAACATACAGGAATAACATTTTTCTATATCTAGGTTATCTTCAATGCTATAGATACCCTTATGGATGAATTCGAAATTAGTTTCTCAAAGCTTTTCGGGTGTCGCACACTCTTCAAATTCTATGCTTAGAAAATGGTATCATGTGACCAGTCTTCCATTTTATGAAGTTAGGGTGATCGACAAAATCAGCCATTAAGAAATGAAAAGTAAGTGACCAGTACACCGCGTATCGCTATTAGTGTTAATAATTTTTTCACCACTTAAAACATCTTTTCTCCATACACAATTGTCGGATTTTCAATTTAAAACCGCCAATGGGAAGCTGAGAATGTTACCTCTCAGTCGGTGCTTTTAATCGCAACCGTCAGATCTGAAATCCGAAAAGTGTGTGCGGAGAAAAGATGTTTTAAGCGGCTAAAAAAATATTAACACTAATAGCGATTCACGGTGTAGTAATCAGAGATGATTGATACGACGCAGAAACTCGGTTTTTATGTCCACCGTGATTTTGAAACATAGCCATTAACTAGAAAGAGGAATCATCGTGGTAATTCTTCCATGTCTGAGGCCATGTTCGTGCATTACTCACAATTGTTGCAATTTCTGAAGCTTGCTGAAACTTGCGGGGATAATTCCCACCACTTTGTTATTTGACATGTCTCTGCAACAACGTGTACATATTAAAATAAACTGAAAAAAACATTTCTAGCCGATATTTTTTTTGAAAATGTATAAAAATGCTAGCTACTCCATTTCAAAGTTATCCCAGCTGGAAGGTCTCCCTAATAATGTTCAGATCGACTTTGTGTGAGCTGATCATTCACTGTAGGTTTTGTTACATGAGAGCAAGTGTCTTTAAACCAATGGAGTGATAAAGTTTAAGCGATTCGTGGGAAAATATATTTCACGGAAATTTGAATGCATCCACAGCTTCTAAAGAAATTACTAGTGCCAATGAAACCTTCTATCTTTCTTAGAAGGCAGATTTAGCATTTGAGATCCAAGATGCGGTTAATTTCATTCGTGTACATGTAATAACTTGTCTGGCGGCCTTTTCAGTATTAAACTTATCATTTAGAGATAATACTACAAATTTACTACTTCCTAAATCATTGTTATTGTT
This sequence comes from Zygnema cylindricum, assembly GCA_037447655.1. Lineage (NCBI taxonomy): Eukaryota > Viridiplantae > Streptophyta > Zygnematophyceae > Zygnematales > Zygnemataceae > Zygnema > Zygnema cylindricum. Next base: position 117,366 of record JBBHKE010003213.1, read on the forward strand.
TCTCTTATAATTTAAATTATGAATTTTACTGCTTTTATCGACTAAGACATGTGATTATAATTTGTCACTAGGCAGCTTGGTTTTATTTTCCCGACAAATAAAGAATTCTGATTCTCTGAAGTGGAATAACCATCACCATCTCGTGTACACTTTTGATTTGTACTACAACCAGTGTCAAGTGTCTTACACGCCTTCGAGGGATATCAATTTATCCATGGAAGATGGAATGCTTCTGTTCAACTGGTTGGAATATATATATCTGTGAGCGTTGCCACATCCCCCTCCCTCCCCCAATCGCTTCATTGTTACTTTGAGAAAAAAGGTGATAAACGTAGAAAAAAAGATTGACTATTATTAGTACATACATCTAAAAGGTTTTTATCTACCAATCACACTTGAAAAAACCTTAATGCAAATTTGAATTTCTTTTCTATTATAACTGACCTACTTTACCTATTCCACTGTGAAAATTAATTTATTACACAATTTTGAACTGATTTCCTGTTGGAAGTGTTGAATTTCCATTTTACCGACAAATAATCTTAGTCATAACATCCTAAATAAAGCGTTGTTGGCTATTAAAAATTACAATAATCATTAATATTTGTACTATTTTTATGAGTATTAATAGTATTATTATTATAATATGTGAATCTTAACAAAATATTTGAGAATACCGGTTCCCCTCTCTCCACCATCTCCCAACCCCCCTCTCTCCCACTCCACCTCTCCCTCTTTTACCATCTCATTCTTCCCCCCCCCCACTCCCTCCCCCACTTCCCTATCCCTTCCACCCATTATCCCATTCTCCCATTGCCACCCCTTTAAGTTATCCCCCCCTCTGACCCCCTCTGCCCACCTATCTCCCCTCTCTCGTTCTCTCTATGCCAATCTCGCTCTCTCTCTATCCCCATCTCCTTTTTCCCGCTTTAATCCTCTCTCTAACTCTCGGTTCCTCCCTCTCCCCCTTCCCCCCTCTTATTTTCTCCCTCAGTTCCTCTCTCTGCCTTGCCACCTTTCCGTTTCCCCCCCTTGTCGTCTCCCTCTCTCTCTCCCACTATCTTGCTCTCAACTCTGCAACTTTCCCCTTCTCCTCGCCCTCTCACTCTTCCCCCCTCGCCCTCCCCCTCTCCCTCTTTTCACCTGTCCTCTTTATCCCAATTAAAAATCTTCCACTAACCCCAATCTTCTCCTCCTCTATTCTCTTCCCCTCTCCCCCTCCACCTAAAAGACTCTCCCCCCTTACTCGTGTTCCGTTCTCCCTCTCTCCGCCTCTTCCACGGCTCTCCCCCTCTCCCC
>JBBHKE010003214.1:0-56635 GCA_037447655.1 Zygnema cylindricum
GTATATCATGCAGAAAGAATCAGAACTAAGACATTAATCAAACAAAACACGCTTCTGTACACACTAGAGATAAGTGACATCACAGTAAACCGTGTACAAAACACGTCAGATAATTACAGACGTGGTCTCGGATAACCACCTTTCGTCGGCAACAAATCTTCACCGTCCATCATTTCCTAGTTTCATCCAAGATGAAACTTTTATGTGACACTTCGGTCTTTATGGTAAGTCTGAATAGTACGAACGGATCTTTGTAGAGGGTCTTATTTACCGCCGCGTGTCCTGAAGTGTGTCACACCGTGATCTCCCTCACCGTTCACTGTAACATTAATTTTGGTACATACTGAACCAGACTTTTCACAAAATATTCTAAATATTGAGAAAACACTCCCCTCCCCTATAAAGCTTAGTGAGGAGTAAAGCTTTCAAAACAACACTACCCTAAAGCTTTAGACTCTACTAACCACTTAGATAACATCCCTCTCTACAAAATTTCAATTTTGGGGCAGGTAAGGGTTTTGTTATTATATCTGCCAACATTTTCTCATCAGGTAAGTAGCTGAGTTTCAGAATTCTGCCCATCACCTTTTCCCTCACAAAGTGTAACTTAATGTCAATATGCTTGCTTTTGAAATGATGACCAGGATTAGAAGCAATAGCAGCTTGATTGTCACACCAAATGACCTGAGGACCAGACTGCATAAATTTCAGTTCTTGAAAAAAAAAACTTTACCCAAAGAAATTCCTTAACAGCTGAGCTAGCTGCCATGTATTCAGCTTCCATGGTTGAGAGAGCAGTCACCTTTTCGAGCTTGCTTGTCCAGCTGCTAGTACCATTACCGATCTTTAGAATGAATCCAGTGGTAGAACATCGACTTGGCATATCACCATAATTCGCATCGCTCTAAGTGTTGATCTTCACTTCATCTCCTCCAAGAGACAGTCGGAGATCGCGTGTTCCTACAAGATATCTCAGAACTCGTTTTGCTGCCTCCCAATCTGATTTCTTCAAATTCTGAAGACTTTGACTCAGAGCTCCAACAGCCGCTGCAATGTCCGGACGAGTGCAGTTTATAAAGTAGATAAGACTCCCAACAATTTGTCGGTAAGGAATCGTGGACATGAAGTTTGACTCCCCTGGTTCCATATCATTTTCGAGAGTCATTCCTCCATCTGTCTCCTTTCCTTTCACTTTTTGCCTGAACTCCATACGAGTGGAACTCCCTTTTGCATCTGCCATGTCAAATCTTTCAAGCACATTTCCAATGGCCTCTCTTTGAGTGAGGTAAATAACTCTTTGAATCCTATCTCTCTCTACTTGAATGCCTAGGATATACTTAGCTTCACCTAAGTCTTTCATTTCAAACTTGGCATTCAGAGTTGCTTTTATCTTATTTATCTCATTCAATGATTTGCTGATTAGCAGCAGATCATCTACATACACTGCTACATAAATCACACCATCATCTCCTTCTATGACATAAACAGAGTGATTTGAGCTGATCCTTGTAAAGTCGAAGCTGGTAAGAAACTCATCCAACTTCAAATTCTACTGTCGTGGAGCCTGTTTTAATCCATAGAATAATTTCAATAGTTTACAGACTAGCTTTTCCTTTCCTTTTTCTACATAACCTTCAGGTTGTTTCATATAGATTACTTCCTATAAGTCTCCATGTAAAAAGGCAGTTTTAACATCGATTTGATGCAATTCCATATTCATAATTGCAGCTAAGTACAACATGACTTTGACAGTAGGAAACCCGACAACACGAGAGAAGGTTTCCTCATAGTCTATTCTTCCTTTTGACTAAAACCCTTTGCAACCAGACGAGGTTTATACCTTTTAATGGTGTTGTCTGGGTTGAGCTTCACTTTGAAGACCCACTTGCAGCCAATGGCTATCCGATCCGGTGGAAGCTCCACAAGTTCCCACGTTTGGGCTTCCATGATCGATCTCATCTCATCATTTGCAGCTGAGATCCAATGATCATTTTCAAGAACAAAAAATGCCTCTTGAATGGTAAGAGGCTCCCCGGTGCTTGCAGAAAAAACATATTGAACTTGTTCTCCTTTTAAACGAGAACTCTGTTTTCTTCCCCTCGGAAAATCTGAGGCTGGAACTGTTGGATACCGAGCTCCACCTTGAGGTCTTGGAAGATGAGGTCAGCTGCTGTTTGTTGTTCAGTAGCTGATGGTACTCCAGTATTTTGTACTCCAATAGAAGAAGAAGTAGAAGCTGGAGCAGACTGGAAGGGAATCTGATCTAAGATGACATATTCTTGCAGTTTTTCTTTCATTTCATTCTCATCCATACTAAATACGTCTATGGACTCACTCTCATCCTTTACTTGAATATTTCTAGCAATCTGGATGGTATGTTTTTGAGGACAATAAATTCTATATCGTACAGATTCATCATCATATCCCATAAAGATTCCAAGTTTAGACTTTGGACTCAATTTCCAGTTTGGTAGATTATCTAGTACAAAGCATTTGCTACAAAAAACTTTGAAGTGACTGACATCTGGTTTTCTGCCAGTCCTTACTTCATAAGGTGTCATTCCCTGAACAGATCTAGTTTCTAATCTATTCCTAATATATGCTGCAGTTTGGTAAGCTTCAGCCCAAAATTTAATATATATTCCTTTATCAACCATCATATATTTGACACTCTCAGTTAAGGTTATGTTTAGCCTTTTTGAGACTCCATTCTGCTCAGGAGTGTAATGTTGTTCTTTGGTCTAAAATAGACCGCAGAAGCCACCCAAACTATCATGCAAGAAGCTAAGCGAAGCTAGGCCAATGAACAATCATTTGAAATGCATCCTCCATTTAACATACAACAACATTTAGGGTTTCATGGAATAATCAACATAAATAAACCCTATGACAACATCTAAGGTTTGATGGAATTATCAACATAAGCAAACCCTAGGACAAATGCATAAATAATGCATATCAAACAACCATAAAATAACATAAATAAATAATAACAAAAAGAGTGCAATCTCACATAAACATTAGATAAACAAAGGTATATCAATAAACATATTACTCAAATGCATGACCTAATCGGCAACCCTAAAAGTCTACATCTTCGGTCCCCACTTTACTAACCAGCATTGATTAATTATTCTAATGAAGCTCAACTCTATATATACACTTGTGAGCTGTTAACAAATCACTAAGTGTCAAAATAACCAACGTAAATTACGTAACTGTCATTAAATCAAACTAATCGTAAGCGTACACCTGAAAGTCAAGCAATCGTAAGCGTACACTTGTCTGCAAATACGACACATAAATTAAAGTGTCGGTATCCTCATTAATCACGTAAAATATAACTATTTTAATCAACACTAAATCATTAATTCATATAAGACAAAACATTGATGCTTCAAATATTTACACCGACGCATCCAAAAATCCGCGTCATAAGTGACAACTTGCTTAGTCACTTGTCGATAAGTCCACGTAGTGAACCGACATCGCATATGTACGGTCCACTAGATAATGTGTCATAAAAACAATGTGGTCCCTTAAAAATATCGGCGGACGCCGTCCGCCCTCCACGTGTACCTCGAACAACTTGCCGAAATCAAGTCGTACGATCCAAATCCTGTCCGTACCGAAATCACGTACTTCGTCATAAATGCGCCTTGTCGCATTTAAGGTACACGTCATTTTCGATAAATGCATGTCGCAATAAGCGACAACTTAAAGTACACCTGTCAAATACGACGCTCCGTACCGGCGGCGTCCCATGTAATAAATTTCATCTGTCGCATTATGTTTCGTACGTGCGACGTACCATTTTACGATTTTACATACTTCGAATATCATACATCGGATCGTTTCGCGATCCGCCGTCCATTTCACTTTTGTATTCCGTATTATTCGTACGCTTCTTTGCGTCACTCAATTTTGTAATTTACGTCACTTTAAATTCATTTGTACAATTACCCCCCAATCCATAAATCCTTTCGAACCACCACAGTATATCACGTAGATGTATACGCACGAAACGTCGCGTGCGCACCAAATTTCATGTACGCACGAAACTAAATCTTCAAAAACAACACTCCCCCGAAATTTAGTTTTGTGCATCCATTATGCCACATCATCAGCTGTCACACTTCATGGAACTACATCATCAGTTGTCATCAATGTCACCTTCAGCTGCCTCCTCCATTTGAATCCGCCAAATGCCTCCGCCAGAATTTTCCCACTTGTTCCACCATCGCTTCCGCTTCCTCCACATACCATCCAGATTTCATAATACATAATATATATATATTTCATTTTCCGATTACAACAAAATAATTCCTTCCAATATCTAAATCCAGATTTACATTCCCAAAATTCTATCACAAATCAACTAAATAATTAAAGCCAAAAGATCACACTAACAAAATATCCCCACTTAAATAACTTATACCTTAACTAAAACAAATATAGATTTCAATATTTTTCTTTTCATAAACTATCAAATCCCAAAATTTCCAATAAAAATTCATATACAAAATAGTATTTTCCAAAAATTCTAATAATGTCACATTTCGCAAAAATTTCCAACAACTCAAAATCTACATTACAAATCCAATTTTCAACAATCATCGATCCACAAAATTTGGATCTCTCCACCACATGTCACAACTCCACCTTCCGGATCTCTCTCCCCAAAACGTCGAATCTCCACCTTCCACATCTCTCCATCAAACGTCAAATCTCCACATTTCGAAATGCTTCTTCAAAAATAAACATGTATTTTTCCAAAAATAAAATATCATTTCTCAAAATAAATCATTTTCATTGAGGGTAGACATTTCGGCACTGTCACTAAGTTAACCCTTGGGGCGATGCAAGATTAAACTCGGCACATACCAACACTATGATAAGGCCGATCTCATGGGTACACAGCCACCATTACTGCAATACAACCAGCAAGAACAAAATTAACCCGCTACAATGCGTGTGACACAATCCTATCTCGACTTAACCTAACATATGATAGATGGGGCGTGGGCCCATAACCTGTTGTTCTTTGGTCTAAAATAGACCGCAGAAGCCACCCAAACTATCATGCAAGAAGCTAAGCGAAGCTAGGCCAATGAACAATCATTTGAAATGCATCCTCCATTTAACATACAACAACATTTAGGGTTTCATGGAATAATCAACATAAATAAACCCTATGACAACATCTAAGGTTTGATGGAATTATCAACATAAGCAAACCCTAGGACAAATGCATAAATAATGCATATCAAACAACCATAAAATAACATAAATAAATAATAACAAAAAGAGTGCAATCTCACATAAACATTAGATAAACAAAGGTATATCAATAAACATATTACTCAAATGCATGACCTAATCGGCAACCCTAAAAGTCTACATCTTCGGTCCCCACTTTACTAACCAGCATTGATTAATTATTCTAATGAAGCTCAAATCTATATATACACTTGTGAGCTGTTAACAAATCACTAAGTGTCAAAATAACCAACGTAAATTACGTAACTGTCATTAAATCAAACTAATCGTAAGCGTACACCTGAAAGTCAAGCAATCGTAAGCGTACACTTGTCTGCAAATACGACACATAAATTAAAGTGTCGGTATCCTCATTAATCACGTAAAATATAACTATTTTAATCAACACTAAATCATTAATTCAAATAAGACAAAACATTGATGCTTCAAATATTTACACCGACGCATCCAAAAATCCGCGTCATAAGTGACAACTTGCTTAGTCACTTGTCGATAAGTCCACGTAGTGAACCGACATCGCATATGTACGGTCCACTAGATAATGTGTCATAAAAACAATGTGGTCCCTTAAAAATATCGGCGGACGCCGTCCGCCCTCCACGTGTACCTCGAACAACTTGCCGAAATCAAGTCGTACGATCCAAATCCTGTCCGTACCGAAATCACGTACTTCGTCATAAATGCGCCTTGTCGCATTTAAGGTACACGTCATTTTCGATAAATGCATGTCGCAATAAGCGACAACTTAAAGTACACCTGTCAAATACGACGCTCCGTACCGGCGGCGTCCCATGTAATAAATTTCATCTGTCGCATTATGTTTCGTACGTGCGACGTACCATTTTACGATTTTACATACTTCGAATATCATACATCGGATCGTTTCGCGATCCGCCGTCCATTTCACTTTTGTATTCCGTATTATTCGTACGCTTCTTTGCGTCACTCAATTTTGTAATTTACGTCACTTTAAATTCATTCGTACAATTACCCCCCAATCCATAAATCCTTTCGAACCACCACAGTATATCACGTAGATGTATACGCACGAAACGTCGCGTGCGCACCAAATTTCATGTACGCACGAAACTAAATCTTCAAAAACAACATGTAAGGCATAGTGAACTGGTGAGATATACCATTTTCTTTTAAATAAGCAGCAAACTCATTGGAAGTATATTCACCTCCATTATCAGATCTTAAGGAGAGAATTGATCTACCATGAAGTTTCTCCGCCTAGATCCGAAAGTGTTTGAAGTGGGTGAAGACCTCTTTTTTCTCCTTCATAAAATAGATTCTGCTGAATCTGGAGAAGTCATCTGTGAATGTGACAAAGTATTTGTTGCCAGCAAAAGATGGTACTTTGGAGGGTCCCCACACATCTGAAAGAACAAGTTCTAAGATATTAGTCGCTCTAAAATGTGCAGCTTGGGGTAAGGGAAGTTTATGAAGCTTGCCCAAAGCACACCCATCACAAATACTTGAGTGTTGCTGACCAATCTTACCTCCTTCTACCATATCATTTTTGACCATTTTTTCCAATCTGTCATAATGAACATGACCCAACCTCTTATGCCACAAAATATTATAAGATAAGACACTGGAGTAAGCAAAAGAAGATGTATTCACTAGGTCCATGCGGTACAAATTATTTGGGCCTCTAGTTCCTATTACGGCTACCCTTCCCTCTTTGCTGACTATTTTATTTCCTTGTTTATAAAGTATTTCAAAACCTCTACTTTCTGCAACTGAGGTAGAAAACAAGTTTTTTTTGAACTGAGGAACATACAATACATCATAGAGAGTTCCAGCAACTGGCTGTATATCTATCTCACACATAAAGAGGACAGTTCCTTGAGCCTTTGCTTCAACTGTGGCACCACAAGCATAATAGATCTGCCTTGTTGGAATAGGTTGCAGATCTGTGAAGGAAGCTTTATTCCAGCACATATGAGATGAGCTTCCTGAGTCCATGATCCACCCGTGGTCTTTGTCTCCCTCCATCATTTTTGCAAGGGCAAAGAATTCTTTGTCATCAGTTTTTGGAAAACTGACGACATCTGGCGCCTTCCCCTTGTCAACTGATTCTGATCCTTATGTATCAGCTGAAAATGCTTCGGTTTTAGAGGGAATAGTCGCTGGTGTGTGTGGTGTCTTTTGGGGCGTGTAGATTCCTCTTGGCCTCCAACCATTTTTTAACATACCTGTCTCAAAGGCTTTAAGAAACTTAGGACACTAATTGTACAGATGTCCTTGATTATAACAGTAAACACACTTTTATAAGGTTGAAAATCTTGGTACTCCTGAGATCGATTTCCTTGATACTGTGCATTAAAAGCTACAGATGATTTTCGTGGAATAAAAGCTGCAACAGTGGATTCCTCCTCTAACACTAGTTCTATAGCTGTTGCTAAGTTCAAAGCTTACTTATCCGACATTCTCAAATTTGCCGAGGCTCCTTTATATTCCTCAGGAAGACCTCGCATAAGAATCATAGCCTGATGATAAGGGGAGAAGTTCCCCCCTGAACATGCATTTTTTGCCAACAAAAGCCTTAGACCATTACAATATTCAGCCATCCTACCTCTTGTGTACCTATAATCATAAATATTCCCAGCTGTGATAATTTCATGTTGGTCATTAGCTTTCAAATAGATGGTTTTCAAGGAAGACCAGATTTCTGATGCCTTTTTCATCTTGATATGTGACATAGGTAGATCTTTTGAGATCATTAACTTCAACAAATGCAAAGCTTGCTGATTTTTCCCATTTTAGGATGCTTCAGTTTCAGCAAGGCTGCCATCAACTACATCAAACAATTTAACTTGAGTGAAATAAGACTCAACCAGATCTGACCAATACATGTATTTCCTTCCATCAAAAACTAGGATCCGTGAGGGTGGCCCTATGACCTGTTGTTCTGTGACTCCTACACCAACTGAAGATGAAGATGACGCTGGAGTAGACATCACAGAATTCAGATAAGCAAGAAGCTCTCACATATGCTCAAAAAAATACACACAACTTTAGAACACAGCCAAAGATAATTTAGGCATCTAAATTGCCTACAAATTTGACACAATGCAGATAATACAAAAGGATCCACAAGTGCAAATTTACAAAAAAATCTGCAAACAGATCTGAGAGATATTCTCAGTCAAAGATATCAAAAATGACACAGCATAATTTTGATTCTACAAGTTCCTTTTTATAAGATGGCTAAGTCCTATTCTTATACCTAAAAGATCTATTTTTTTAATAGCTAGCAGCCACTTATTTCCCTAAGTAAGCAAAGGAAGCATACCAGCCATGCATCAATAATATCTCTTATCTAAAAGGGGATACCTGAATATGTCAAGGTATGTCATGCAGAAAGAATCTGAACTGAGACATAATCAAACAAAACACGCTTCTGTACAAACTAGAGATAAGTAACATCACAGTACACCATTTACAAACACGTCAGATAATTACAGACGTGGTCCCGGATGATCACCATCCGTCGGCAGCAAATCTTCACCGTCCATCATTTCGAAGTTGCATCCAAGATGAAACTTCTTTGTGACACTTCGGTCTTTATGATAAGTCTGAATAGTACAAACGGATCTTTCTAGAGTGTCTCATTTACGAACGCGTGCCCTGAAGTGTGTCACACTGTGAACTCTCTCACTGTTCACTATAACATTAATTCTGGTACATACTGAACCAGACTTTTCACAAAATATTCTAAATAATGAGAATTTTTTTTAGAAAAACATAGTAAGCCGAGTACAAGAGTTATCAGTTTATAGATGGATTTTGAACTAAGTGGCCATGGAAATTCACAAAGGAGGGAAGAGTGCACAAACTTTGGCTGCAAGAATAGATTGGAGAAACCAAGTCTCCAAGAAACCTTACAAGAACTTTAGAGAAGGAGGGTAGCGAAAGTCAAGGAGAGGGATCTGCAAGAGGTTTCCCAAAGGATTTGTGTCCATTTTTGTAAGAAGCATGGTCACTACACGACTGATTTTAACCGACTTGCCGATTTGAGGAGCAACAAGGGATCTGAAAATCATAATTCACGTGGAAAGAAAAAGACATTTGTTGCAACCCAACATTTGTTGCATTCCCTTCTTTTCAATAGTCGGATCTCCTTTTCGAGTTCTTTCTTAAGGGAATCTGACTATCGGAGCAAAGGTCTCGTCATAGTGAATACCTTCTTTCTGTGTATATCGTTTAGCCACTAGCCGAGCCTTATATCTCTCAATAATATTGTTCGGGTTTAGTTTAAGTTTGAAAACCCACTTACCTCCAATCAGTTTTCTATCCCGTGGACAGTCCACCTGCTCCCATGTATTTGCCTCTATAATGGAAGTCGTCTCCTCATTAATAGCAGTTACCAACCATTTACTCTCCAGATAATATACAGCTTCTTGATATGTTTGTGGCTCTTTTAGGTGAGATAGCTTAGTGACCTTGTTATTCTGCTGTCTCTCCTAGATCCGTTTGGTGCTCCTTCGTCCTCCCTCAAACTCAGAAGCCAATTTTGATGGCAATCTTAGATTTCGACTTTTCTTTTCTTTGTCTCCCCTTTCGGTTGGATCCAAATGTCTTTCCTCTTCCTCTTTTTCCATTGTTTCTGTTTCAGTCTGAATTACATCATTAGAGAGTTATTCATCTTTTTGATGAACTTCCTCAAAAACCAGTTCTTCCACTTGAAGATTTTTTGTAGAAGCACTTCCTATTACCTCCTCTTGCTTACTTTAAAATGTGGTTCTCACTGTTTTTTTGTATTTGAATGGATCTATCAATTTCTTTTCATCCATCTTTACTAAGTGTTTTACCAAAATTACATCTTTCCTCTCAAGATCATATACTCTGTATCAATTTGTGTCATCATCATAGCCCAAAAAATATCCTGGTTTTTTGTTAGATTTTACTTTCCACTTTGACTTATCATTTTCTAATGTGTATACTTGACTACCGAAGATTTTGAGATGAGATAGAGCTGGTTTTATGCTTGTCCATCACTCATAAGGTGTTTGTCTTTTAAAGCTGATAGTAGTACTATTTTTTTTGAGATACTTAGCACAATTCAAGGCCTCTACCCAAAAACGCCATCCTATATTCTTGTAATTCAACATGCACATTGCGCTCTCCCCTAAAGTTATGTTTAGTCTTTCTACAACGTCATTTTTTTTTATATTGTATGGAAAAGTTTTCTGGTGTTGGATTCCCTCTCTTTTCAAATATTCCTGAAACTGATTTGAGGTATACATCCCCCCGATATCACTTCTTATTCTCTTAATGGGTCTTCCATGTAACTTTTCACTCCAGGCTTTATATTATGTGGAACATTTGGGATGGCTTCTGACTTTTGATGATAAAGTAAGCCTCTAAATATCTAGACTAACCATCTGTCAAAGTCATCATATCCCTCTTTCCTCCTGGTGAGGGAACTCTAGCATGGTCCTCGGATGTCAATGTGTATTAGATCTAGTACCTGAAGTCCCATATCGGTGGGAGATTTTGTAAAAGGGAACTTATGTATTTTGCCTTGAGCACATCCGATGCAATCTTCTAATATCTCATCATCTCCAAAATCCATGCCCTAAATCACTCCATTTTTTTTCATTTTTTTAACCTTTCTGCATGCATGCCCAAGTCTTTTGTGCCAGATCTTCATATCGTTCACACATGAATACATAGCCATTTCTATTCATTATTCAAGACCAACTTGAACATTCTTTGACTTTCTTTCACAAATGTAAAATAGATGCTACCCTCAAAGCTAGCTGTAAAGACACCTTTTTAAGTGTTTATTTCAAAACTTTTATCATCTAGCACGTAGGTAAATATGAGATTTTTGTTAAGCTAGGGAATATAGAGCACATATGTTAAGGTTACCATGTACACTTGTCTATCTACCTAGACTTTCAGATCAGCTGATCCTACTAAAGTGGTGGTCAGATCCCTCCCATTTTCATATTCTATCTCAATTGAAGGAATCATTCTAAGCTTAACAAACAACTTTTTTTCTCTACACATGTTTATAGTTGCACCTGAATCAGTTCTTTTGAAAAGGAGAACTCGAAAAGGAGATATTCATGAAACAACCAGAGGGATTTGTGGAAAAAGGTGAGGAAAGCAAGGTGTGCAGATTAATAGAAACTTGCACTCGTTGTAAAGCCTACAATATACGTTAACAATAAAAATAAGGACACAAGCAAGAGGGCTTTAAGGCCCCTCCTCTCGAAAGAACATTGACCATAAAGTATAGAGGAACTCAGCTGAAGCAACACCCAAACACCCAAACACCCAAACATCTTGACCGCCACCTGACTAAAATCATCCATAACACCGTGGTGTGCACAATCCAACTCCGTAGCGTCACGCCCAACTACTCCAACATGCCGACCTGTCTAACAACCAACAACAACTAAGGAAAGGTTTGCCAAAACAATGTCACCAAAAATACGGTGGTCAACATCGAGTCAATCCGTCGTGATGGAATAATATGTGAAATCTCCTAACAAAAACAATACTCACCGTCACAAACAATAGTCGCAATAGTGTTGTGTGCCTGAATCAACTCTCCACTAGAGGAGCAATGACGCAATTGTATCCCCTCAATTGAAAGGCATGGTCGCATAAGCAAACGAAAGAGGCGAGTAAAGGTGGATGAGGGAGTTCAAGCTTGAACACAAGTGCGATGGTGAATTGAGCAGGGGTGAAACATATAATGGAAAGAATAGGAATAGCCAATGGCCAAAGTTAAGAAACAGGCATGTGAAAAATCGGAAGGAAGCGCCTCAAGAAGGTCAGATCAAATGGGGGTGCAACCTTATCAATTCTTAGATACACGTAAGTGGCTTAATTATAAGTGTGGGAAAAACCGACATACCCTCAAAATCAGGAGGAGAAATAGAACAAACAAGAAAACGAGGCTGGTATGGATATAACACCGTTCAAAACACCAAGGATGATGGCAGTAAGAACAAGATTTTTCCCAACCGGTAAACAAGAGACAAGCATGGAGGTATAAGACACCAACTCCTCAGGTAAGTAGGTAGAGACATCACAGTATTGTAGATAATAAACAAAACCCTCTTACATAATCAATAAAGGATGCCTAAATGAGAGCAGATTTAGTTGGAGGGGAAAGAGAAATGTGTTGCAAGTCATGGGCATTCTGACTTGGTTGTGATTCACTCCGACTATGAGTCACACTTGCACCAACTGGTATATTTGTCCCATATTTGTCCCAGCAGGTGCAAGAGGAGCACTTAGACCAGCAAGGACTGAGCCATTATCAGACATGACAGCAGAAGCAAACCAAAATAGAAATACCTAGTTGACTAGATCTATATTGTAAGATATGTAACTTTAAATGAGAGAGGTCTTTCTGTTGTTTTTGAAGATTTAGTTTCGTGCGTACTCGTTGTTTCGTGTGTTTGCGATGTTTCGTGTGTACACGGTTTTTAGTGCGTACATGTTCACCAAGTGTAGCGTGTAGGTTTGCATTGTTTCATTGATTGGGGGAGTAAATGTATTGATAAACTTAAAGGGGCGTATAGGATTAATTGAGTGGCGTGGAACGCGTAATACAAATGGACGGCGGATCGCGAAGCAATCCGACTTGAAATATTAGAAGTGTTTGAAAATGTACACCGCCCTGCAATTTTGTGTCCTCCATTGGACTACGGAATTTAGGAAAGCCTCTAGGTAGTTCTTAACTAACCCACTTTCATCCACAACCACTGCTACCCAAGCAAACGAATTGACAATTAGACTAAATCCTTGTGCAGTCTAGACTCCCGTGAGTCCGTAGCAAAAAAAATCACTGAAAACGGCTCACCAGCCGATAAGTTATGAGGTGGCAAAAATGTCAATTTATACATACTCTCAAAGAGAGAGGTGGTCTACCCAAAAATTTGCTAAGTCCTAACCCCTCTCACAATCCCTATCTACTGAAGTACGAACCAATCAAATAATTGTATAGTACAGAAAGGTACTACGACCGATGTCCTTCTTGTACGGCATGTGTACGACAAGGCCACTGAGTGGACGCGTGTCAATATTCCACTCGTCCGTATGTTCCCCGGAATTCTCGCGACCAAATGTCATCCCTCCACGTAGCGCCAGGTCATGCCACATCCGAAAATTCCAAAGTGACCATTCCGGGATCTCGGCGTCGACATATGCCGCTGGATTAAATCCGACATTAAATTTAAAATCGTCAAAACAAATGTCCGATTCATTTGTTTCGTGCGGGATCATGTTCGCACGGTATTTTAACTAGTTCTATGTTCCTTCATTTATAATTCAGTTGATCGGTTTCAAGATCTTGTCACAGTTTAAGTATTTATCAAACCTTATATAACTTAACAAACTTCTACGACAGACCGGTTAGAGCTGACGGCTACGCCTCGCTCTTCCGGTGGAGGCTCGAGTCCTACCGAACTCAACCTTTTGTTGAGAGTGACTTATGTCACTCTTTAATCCTGCCTATGGAGCTAAGGAAGCCATGGGTGAACCACTCTCTCTATCCTTAAATGACTATGACAAATATGGTGGCTAGAGAGAGGAGGTGGAGACAGGCTGTCCGCCTTTTTCATTTTCCATTTTACTGATTTATTTAGACCTAGAAAATACCCTATAATATTAGTAATTTCAACACTCCCCTTATTTTCTAGTCTATCTTCAACTTCAGTTTTAGTCCACACTTTTCTCTGCACTATTTAACTTGGGAGAAGGCACTTGTTTTGTCATCATATCAACCACCATTTCCTCATCAAATCTAAACACAAGATTCACAATTTTTTTCACAACTTTTTCTCTCACAAAACTCAATCTTATGTCCATATGCTTAGCCTTGAAATGATGTTTAAGATTTGCTGCAATTCCAATGGCAGCTTGATTATCACAAAACACTTCATGCACTCTCTCCTTCATATACCCCAGTTCTTGCAACAAAGACTTGACATACATCAACTCTTTCACAGCAGAACAAGAGGCTATGTACTCAGCCTTCATAGTAGACTGAGCAACCACCTTTTATTGCTTACTGCTCCAACAGCAAGCACCTTCCCCCACATACAACACATACCCAGAAGTGCATCTTCTCAAAGGTGCATCCCCATAACTTGCATCACTCCAAGTGGTGATATCAGTGCGCTCCCCTCCAAAATGCAACCATAAATATCTGGTTCCCACTAGATATTTCATGACTCTCTTGGCTGCCTCCCAGTCTCTCTTCCTATGATCATTAAAACTCTTATTGAGTACTCCAACTGCTGCAGCTTTGTCCGTCCTGGTACAGTTCGTAAAGTATATTAGACTTGCTACAACCTACCAGTAGGGCATAGACTTCATAAACTCTCTCTCTTTTGGACTAATTTGATCATCTAAAATTATCAGTCCTCCTACACTTCCATCACTTACTTTTTCAAGTCCATGGAGTGGTACAACTGTTTGCCTTTTCCATCTGGAATATCTCAAGCATGTTACCCATTGCTTCTTTCTGAGTAAGTCTAATGATCCTTTTCCCCCGATCTCTCTCTCCATTTGAATTCCCAAAATACATCTTGCCTCCCCTAAATCCTTTATATCAAATCTGCTTCTAAGATCTTTCTTGAACATATTGATCTTTTCCAAAGACTTACTTAACACTAACAGATCACCCACATAAATTGCAATAAAAACTACACCATTCGCATCTTCAAACATATAGATAGAGTGGTCATGGCTGATCCGGATATATCTCAGACAGGTGAGAAACTCATATAGTTTCTTATTCCAGTGTCGTGGAGCCTGCTTCAACCCATATAAGGACTATATGAGCCTGCAAACCTTGCTCTCTTCTCCTTCCTCCACGAACCCCTCTGGATGTCGCATGAAAAAAACTTCCTCTAAACCACCATTGAGAAATGCGGTCTTAATATCCATCTGGTGTATTTCCATGTCTTCCGCTACCGCTAGACTAAGGAGGATCCTTATTGATGGGAACCGAACAACTGGGGCAAAAGTCTCCTCATAGTCAATCCCCTCCTTTTGGGTGAACCCCTTTGCTTCCAACTGAGCCTTTTATCTCTCAATGGTATTATTTGGGTTCAGTTTTAGTTTAAACACCCATTTACAGCCAATCGGCTTTCTGTCCGGAGAAAGGTCCGCTAGTTCCCAAGTATTTGCTTCTATGATGGAGGCCATCTCATTGTTTATAGCTCTAATCCATGTGTCTTTCTCCGGACTGTTCACTGCCTCCAAGTAAGAATAAGGCTCATCTGGGTGAGATAGCTTAGTTACCTTATGAGCGGCCTGTTTTTCTTATATCGTTCTGTTGCTCCTTCTCCCTCCCTCAAACTCTGAAGTTGGAATGGAGGAAAGTCTACGATATCTCCTTACGATCTCATCGCCTCCCCTGTTCATAAAAGTCGATTCCGGTTCCTCTTCTTCTGTCTCCTCGAAGTCCATAGTAATATGTGAGGTTTCCAGTGAGTCTCCTATATCTTAGATTTCCCTTGAATCTGCAATCACGGTTTCACTCATGTCCTTTTCAAGAACGACCGAGTTCTCCTCACTTTCGGACTCAAATCTGATTCTTATATTTTTGGTATATTTGAAGGGGTTAAATGACTTTCCTTCATCTATGACAACTAGGTGTTTGACCAGAATGATATCTTTCTTTGCTAAGTCATAGACTCTATATCCCTTGACATATTCATCATATCCTACAAAGTATCCGAGTTTTCCCTTAGCAACTAGTTTCCAGTTTTCCCTATCCGTGTCAAGACTATAAACTTGGCTAAAAAATACTTTAAGGTGAGAAATATTTGGTTTCCTTCCAACCCATCTCTAATAAGGTGTCATTCCTTTTACGGCTGAGGTAAGGACTATATTTTTAATGTAGTTGGCATTGTTCATGGCTTTTGCCCAAAATCTATTTCCTGTTTTATTGTTGGCCAACATACTGCATACACTATCTTCTAGTGTTCGGTTGAACCTCTCAGCTACCCCATTTTGTTACGCGTTATATTGTATAGTTTTTTGGTGCCATTCTTCCTCATCTCTCAAGTATTCCTCAAACTGGTTAGAGTTATATTCTCCCCCATTATCACTCGTTATTCTCTTAATGAGGGTTCCATGCAATTTCTCATTCCACGCTTTATATTCTTTGAAGTAAGTTGGTGTTTTAGACTTTGTTTTTAGGAAGTAGTCTCTAGAGTATCTAGACCAGTCATCGGTTATTGTCAACATATATCTTTTCCTCCTACAGAAGGTACTTTTGCCGGTCCCCAGATATCTGTTTACACTAAATCTAGTACTTTCTCACCCTTATATATTTGGCGGCTTTGGGAAAGGGAAGTCTGTGAGCCTTACTTTGAGCACAGCCACTAGAATCATCCACCATATCATTATCCCCAAACTGAATGCCTTGTACTACACCAAGCTTCTTCATTTCCCCCAGCCTTTCAAAATGCACATGGCAGAACTACTTATGCCAAATCATCAACTTTGGAACACCAACATAGTAAGCATTCTTCTTTTCATTATTCAGGTTAAGCCTAAACATTCCTTGGCTACCCTTATCTGCCGTGAAGTAGACTTTATCTCCATACTTAGCTGTAAAGACTCCCTTTCTAGTGAAGGTATCAAACTCTTTATCATCTAACACAGACGTAGAGACAAGATTATTACTCAGCTGAGGAATGTAGAGTACATCTGAGAAGGTGAGTATAGAAGTCTTACCCTCCACTAAGACTTTCAGATATACCGACCCCACTAGATCTGCAGTAACCACTCTCCCATCTCTATACTCTATCTCTACAATAGGGATCTTTCTTAGCTTAATAAAGAGGCGCTTATCACGACACATATGCATGGATGCACCTGAGTCGATGATCCATCTTTCTTGTGGAGCTTCCCGAATTTCTCTGAGAGCACACTTCTGTTTCCGAGGGATCTCCTTCTCCTCTAGACTCTCGTCAAGAAGAAGCTCCCCGTCCTCCTCCTAAGAGGACTCGTCCTCGGTCTCTCCTTTCCTTTTTGTGACCACAAGCGCCTTCTTCTTCCCTCCAGAAGAATTCCCTCCACCGTTCTCTTGGAGCCTCAGCTCCGACAGTTTGACACAATCCGCTATGAAGTGTCCCGGCTTTTTACGAAAATGACAAAGACCCTTTGGGGGCCTCGGTCCTCGACACTGATCATTCTCTCCTTTGTCCTGTTTCTTCTCATCCTATCCCCACTGGTTTGCTCCTGCAGCTAGAGCTTGGATGCTCTTTCCCCCTCTCCTAATCTCAATTGTGTTTTCCTGCACAAGTATCATCCAAACCACTGTGTTCCACTTCATGGACTGTCAATCATTTCCTGTACTCGGTACACAATGTTTTCATACTCGTCGGGTAACTTCATGAAGAGAGTGTTAACTTTCATCTTCATTGTACCAGTCCACCCAGCCCTCTCCATCTCCATATACAAACAAGAGAGATCATTGCAATAGTCTAACATCTTTCCCCCTTAGTAAGTGTAATTCCCTAACTTTTGTTAAACCAACTGGAGCTCCTGTATAGTACCAGCTCTATAGATTTCAACAAAACTCACCCATAACTCCTCGGCCTTGTAAATGTGAAGGTGGGGGGTTGCCAAAGCCCGAGTGATGTGTCTTAGAATGAAGTTTTTGCCAGCCATGTTGATGTCTTCCCACGTTTGGGTATTGTTTATCGCGCTCTATACGGCCGCCGCTCTGGGTGCCGTGGCAATACGAGTAAGAGTTGTCTCCTTCTCTTTCCCCTTTTCGGACACAGTGATGTCCCTATCATCTGTCTCCTCTGCTGCAGCAAATGTTGCTGTAGAAATCTTTATTCCACCAAACCCTGGTGGAGTTCGCTGAGGTGGACGTTTCACCTGTCTACTGACAATACCCCAGTATCGTTTTTTGTACAAAACCCCAGTCATCATGGCTTCCAAATAGACGAAACGAAATCCATTGAAGATGGGCACCCAAGAGGGTGGGCCCGTAACCTGCAATTTTGTGTCCTCCATTGGACTACAGAATTCATAAAGCCTCTAGGTAGTTTTTAACTAACCCACTTTCAGCAACAACCAGTGTTAACCAAGCAGACGAATAGACAATCTGATTGCACTCTGTGACATATGCCGTTGGATTAAATCCGACATTAAATTTTAGTCGTCGAAACAAATGTCCGATTCATTTCTTTCGTGCGGGATCATGTTCACACGGTATTTTAACTTGTTCTATGTTCTTTCATTTACAATTCAGTTAATCGGTTTCATTATCTTGTCACAGTTTAAGTATTTATCAAACCCTATATAACTTAACGAACTTCTACGACAGACCGGTTAGAGCTGACGGCTACGCCTCGCTCTGCCAGTGGAGGTTCTAGTCCAGCCGGACTCAACCTTTTATTGAGAGTGTCTTATGTCAAGCAGCCATGGCTCAACCACCCTCTCTATCCTTCAGTGACTACAACAAGTATGGTGGCTAGTGAGAGGAGGTGGAGGCAAACATCAGCCTTTTTCTTTTTCCATTTTACTGATTTATTTAGACCTAGAAAATACCCTATAAATCTAGTAATTTCAACACGTACAAAACATAACGCTACAAGTGCATTAGTGAAAAAAGACGTCGCCGGTACGTCGTATCAATTTTGGACCATTGTACTTTTTAATTGGCCAGCGGCATTTATGATGAAGTTCGTGGTTACGGTTCCGTTTGATTTGGATGACATGATGTCATTTCCGCAAGTGGATCATGTTACATTTGACGGCGGACTGTTTCCGCCGCTATTTTACAAAGGTTAATATTTTGTGATATATTATTAAGTGGTTTAGGGTTTTGACAGTTTAATTAGTGTGTGTGTAGTGTCAAACTTCTAGACAAGTGTACGTTTATAGTTGTTTGACCCTCAAGTGTAGACTTACGATTAAATTACTCCTAGTAGTAGTTTATTACACTTAAATAGGACTTAGTGATAGTTACATGATTGGCTGACATCTTACAAGTGCATATATAGCTATGGGCTTTGTTAGCGATATCATCAATGCTTAGCGTGAAAAGTAGGGACCGAAGATGTAGTCTTTTAAGAATGCCGACTAGATCATGCACTTAAGTGATACATTTAAATATGTGATTATACATTTGGTTATGTGGGATGACATTCATTTATTATTATTTATATATGTTAATTTTATGTTTGTTGGTCATGCATTGTACATGTATTTGTTTTGTTGTTTAATGCACCTGTGTATGCATTTGTCCTAGGGTGGTCCTAGGTTTTCCGCAGATTTGCAAACCTATTGTGTGTTTGGTCTATGTGAAATGGTCGCACGTTTGCATATCTATGGTGTGTGTGATCTGTGTTTTTGGGAGACCTATGGTGTGTCTAATAGGGATTTTCTAGTATTGTGTTTGGGAATGCATTCATTTATTTGGAGGGCATTCATTTCAAAGGATTTTTCATTGGACCAGATTTGCTTAGCTTTACGGTTGATAGTTTGGGTCGCTTCTGCGGTCTCTTGTAGACCAAATAACAACATCCTCATCCTCCGTTTCCTCCTCGTGTAACTGTGTTATAGGAGCCTTTTTCTTTCCTTTTAGAGGTTCGCTGATTTGCCCCTACTTTAACCGAAGTTCGGTTATTTTAGTGCACTCCGCCATATAGTGCCCTTGTTTCGTACAAAAATGACACTAACCCTTGGGAGCCCTCGGTTCGAGCTTATCGGTTTGATATTTCTGCCCCCCCCCTCCATAATTTCCAACAAGCTTTTAGTGATTCTTGTTCCTCCAATCGGTCCCGGCTACCAAGGCGTACCCACTTTTTCCTGCCCTTCGGATCTCTGTTGTATTTGAATGCCCTTTCTACTTGCAAATGAGGAGATACAAGTCCTTGAGTAAGATGGCGGAGGATGAAATGCTTGTCTGCTATTTTGTTATAGTCCCAGGTATCAATATCATTCTCCTCATTCCTAACAATAGGTGACTTGAATGCTGAACTAGTTGCTATAGGTGTGATTGTCTCCTTATCCTTTCCTTTGTCCACCACCTCCCCTTCCTTTGTCTCCTCTATTAGAGATGGATCTGCATCTTGTACAATGAGATAGTGCGCTCGTACAAATCTGAATTCAGATTGTACGGTCGAAAAATCGTTAACCATTGCTAAATTCTGACACAAGCCTAGTATCACTAGTAGGAAAAGAGAAGAAAACTTTATTACAGAAAGTGCGATGGAAAAACCATCAAATTACAAAGGGGGCAAAAAAAAGGAAAATAACATTTAAAGACTACAAGAGCCAACAGTTACTAAAAACAAAACAAAACAAACAAATGTTGAAAACAAAGGCAACTATGTTAACTAGAAAGACTAAACAAAAAACCAAAGATGATTAGACAAAAAAAAAAAAACCACTCTATATGATGCCCCACAGCCTTAACAAACTAAATTCCACACCCCCGAAAATCGTGGATGTGGACTGGATCCCGTCGAGGAAGGTTTGGGAGGCCACGCCTATCATCCGACACCGTGCTTCAACAGAGAAGAGTCGCAGCTTGCGCTCGTTGAAGGGCAACTGATACACGCTGACGGTAAAAGGCAACGAGAAGGCTTGGGGGAGGGCTCCTTAGACCCCTGGATTCAAAAGCTCTTTTAGCACAGTTTCAGAGAAAATCATCGAAAGACTTATCCAAAGAACCAAAAATCTCTACTGCAAACCGCCACGCCTATATGCACTACCACGCCTATATGCACTGCCTGTAGAGAATAAACGTGGGTCCACGGATCAATAAGGACCACATCACTCCAAGGTCCGCCAGTCCCGTGGAAGAAAACCAAGTCAACCCGAGGACTTGGAGACCACTTGATTGGGAACGAGGAGGTAACATATGAGAAAATTCCTCGCTTCATAGTAAAACACGGTTGCGAAGATAATCTACAGACAGTTTTCCGACACAACCTAGCGGAAACATGGCCTGCAATCAAGAGTACTGCAAGTACTCGTACACTTACTTGTCAACTCCTTATGGAGGTACAACCTTAAGCGTTAAGCAATTTTCGTTACGCTTTCGTAAAATTTATTTCTAACAATAGGTTGGCAATGAAACATCGCTCTTTGATTTTGCCATTTTGCCATTTTGAGCCCATAACGAAAATTCTGGTGGGTCGATTTAAAATCCCCCAAATAGTGCTGAAATTTAGTGCGAAGTCCCAAAACGTGCGTAGTTTTCCCAATACGCCGATACTGACGATTCTGATCGTACGAAATGTACGGTATCCCGATCTGATTTCAAATGTCCGCGTTTAGACGATAGCTACAGGACGATTCAGCCTGCATCTTCGATCTCCCGGTCGACATGGCAGCCCCGACTTCCTTTCGCACGTCCGTACGCTATGTACGGCTTG
Organism: Zygnema cylindricum; assembly: GCA_037447655.1. Taxonomy (NCBI): domain Eukaryota; kingdom Viridiplantae; phylum Streptophyta; class Zygnematophyceae; order Zygnematales; family Zygnemataceae; genus Zygnema; species Zygnema cylindricum. Next base: position 21,675 of record JBBHKE010003214.1, read on the forward strand.
TACGGATGCCACGTATTCGCACACTTCTTCAGTTGCTGCTGGGCGGTGCTGTTTGTCTGCTTCTGGTGGCGACCATGGCGCCTGGGAGCGCAGAATTCTGGACGGCTATGGCAGCAAGGCTGGCAGAGGCGTCGAGGCGGATGAATCCGGCAGAGGCTCTGTGTCTTCGAGAAGGCGCAAGTCTCCCTTGCAGGTGGTGAAGGTGGATGGAAGGAAAGGGGAGGAGAGGGAGAGAGGGAGAGGAGAGGGAGAAGAGAGAGGGAGAGAGGAGAGGAGAAGGATTGGAGAAGGAGAGGAGAAGGAGAGGAGAAGGAGAGGAGAAGGAGAGGAGAGGGAGTGGAGAGGGAGAGGGGAAAGAGAGGAGAGCGGTTTGCATGCTTAGATTGTTTGATGAAAGAAAGCAAAAATAAAAAAGAGGAAATAGTGAAGGAAAACGGCGTCTGGACAACAGGAAGCGTTGTGGTAGTGTGAAAATCAGTTATTTAAGGAATAAAGATTTTCAAAGGTGGAATTTTTGACTCGCTATTGAGATGGTAGTGGTCGATTGCGGTTGCTCAGCAGGAAACGGTCCAAACCATTGACTTGTGTAATAATCCACACTATTTTATGTGTTTTGGTAAGCACACAATGTATTGGTTGGGATTGACCAAACCTAAGGGGAAGATTCTTACTTTTTGCACAAAATTGGACAAGCACCGTGTATCGCTACTAGCATCAAATGTTTCGTTTTTTCGCCTTTTAAACTCGTTTTTCTCCGTGCACACTTGTCCAATTGTTAGTCCGAGGTTGTGATGGAATGGTAAGCTGCTTACCTTCTGATTGATGGTTTTCAAATGAAAACTGGACACGCGTGCACAGAGAGAAGTACATCTACATGTTTAAAAAAATGTTTAACTTTAATAGCGATATATGGTGTAGTGAGTAAGCTGATCCTTCTTAAGGTGAAAATTGTGCAATTTTGAATCGTTCCATTGTAGAAGCGATTTAGGATGGGCTGTTTGTGGTTGAGGGAAGACTATACTTAGAGTGGACTCGCAAGATTTTGAAAAGCGCGGTATTCATTATGGACTGGGAATTTTTTTTGAAGTTGTTGTTTCTGAAATACATTAATTGAGGTATTTCGTGTGGTCTTGCAAATTTGTTGAGGTGCTTGTTTCTGACACTGACTGTCCTATTTTGTGCGAATTTGTAATGTTTGTTGAAGTGCTTGCTTTTGAGAATATCCAGTTTAATTGTGGTGAGCAGTGTATGGGGTGGCATTTGCCACAGTCATCGACGGGTCACAAATTATGGCCCACAAGGTTGTTATGGGAAAAAACCGCAATATACATATATTTTTGTATGTCAAATTATGTAATGTCTACGTGTTTGCAGTAATTTTTGCCTCGTTTTTATTTTCTGGAAATTTTGTCCACTTTGTTTCTATGCCACTGAACAATATGTTTAGGTGTGCAGTAGTTTTCTCGATGGTAGATTAGGATTTTTATTTTTTACTCTGACTTTGTATCTCGTTTTTTGTTTCTCATCCTTTTTCGCTCCCTTTTGTAGTCGGCGACTTTTGTTATTATACTGTTTCCATGTTAATAGCTTGTTAAGCCCTTGATTTATCCTTTTAAATAAAGACCATCATCTTATAAACAAACTATTGCCTGCATAATTTGGATAACAAAATGTGCCCTTAGATAGGGTCAACAATTTTTATACAATATTTAGCATTGGTTGATTTAGCAAGAGGTACTAGAGCATTTTTTTTTTTGTCTCCTTATAACATTGTCTATTCCAAACTAGACTATACAGTGAAAGTGGGACGTCACGCCTTTTCCCCCTTTTCTTTATGCTGCCTTGTTTGCTCTTTCTTTTGAAAAAATTATAACAACTAGCGCACACGTTGTAAGGTTTCAACTAACGATTATCTTGTTCGACTGCTGACACTTCTTTCTTTTGGTTTCCTCTTCTTTTTTCTGTGTCCATCCCTTTTTTTCAATCTTCTTACTTTTTGGAGCAGGTGTTTATGGAATCAAAAGGGTAAAGACTGCACATTCAAGTGTTTTAATGAGTGCAATTTAAGAGGAGAGTGCACAAATGGGGTGTGCAACTGCCAAGACAATTACTTTGGAATTGATTGTTCCCTCAGAATGGGGTTGGAAAATAGACCAGAGTAAGTATCTGCCTTTCTTTTGTAGTTTTCCCTGTGTTTTTACTGATTTTTTTTTTATGTTTGACTTTCAGTTTACATCTCAGCAGCTTAGAAAATTTTGAGAATGATGATTTTCTTTTAGTCGATTTTTTTAAAGAATGCTGTTTTTTTAATCTCTTTCTTTTCTTAGGATTTGCACTAAGTTTATTCTGCGTTAATTTTTTTGGAGCGTTATGATTGTACAGAGAATAGGCATTTGTCCTCTTGTATAGAAAAACCTAAAGTTTTTCTTTTTTGGGAAATAAGTTCCTCTTTTCTGCTTCCTCCCCCTCTCTCTCCCTCAATTTTCACTCCCTGTCTTCTTTCTCACCTCCCCCTAGTCCCCCTTAGCCTCTCCTCTCCCTCTCCCTCTCCCTCTGACATAGGTTTGTTTAGGGACTGCATTCTTTGACTCAGAATCGTGCCACATCCTCGTCTTTTATGGCCGGATAATATTGCCCCTCGGGATTCTGCTGGAATTGTTCGTCCTCTTCTGTATGTATACGATCTACCTCCTCACATACTGACGGAACAGTATGAGAAGGTTCCAACTTCAGACCAATGGGAGACCATTTTATTTTTGGAGCGACTTCTAGTGAGCCCTCACCGGACAGTGAATCCCGAAGAAGCCGATTTCTTCTATCTCCCTCTCATTGTCGGGTAAGGAAATTCTCCGTTTTCAACTCCTGTTAGCATGTGGCTCCCTAGTTTTTTTGCAACCTTTTGTAGTTTTTTTGAATGCTCCCACCATAATTAATGCTGATTTTTTTTCTTTGCTTGATTAGAATGACATGGGGCAATCTCAAAGAAACCTTTCTCTTTTTTTTTCCCAGGTATCACTGTCGGTATCTAATCAACTGTGGTTCACATGAACTCAATACTGTGTACTAATTGGTTTTTCTTGGTTTTACCCAGCAAAACAGAAGACAGACTTATTTCAGAATTAGTTTGGCTCATACTTAAAACCGTGAATAGTGTATTGAGTGGACAATATTTGCAATATACATGAAATATGTTCTACCTCAAAAGATTACCATGTATGACCAACTCGAACTGGTCTTGGCGACTGACATCATTTTTGGGAAAACACTTCTATTTTGTATGTACAAACAAGTTAAAATTGCTCTATATAGTTTGAACCAACAATGTAACTAGCTGATGATGTCCGTTGGATGTGACATCTGTCACATCTCACGAGCTGACAATGTTCCCATGAAGATGTTACCTCTGTCACACACTCATGAATTGGTAGACATGATTCCAGCAAAGGAACAAGCAGCGTTTCTATGCTTTCGACTTGGAAAACCAACTTTATAGCTCTGATTTTTCCAGGGCATCTGAAGCCCTCCCTCCACACATTGATAAGCTGAAATGAGTATTACGAACGATCAGAACATTTAGAGGTGTCGAGTGTGGGCTGACTTACGACGTCGGCATTTACATTATTACAAAGATTATGGCGAAGGGAACCTCCTTTAGTGTCTCAAACAAAAAGAAGATGTTGAAATCATCACATTTTGGTGGGAAGGGTTTGTACCCCTAATTTACATTATAGATAGTGCCGCATGTCCGAGAAACTACCAACAGACAATTACACGTTGTCGTTTCACGACTTCACTGGTTTTGTACCCCATGAGACGTTATCCTCGGCAAAGGGCTCACAGACGGTGATGCAGCATGCAGCCGAATTGTCTTCACTTTTGGGCCTTTGGATTGACCTATTATTTTGTGTATGAACTTCCGTTTGTGAAGATTTTTGGAAGATATGAATAGACTACTGGTTGATCGTATGGGCACGATGTATAGTGGATTCTACATAATGCATAGTGTCATCCCTGCTTGCATCAAGAAACGGAGGGCGACATAGAACGGTGCCCCGAGACAAAGAGGAAAACATCTTCAAAAACGGTCTTCTTCTAGGACAAGGGCGGCAGCCTCAACTATGGGAGATCACCTCTCCCGAAAAGTGAAAAATTTGGGATTGCTTCACTCGGATGTGCAACACTTGCCCATCTCTCATGGAGGTGTCACCATTAGGTGTTTTTATCGGTAGAAAAAATAATGATTATTGATAATCGCTTTTTTTTTTTTGGTCCGCGATAAAAACTAACGGTCCGCTAGGTATATCAAATTTTATCGTCGATAGAAATTTGATATTAAGGATGAATCCAATCGTTACAAATACTACGGACAGCTCTAAATGGACACAAATTTTTCAGTTTGCGCTGATTACAGGCTGAAGGTTGCACAACCAATACGATATGGATAGCTAGTTACCATACCTCGGGTCAACACCAAGGAAAAAAAGGGAGAAAAAACCAAAAAAAAGAAGAAGCAAAAACCGGCATGGTATATTTGGCTTTAAATACCATCCACAATAAGGCAAATATGCGTCGACCTTGGCCAACCTGGCCAAAAGTGGCAAGTATCAGCCACCATATCATAGGCTTAATCAAAAACCACATACTTTTGTGCAAGAGCCATATGATTATCCCACCAGAGTGGATGCTTTACATACCATGGGTTACAAACTTTTACACCAAAAAAATTACTGGCTTAATAAGCCATTCACCATGTGAAATACAACAAGGGTATACGGCAACCTAAAACAGGGTGCAATCTCAATACCCACATTGTTGTCAGCATAGGATAAGTTAGGTCACAACACCCAAAATTTGATTCTCGATCTCATACTATTGTGACCGTACACCACGGGAGCGAGTAGGGAAGCTCGCACCTTGCTGCTCCGATACTGATGTAATACTTGCTAGAGTCTGCGAAATCAAACCGCGGGTTCCTCGCCAGTAAAGGTACACCTTGTATCGCTATTACCGTTAATGTTCTTTTCTACCTTTAAACTCTTCGTGCACACTTGACCTCTAATTAATCCGACTGTTGCGATGGAATGGCAGGCGGTCTCCAATTGAAAACCGGACATGTGTGCACGGAGAAAAGCTGATTTAAATGGCGAAAAAATATTAACGCTAATAGCGGTACATAGTGTACTATCACGTAGATGTGATGTGACTCGAAGGTGGGTCCCACCAGGGCGCCCCTGCGAGCATGTATAAGTTACAGATAAAGGATACAAACCACTACGGCATAAAGCGCATATAATTACGTGTTAGTAACACCGAGCATACGGGTGCAACCCCACGAAATACACATTAAGTTTTATGATAAATGTGTGAACAAAAAAGTCAAACATGTCATTCTTGCTTGTTGACTTCCAGGACTTCAGAGTTCCAAACTATTTTGGGTTGTTCTCACTTCCCTGTTCCCTGAAATCCACACTCCAATTGTTGTGAGCTCAAATATTAAGGAGTGCCCAAAATATGGAGGAGTGCCCAAAATACTCAGTAGCTGAATCAAGTTGTGAGTTCCCTGAAAAATGAGTTGGAAAATTGTGCCTGGAGTGGGTAAAAATTTATGAGTTTTCTTAAACATTGGGGAATGAAAAATCAAGGGGCTGGTTGAAACATTTTGGCTTTTAACAGTGTGACCAACACAGCCTATGTACTGTGGATAATGGGGAAGAGATATTCCTTGGTTAGCATAAATTTCTGACACTGTTGTTAGTGTCAAGGAGTTTTTAATAACACAACAGCTTTTTTTTTTCTTTCGGGATCTAATTGAAAGAGCCTATCAAATATGCTTCTAACGTCGATAACGTGGCCATTGAAATAAAGTATAATTGTGTTTGTCCCCAAATAATGTGGAGTTCTTGGACGGAAATCTGCAAGATCTTCTTACTTCCTGCCAAATTGATGACAATTATTCTTGGGGGGGCTAAAAATAGCGGTGATTTCGTTTAGGGCGAGATGGTAAAAAAAAAATTATTGCTTTTTAGGAGGTGTGAAAGCAGTAGTGAAAAAATAACTTAAAAACAGAGGTATTATGTGATGCACATTAGGAGGAAGACAATCTATGAAGGTTTCGAGATGTGGTTTGAAACTGAAAATGCTTCTTTGGAACTAACAAACAAATGTTTTCAGTTGTTTCACTCCTTGACCGAGGGGAAAATAATCAGTGGGAACTATTTTATGTCAGTAAGCAATTGATATATGCCCATAAAAATGTAGAAGTCGTGTATTTATATCCAAAAGGTCGTTTTGATAATGACATTTGTGGAGAAACAAATTGACAAATTGTTTTTGGAGTTCTGTGTGACCTTTATTTTGCTTGACAATACCGAGGACATGAGCTCTGTCAAAAGAGGGGTTCCCATATACAAATTTCTATGGGAAATATGAACTTTACAGATTACCCCTCCGTGTTAGAATGAGTCGGAATTAACATTTATTGTAATTGCTTGTGCAATTGCGAATCTCATCAATTTTATGGTCCCATTGCTTGGTCAATTCTCACTTGAATAAGCGAAATCAGCTAAGTCCTAATAGTTTATTAGTGACTTATCGAGGTCTATGGCACTTCGTTTTAGTCTTCGAAACTCAAAAGGGAGTAAAAGGTTCTATGCTGCTCACGGCCTTTGCTACTTTGTCTTGCTCGTGTCTCCCTCTCCATCTCCCACTCTTCTCTTTCTTTCTCGTTTCGGGCCCTTCTTCATTCCCTCTCTCGCGCTCTCCCTTCTCTCCCTCTCCTTCCCTCTCCCTCCCTCCCTCCCTCCCTCTCCCTCTCCCTCTCTCCCTCTCTCCCTCTCTCCCTCTCTCCTTCTCTCCCTCTCTGTCTTTCTCTGCCCAGAAATCATGCACTTTTGGAGGCTTCCCTCCACCACGTGAAAGGCAGCTGGTCAGAAATCTGGGATCGGAAGGAGGGACGTGACCACATCGTCACACTTCCTGGCCGATGGGGAGGCTGCAACGTCAGCATGTCAGGTGGACGCTTGTCTGGTATGGGGGAGGTACTTCTGGGGGAGATGATTCTGCTGACAATGTGGGGATACACGCATAATATGATGACGGGACGAGAGAGACCGTGTTTTCAGTTTGGGAAGGATATAGTGATTCCTCCTATACTCCCGGGAAATTTTTTGGAATATAGTTTGTTTTTACACGGAAAGAGGAGGGAGCGACAGAAGAGGGAGACATTGTTGTTTTTTGAGGAGTGGGAGGGATTTGAGAAGGCCGAGGATCCCGCGAGTGTCCCTCCGGTTTGGAGTTTCGGTGTTGTTCAGAGGATGCGAGAGATCTATGAAGGGAAAGAGAAGGAGACAGGGGTGAAGCTCGTGAGAGAAGGGAGAGGAAGGAAACCCTATTTGGAAGAAATGGCGAATAGTGTGTTCTGTTTGGCTCCGAGTGGATACGGTTTCGGGGTGCGAACTACTGAGGCAATCCTTGTGGGGTGTGTTCCCGTGGTCATTCAGGTAAGAGTGGAAGGGCTGGGAGGGAGAGGTGGCGATGGTGGAGATAGGTGGAGAGAGGTGCAGAGGTAGAGAGAGGTAGAGGGAGGTAGAGAGAGGTAGAGAGAGGTGTGGAAAGGTGGAGAGGTAGAGAGAGGTAGAGAGAGGTGTGGAAAGGTGGAGAGAGGTGGAGAGAGGTGGAGAAAGGAAGGAGAGTGAGCGTGCAGGGAGAGGAGATGTGGGGGGAAATTTGAGGGTGAGGGAGATGGGGAGGAGGTAGAGTGAGGTGTGGAAAGGTGGAAAGGTGGAGAGGTAGAGAGAGGTAGAGAGAGGTGTGGAAAGGTGGAGAGAGGTGGCGAGAGGAAGGAGAGTGAGTGTGCAGGGAGAGGAGATGAGGGGGGAAATTTGAGAGTGAGGTGATGGAGAGGGGGAGAGGGAGGGGAGAGGGAGGGGAGGGGGAGGAGGATGAGGGGGGAAATTTGAGGGTGAGGGAGATGGGGAGGGGGAGAGGGAGGGGGTGGGGGAGGGGAGGGGGAGGAGGTGGGGAGGGGAGGGGGAGGAGGAAGCAAGGGCAAGGGCGATGTCGAGGGTGATGGCGAGGGACTGGGAGAGGGAGAGGGAGAGGGAGAGGGACATATAAAGAAACAGGAACATTGATTGCGAGAGGGCATAAGCAAGGGCAGGAGAGAGAGAGGGAGAGGATGTTTTCTGTAATTGGAACAGATATCACATTTATTTGGGGTCAATGTGTCGTCTTCAGCGGTATTTTTCTTTTTATATTTGCTTAAATATACAAAGTGGACTTGTTCTGTAAATTCTACTTCAATTAGTATGGGTTTTCTTGGCATGCTTTTTTGATAATTCTACTCCACACTAGTGAAACTTTTCTATCACGCAGTTTTCTTGTATTGTGTTTTAAAAATCGCAACCATTCTCACTTACAACCCAATTGCTACTAGGTTTTGAAATATATTGACGATGCACCAACCTTTGATAGACAAACGTCATCAATAACACCCCTTTTTTTGTATTTTTTCTAGCCAGACGTTGTACAGCCCCTTGAAGGTGATTTGCTCCAATGGACAAAGTTTGCAGTATTCCTGAAACAATCGCAAATTTCCCGGCTGCCCGAAATCTTGGGCAATATTTCATCTGCAGAAATAGACAATCTCAGGAAGGAAGGAGCCGAAGTGTGGCCGAGATTTACTTGGGCCAGTCCCCAAATGACTGACTACAGTGGAGGGAAGAAATCTACTAATTTTTTTTCTGAAAACGATGCTTTTTCTTCTATTATGGCCATCTTAAGAAAGAGATTGCAAGTGGAGTCTGTAGGAACCTCCAGGTTAGGAGGAGATTCTATCGATAATTCAAATTCGATTGGTTTTGGGGCAGCTGTTGTTGAAGGAGAAAAAAGAGAAAAGCGTCAAAACGAGGCAAGGCAAGAAAAGGAGAAGAATGGTTACCACAAGGCTGAAGAAAACAAAGGTGTCGTGAGAAGTGAGAGTGTTATATCTGAGGTAAAGGAGGAGAATACTGGACAGGATATTGAAGTGGGCACAGGAGGAGGGAGAGATGAAGAACTGAAGGAGGGGACAACCGAAGAGGAAAAGACAAAGTCCAAATGCTCCCCCTCCTGTTGGACACATGGCACGTGTAATGAGGAGTTGGGAAGATGTGATTGTCCAGTAGGAAAATCCGGTGCCAGCTGTCAGGATAAAGCTATGCCAGCTTGCCACCTGGCGCCAGATTATTTCACCGCTTGTCCTATCCCGTCTACTTGTGCCTGCGCTCGAGAATGCTTCGAAAACCTTATCCCGACGAACTGGGTTTGCTATAATGAGACAAAAGAAGATGGGACGATTGAAACTGATTTGGAAAAGATTTTTGATGGACCTCAGAGTCTCTTTGTTCTGGAAGGAATGGAAGGTGAAGTGCCTCAACAAAGGCCGATTCCGAGGGAGGAAGGTCATGGGGATCAATGGATAGCACCGGAAAATTGTCCAAATAAATGCTCAGGAAGAGGATTATGCCATCGACAATCGAGGCAATGCAGGTAAAAGAAACAGTCTTTACAAGTTCAAATACCTGTTAGTCGTTTTACCTATTTGTGCCCACTGAAGTTTTATCGGTTATGTTCCTTGTATGTTCGCATGTTGTTGTGTGATTTGTTCTCTCTGGAGTTTGTTTATTCCCTGCGAAGATAATTCATTTTCGTAATTGCAGATTGATCCGTTTTTGTGCACTGAAAATGTGTTGATTGTCTGTGTTCTTACACCTATCTGGAAAGCAATTATACACAACTATACCCTTTTGTACCACTCATAGTTGTGTGTCCCATGTGAGAATTTCACTGTGTCCGTTCTCTCTTTCACATTTTTGGAAGCCCATCATTTTTCGTCCTAACCGCAAACGTTTTTTTTTCCTTTTCTTTTTTCCTTTTTGTTTTTTTTTCTGTTGGAAATTGCAGGTGTGGTTGGACTCACCAAGGTGTTGACTGCTCTGAAATGGGAGGTGCCCCTTTGAATTGTTTAAATCGGTGCAGCGAAAAAGGAACTTGTATTGATGGTTTCTGCAAATGTGATCGAGGATTTTTTGGGATGGACTGTTCACTTTTTATCGACGAGGATGGAACGACAAAGTAAGGGTGGCCTAAATTTTTTATGTATGGCGTTGATATCGGAGAGGGGAGAACGCAATGAGAAACAGATATGAAGGAATCGGAGAGAAAGAGAGAGAGGAAGGGAGAAGTATGAGTGATGAAGATGAGGAACGGCTGCCTTGTGGTTTTTGGAGTCAAATTTTTACTTGTCATGTCAGTTATCGAGTCTAAGTTCCTTCTGTTTATTTTATTTTTCCTTTACCAGGATATTACCAAGGCCTTTGTTCTTATGGTCGTCGACGGTTCCTGCCCCTCCTAAAAACCAAGAACCTTTACGCCCTCGAATTTATATTTATGATCTTCCCCCATCATTTACAGTGTGGACTTTTGTGCATTCTGATTGGCTGGATTGGACAGAGGCTCTAATCTTTCTCGAGAGAGCTCTCTCAAGTCCCCATAGAACTGCGAATCCTGAAGAAGCGGATTTTTTTTATATACCTCTTTTTATAAGGTGTGTTTTCTAGTAATTGGTTTCATCCTGAACCTTGTACGTTGTCTGTGTTTCCTTGTTGATTTTTTTTTTGTAAGCCTTTTGTTGACGTTTTACTGTTCAACACCATTAGTGTTTGAACTTTTTTTCGTCAGTAAAAGTTGCTATTTGTTCTGACCAAGTATCGGATTTCTGTTTGGACTGAACCAGTCGAAGGGGAGAAGTCTTACATTTCGATGGTGATGTCGTGATTTAAAATTAGAATAACATTTCAGGAACGAATTGGTCGAGTGCCTGGAAACATTTATGGTTTAACATTAATGGCGATCAAAACTCTAGTTGTATGTGCTCACTTCTTTCCTTGTCAGCTCCTTCTCCTCCTTCTGTCACCCTCTCTCTCTCTCTCTATCTTTCTCTCACTCTCTCTTTCTTTCTCTCTCTCTCCTTCTCTTTCTCTCTCCCTCTCTCTCCCTCTCCCTTTCTCTCTCTTCCTCTCTCCTGCGCTCTCTCTCCTCTCTCTTCTGCTCTCTCATCATTTTCTCATCATTTTCTTTGCCAACTCTCCAGGAACCGTGCGATTGTTAAGGATATATACGCCCGAGGGGCTCTCAAATACATACAAAAAAAATGGCCCAAACAGTGGGAGAAAAACAATGGTAAAGATCACCTCCTCATCACGAATGAGGATTGGGGCAATTGTGAGTTTGGGACTCCTGGGATTTTCAACCCCACATTTAAAGAAGTTACAACAATCACTTTATGGGGCACAACTCGTAATATGATGTTGAAGTCTACAGATCCGTGTTTCCGATTGGGACGTGACGTAGTTGCTCCACCTGTTTTTTCTTTCAAGACAACCGAAATTCCATCCTTACAAAGAGAGGAGGGAATTGTGCCCCCGGAAAGGACAATTTTGATGTACTTTATAGGTGTTTTGGGAGGACAAATCAATAATGCTGGCTATAAATGGAGTTTTGGAGTCCGTGAAAGAATTTACGAGTTGTTTGGGGGAAAAGACGAGGAGACAAGAATGTATATTCGCAAAACAGGAGATCCTGACATGATGCCATTTATGGAAGGTATGACAAAATCCATTTTTTGTCTTGCTCCGAATGGTTTTGGATTTGGAGTTCGAGGAATTCAAGCCGTCATAATGGGATGCATTCCTGTGGTTATTCAGGTATTTTACGATTTTCTTCTCCCTTTTAATACAACCATTGTAACTGGTTGGAGAAAGGCTCGATTCTCCTTTTTTTCTTTTTTTTGTTCCTTTAACCACTTTTGCCTTTCTATTTCAAACCATGTGTCAATGCATTGTTAATGACGTTGGTATTGATGTTTGAGTGGATGCTACTGTACTTTTTTTTCTAGGATTTTTATTGAGAGCTGTAAGACAAAATCTGAAACTGTCATAAGATATAACGGAAGCTTCCTGTAAGCCATCAATGTTTCTTTATACTATTTGGATCTGAGAAATTGTCTGACGTTTATGTTTGAACGGAACTTCTTCTACCAGTGCATATCACCGGATTTTAAGGCAAAACCTAAAACTTAAATAAGAAAATGAATGGTCTAAATTCAAACTTCTTCCCTGTCTGACTTGGGGAATATAGTGTGGCATGTGTGACTCTGACAAATGTGAGAGTTATTAAATGCAGCCAGGTGTCGTTCAGCCACTGGAAGGCGACCTCGTGAATTGGAACGCATTTTCTGTCGTTCTTTCCTTCGAAGATATTCCCAACCTTGTGACAATTCTGCGATCCATTTCTCAAGAGGAGATTGAAAGGAAGCGCAAAAACTGTCTGGAAGTATGGCCTCGATTTGTTTGGGCAAGTGCATCGATCTCTCCCTTTGATTCTGCCCCTCAGAATATTCTAGACCAATGGGCTCCTATTTTTGCGGAAAAAGATGCCTTTGCCTCGATAATGGCCATTCTGAAAACGCGAATGGAGGCAGAAGGAACAATTCTTCCTATCAAATTCGGTACATCTCTTAAGACGGAAAACTTGCAGACGTCTTCTACACCCTTACTATACGACGATCTGCCGGTGACCTCCATCACAAAATCTGCAAGTAACTGTAGAGGAGGCTGTGGGGATAAAGGGACTTGCAATGAGGAAACTGGCGAGTGCAATTGTGTACCGGATTATGGTGGTGTTAACTGCCAAGATTATTTAATGCCGAGATGTCATTATGAAGGAGGTGCTGTACACACACCTTGTCTTTTTGCAGCTTCGTGTGGATGTGCTTTAGATTGCGATAAATATGCATTCGTACGCCCTACACTTTGTTTTGAGGAACAACGGAACGACGGGACCATAGAGACGGATATCTCTGCAATTTTTGCGGGAGATATGGGTTATGTCCGTTGGGAGGCGGATGGATCAGAGTTTCGTGTGAAGGCAGAGAGAGATGGGAAAATATCTGAGTATAGGAGCCCAGGAGAGTGCCACTTGGGCTGCTCAGGGAGAGGAGGATGTAACAAGGATCGCATCTGTGAGTATGTGTCCTATTCACTTTTTCTTTGGAGTTTTCATGCAGAACATTAAAAAGTTGCTTATTTGGGTATTTGTATTCATGTCATTTATTATTTTAAGTTTGCACAAGCACTACTCATTTGTCGATTGAATTCTTTTTTTCTTCATCTGACTTTTCAAGAGGTTTTCACAGTTACCTTTTAGGTGTTGGGTCAGGTCTTGTGAAATGTAAAATTAGTCACCTGTTTAAAGAGGGTGTAACTGAAAGGCTGTCGAGAAAAGAATGAGGATGCTGGATTACAAAGAAGCTCAATGGAAATAATTCAGTGTTTTTTTTTTGTTTTTTACTGGCATTAAATTATTGAGATGTCAGTTTCCACAAAGTGAGAAAGGAAGACAGAAGAGTTGAACAGGACATCACATACGTTTAAATCTAAATGTAACAGCAAATAAAATTTCTGTGCATTTGGTTAATCAAACAGCTCAAATTTAATTAATTAACCAAACTTTTTGGGAGACATTTCCACATTCCTGCGCAAAGATCATTGCTAAAAGCCTAACGGACGTGTCAGTTGAAATAAAATCTCTAACAATTGCTTCTACGGATTGGCATAACTTGTTAATCAACATACTTAACTTATTTACAACGCTAAAATAATTGTCAGAATTTAGTGACTACCTTCAAAAAGGATGTAATCTACTGTGTATAGTAGAGAAGTAACTGGAACTTAACTGGGATCAACATAAATATACTGAAAATGAATCAGGACTAACTGGAATTGTTTGGAGTTTACTGGAATAAATTGGAATAAACTAAAACTGAAATTAACTGAATTTAACTGGAATTACAAGGGATTCATATAGAGGGTGAGTTCCCGATTATCGATAGTTGGTACATGTTGGGGTGCCTGATATCCGATTATCGGCTCAATACACATAATCGAAGTTCATCGATGATAAATTTTGATAAAAAAAGCAAAAAAGTACTTTAACAATAACAGTAGACCACAAGTATTTCACCAACTTGTACGTTATTCGAGTTCCTGAATGAAGAAATCACTGTTAGTGGCCGAGAAAGATAAATGTAGTGAACCCCCAAAACCAGGTTACTCGATGTATGAATGTAAATACGCTTACTGACATATGTCACCAACCACCGAGTACGGTACTTTTAGTACCTCTTGTACTATATCGTAGGTATTGACATATCGAGACTCTGGAATGAACAATAAATGGTAGGTATCGGTATTGCAACCGATACAATGTGAATCCCTAGGAATTAGCCGGAATTAATTGAAACTGATTGGTATTAACTGGAATCTATGGCAATTAGCTGGAATTAACTAAAGTTCACTGAAACTGATTGAAATCAATTAAAATTATCTGAAATTAACTGGATTAATTGGAATTTACCGGAAATAGCCGGACAAACTGAAACTAATGGACGGAAGCTTAAAAACTACAGCAGAAATTAATATCGGAACAGGAAATCAACCAAAATTAACCAAAGTTAACTGAAAATCAAACAGAAAAAACCTGAATTCGACCAAAATCGACCTATATTAACCAGAAATTAATCAGATTTAAACTGGAAATTAACCAAAAAATAGCCATAATTAACGCGAATTAATGGCAATTACCTCGCGGTGGGTTCTAGATGTGTATGGGGATTCTACGGAGCTGGATGTGAAATCCAGAATCCCGATCACATTTGCTACAACGACTGTAACGACAACGGTAACTGTGTAGGGGGAACATGTAAATGTAACGACGGATTTTACGGGATCGACTGCTCTCTGACTACGGGCCCAGACGGACGCTCAAAGTAGGGAGGAGGGAGGAGGGAGGAGGGAGGGGGGAGGGGGGAGGGGGGAGGGGGGAAGGGGGGAGGGAAAGAGGCTGGGCGAGTAAGAAACAGTGGGGTGATGAGAGGGAGGGAGTGATGCAAGCGAGTTTGAGGAGAGAGAAGGGAGGTAAACAACATCTATAGATTTTTTTCTCGCGTGAATTCTGCTCACAAATATGCTGGTTATCAAGTCACTCTTAATCTTTAACAGAGCGTTTTTTTCCATTTCTTTTCACTTTTGTTCCAGAACATAGTTGTAGTAAACACAAAAATACTCGAAAAATTTACTGTACACCTTCAGTGAGAAAAGGCTAAAAAAAATATACTCTGTCATCGTCAGTGAGACAAACTCAAAGAAAAACACAAAATTTTCCTGTAGTATTTGCAGTGAAAAAGCTCAAATTCTAACTTACTATGACCTGGAATTGCATTTTGAAATCACAGAATTGTTCCGTCTTCTCCTCTGAAGTGGTCCAACCTTCCAGTTTCTCCTCCGGACCCATCTACTCGTCCTCAAATTTATGTGTATGAGCTACCTGGATATTTTAATACTTGGCAACGAGCTCATTCGCATGGTTTAGATTGGTGGGAGCCTGTCATTTTTCTTGAACGTTTACTGGCCAGTCCATATCGTACAACGGACGCAGAAAAGGCCGATTTTTTTTATGTACCTCTTATGATCAGGTGGGCATAAACCGGGGATAAAAAGTGTCTGTTAATGTTGTTGGAAGAGAAGGAGCTTTATTGCAGAAGAGGTTACAAAGTTACTTTTTGTTTCTTCTGACGAGTTTTGAAGTTCTTTCGAATGGCAGGAACCGAGGAGGATTTAAGCAAAGTTATTTGGTACTTGCATTGGATTATATTAAAAAAACATGGCCGTATTGGAATGCGACAGGTGGAAAAAACCATATTATTCTCACAAATGATGATTGGGGAAACTGCGAAATAGGGCCGTGGGGAAAAAGAGATCCTTATTTGAACGACGTTTTAACAATAACTTTGTGGGGACACACCAAAGATATGAAGTTAAAGGATAGTGACGAGTGTTTCCGAAAAGGTATCGACGTGGTGATGCCACCTGTCATGGATCTCCATGTGTACGAAGGAATTCCTGCTCTGAAAGAGAGCTTGAAATCACATCTATTAAAGAAAGATAAAAATCCAGAAGCATCAGATTCTGTGAAATTCCCAAAAAGAAAATGGTTACTTTACTTCAGAGGATGGCCTGCATTTGAGCACAAAACATCTGCTGATGATCCGTACAGATGGAGTTTTGGTGTGAGACAGGAAATGTTTGAGAGGTATGAGGGAAAAGAGAATGAAACAGGGATTCTTTTGGAGAGGATGAATCTTGGTGGAATTAGTTATTTGAAGCAGATGGAGACGTCTGAGTTTTGTCTCGGTCCTTGTGGTTTTGGTTGGGGAATGAGAGCCACACAAGTGGCAATGTTGGAGTGCATTCCAGTGGTCATTCAGGTGAGAGGCTTCTCCCTCTCCACTTTCTCCTCCCTTTCCTCCCTCTTTTCTCTCCCTCTCCGCCCTCTCCTTCCTCTCCTCCCTCTCGTCCCTCTCCTCCCTCTCCTCCCGCTCCTCCCTCTCCTCCCGCTCCTCCCTCTTCTCCCTCTCTTCCCTCTTGTCCCTGTCCTCCCTCTCTTCCCTCTCCTCCCTCTCCTTTGTGGAAAAAGGGGAAACATTGAGTGGAGAAATTGCATGAAGAAACTGTATGAAGATTCGCATGCGTTATTGTGTGGTTCTGGAATGATTATGCTCGTCGGGGAGCCAATGAGATACACCGACTTTTGAATTTAACTTTTGTGTTTATCTTTTGAATTACAGTCAAATTGTCGAATACGCCGGATATTGATTTTCTCATAATTGAACTGCTTTGCAATACTCCTCTCTTCATTACTGTCAGTACTGTATGTCGATGGCCTTTTTTTTATTACCGATAGACTGACTACTTTGGGAATATGAATCAATCCAATGTATTTTTTGACACAATTTTTTGCAATAGCAAGTATTGAAATACAACTTCAATCTTGTCTGAAATAGAAACTAATGTTCCAAACTCCATTTGCAAATCATCACACAGAATACATAATCGATCTTGACATTAAAGTGAATGTAGTGAACGAAACTACCAAAAATAAAGAAATTGTGAAAATATACTTAACAGCGAGATATTTGATGAAGTATTTCTGATTCAGAAATACAGACTCAAATCCACGGTCTTTCTATTGAGGATGTTTTACAATTCGTTCCCACATTCAATTTTTTTGCCAAAGTTTTAATACTGTTGACATTTCTTGCCTTTCTTACAGCCAAATGTGGTACAACCGTTAGAGGGAGACCTTCTCGATTGGAACAAGTTCGGCGTTGTTCTCACCATGGAGGATATACCGAAGATCGAGGAAGTTTTGCGAGCCATTCCTGAAAAAGAGAGGGCAAAAAAAAGAAGGGAGTGTCGAAGAATTTGGCCTCGTTTTACATGGACTAGTAGTTCACATAATCCACTCCAATGGTATCCCAAAGAAGTGCAAGAAGAGTGGGCACCCGTATTAGCGAAGAAGGACGCTTTTTCGTCCATTATGGCGGCACTTGCCAAGCGATTGCCGAAAAATGAAAAAAAAGGTGGATAGAATTTTCTGGTTTTGTCACAAGTGGCTTTTTTAGTTTCACGATTATGTGGTCCTTGAGGAAGTAAATCTTTGACGAGTTTTAGTGGGTTCCTTTTTTTGTCTTTTTACATTAGGTGGATTTGTCATTAGAAAAGGGGCGTCTTTTAAACGAACCAATCAGGTTCGAATCCATGTCTATTTTATTTGAATTCTCTGACTGCAGAATTAGGCGCGGTACCGCGTTTGTGATTCAAAAAGGCAAACAATTTTGACATGCCTCATATTTTTAATTCCGAAATACGCGAGCAACTACCATCCTTTACCGAATTTGCATGAATCTCACAGTGATTGTATGCACAATGTACAAATTTGTTGAAAATCTCTAGAAAACTTTATGGCGATGGCGAATTTTTTGCAATCTCCAATAATCGCCAAATTACTCGACGCTATTGTAATACCGCGGAATTGATTTTGTCATGCCTTGGTTTATTTTCTTTAGGAGCGCATGTCATTAGAGATACTGCTGTATGACAATCCTACAGGTAATAAATTGAAGGTACAAGTCTAAACCTTTTTGTTTTGTGTAAAGCTTAACGATGTCATGTTTTTTTCTTTTTCAGAAACGTTCAGGGTTGCCAACCTAAGCTGACATTATTGGCAATCTGAAGTCAAAATCAGAGGTCACAAAAAACCCAATGAAAGTCAATAACTCCATTTGGCGTGAGGGTCTCCATAATGAAACTGTTCATGAAAGTCGGATGTATTCGAAATTGTAATGTTTCTAATACGTACCTCTTGGTGGAGGATGGGAAGCAGAACAAAGGATCCTATAAAACACGGAAGTTGTTTCATTAGTGGTTATCCAAATTTCACCCTCAAGTGTCCATTTCTATGTTCGCTGTTTTCCTCCTCGATCCAAGTGTGGTTTTTCAATTTTTTTTATATTTAAAACGCGCGACACGTGTTATCTCGTAGCTGGCGGAAGGTAGGAGATTTGTCCCTCATTGGCGGGCTGTATCTCTAGCAGGTGTGCGGGGTTTATCCCTCATAGGCTCGCGGCCGTCCATACATATGAGGGGTAACTAACTCCTATTTTTCCCGGCCTATGGTACACATGTCACGCTTTCTGTACGAGGTTCGGGTCGAGACCCGTACGCACGCGCGCCTTGAGGGTGACTCGAGTTTCTCCCGTACCTATGAGATACCCAAACTTATTTTGCTGGCTACGATTTTCAAAATTACACTAGTTTAAACATTATATAAATATTCCTATCTGATTTATTTTGCCCTGCTTGTAGTTTTTCAGTTTTGGCCATGCCGCCCCTTTTGTACCCCTGGACTGAGATGGTTCACCATTGCACTTTTTAATTCAATCAGGGTTTATGCCATCTTGCGCGACTGTGAATGCGCCTATGACTATTGCTTACATACGGCTCCTATGCCCGAAATGCTGGTGTCCCTGGTACTTTCGTCAACCTCGTAGCATTAATAATTTGTACCGCATGTTGGATTTCCTTTTAGCTCCTCCTTTCTTTCTTCTCTTACCTTAGTCTCCTTTTGCTTTTTTTTTATCATTAAGCGCTTAATTTCCCTTTTTTTAACCCTTTTGTACCTTGATGGTTTTTTCCATCGCACTTTTTGAAATAAAATTATTTTCCTTCTATGTAATCGGATAATTTATCATCACGTGGTCTTAATAAAGCTTGCGTTTTACTAGAGCAGCCTCAACGTATGCTCAGAAACAACCACCATCGTATAACAGACAGTATTCCCACACTATTCCCGGACTATGCCCAAAAACGGTTTTGTACAACTATACCGTGTACCACTATTAGTGTTACTGTGTTTTTGCCCTTCAAACTCATTTTCAACGTGCACACTTGTCGGACTATAAATTGGACAAATGCAATGTAAAACCGAGATTCCCAAAATAAAATCAGACGTGTGTGCACAGAAAAAACTTTCTTTAAGTGGAGGAAAAAAATTAACAGTAATAACAGTACAGTGAACCGGAAAAGGAACTTCGTTTATAATCAGGACAATGGGTCACCTTCGAGGCAATCGTACTAATCATTAAGAAACATCATAACAAAAGATAGTAAAAAAAAGGGATATATTGGGCGAAACATTGGAGGCCAAAAAGAAACTGTATTTATCCATTAATAAAAAACAAAATAGACTATTACTTACAGCAAAAAAGCTCCTCAAATCTCTGAAAAGAGATCTTTTGGAGCCTCTACATCGGAAAATGAACTAAACAAAACAAACAAAACTTCTTTTCCACAACACTAGATTGAATAACCGCAAATGAATGCTCGAGCTAAGTACTTTTCCGGTAACATTCGATCAAAAAATTATTATAAACAGAATAAAAATAGCACTTGTAACATTGGCTCAAAATCGGTCAAAATCACGAGTTTCCTCAGGAATTTCGCATTCTACCCGTTTTTGGACGTGATTGTCGTTCCGAATCTTTATCTCTTAAGTACATTACGACCAACAATATGCTCCAAAACCCAAAAGTCCAAAACATGTTCCCTCCTCCCCCCCCTCCACCTCCACCGCCTCCATCTCCTCCTTTCCCACCGCCTCCAGGCCCACCCTGATCCAATTTTGGGGTCATGCTCTTGATGTCTGCAGAAAGGGGAAAGAAAAGTTAAGGATAGGGAGGGAGGGAGGGAGGGAGAGAGAGAGAGAGAGAAAGAGAAAAGAAATGAAGATATACGGCAAGAGTAGAAAAATTCTGCACCGACCACATTATTAAAACCCAGATAATATGCTTCTAGAAGTAGTTGCATGTAGAAATAGTTGCACATACACATACATATACATATATATACATATATATACATATATATACATATATAAACATATATATGTATATATACATATATATACATATATATACATATATATACATATATATATAATAGTATTATATATACAGGAGCATTATATATATATATTATATATATATTATATATATATTTATATATATTATACATATATATACATATATATATACATATATATATACGTATATATAACACATACATATATTATAATATGTAGCATATATGTATATATATATGTAATATATTATACATATATACACATATACATATATGTAAATAATATATATAGCATATATATATATACATATATATATAATAGAGTAATAAGAGAGAAGATAATATATATATATATATATATATACATATATATACATATACATTATATATATACATATATATATACATATATATACATATACATATACACATACATACACAACTATTCAGTACATAACACAACAGTATATATACATATATATATACATATATATATGCTGGGTATCGGGTAATTCATATCGCGATAATTTCGAATTCGATATATCGAATATTGATCGAAAGCAGATTCTATATATCAAAATTTCGACCAACATAACATCGCCGATATATATCGCAAATGGGTGTCCAGACAGTCCTAGTAACGAAAATTCAGATTGCAGTGGGCTTGAAAAAAAATTGGGAAAAAAAAAAATAATGCCTCGATATATCGCGATAATTTGGTTTTCGATATATCGAAGCGATACATCGATTATCGGGTACCTGAAATTCGATATATATCGAATATCCGCAAAAGGTCTTCGATACCCAACACTACATATATATACATATATATATACACATATGTATACATATATATACATATATATGTGCACATATTAATACACAAAAAAGAGTTAAGAGTTTTTCACCTTGAGGAGTTTTTTTGGCTACCGACTGCTTCTGAACTGTCTGCTGTGAAGCTCCGGATGTCTCTCCGGAACATCGAGTATTCTGCAAAACAACATAATTTAATTTTAATAAAACGAAACAAAAAAACGAAACATTTATGTTCTTAGTGATCATCTCTGATGCCCGCCTTCTCAGGAAAGAAAAAATGAAAGTTGAAAATAACAAAGCTGTACTTACCAAAGCTGATTGGCAGGCAACAGACCGGTAAGGACTTCTTGCGACTGCCACTTGGCAGTTCCCAGTTGGTCGTTTTGAGAGACGAGGATAAGATACACACAATCCCCCATTTTCAATTTGGGGCCCCAAGAAAGCTTCTGCAATACATATACCGTGGTTCATGTTAGTAAATTGGAGTTGTCGAGGATGGGTGGAAGGGAGGGAAGAGAGGCAGGGAGGGAGGGAGGGAGGGAGAGGAAGAGGGAGACTGATCGGGAGAGGGTGGGGGGGAGGGAGAAAGAGTGAGAGAGGTAGAAAGAGTGGGAGAGGGAGAGTGAGTTAAAAACCGAGAAAATGAACAAGGAATAGACTTACGGGGAAGAGAAACCGCGTCCATTAGCGAGAAATCGACGCAGATCGAAATATTATTAATCTGGATAAGTGTGAACTTAAGCTGTTTATTTGAATACTGGAGTGTCAAAGGATTTAAATGATATAAATTGACGGTTGTTTTGGATGAGGTCCTCACGCAGAAACCTGAAACAGAACAAGTACAATCTTTTCCACCGATCAATATGCATTCATATGCATTTTGTTTGTCTTGTTAAAAACCACAGCAAAAACAGAAAAACAAACGATTGAAATGATTTATTTACGTTTACATACATTGTGATCCACACTATCCATACTAAATCATGCATGTTAACTTTAAAAATGTCCAGAATGCTGGTGATGAAATGAGAATCTGCTGAAATGAAGATGGAAGTCCACCCCATTTTCAAGCAAGTTTGTCAATCAAACAATGTTTCCACAGGAAGAACCAATTATTGCAGTTACAATTAAACACACAATAAAACAACAATTAAGTCAATGGGCAAAAATAATCTTTAATGTTTAAACCATAAGGAAGATAACAAGGCAACTAAACATCTTTGTTCTATTGAAAATTCTGGTTACTTATGCTAGCAAGTAAACCATTTCCAAGTTTTTAAAACTGTAATTGTCGATCACAAACATACAAAAGCCTACAATGACTAGTGTAAATGCAACGTAGAAAATGACATTGAATGTTAACATGGTTTTGGGAACTCAAAAAAAAGAAGTTAGTTTGTAAACACAAAATGGTGCAAAGCATAGGTGTCCACAAAGTCGTGGTTTCCAATGTATAATCTGAATAGAAATTGTAGTAGTGTCACTAGCGTGCATACACGTTTTCTTTACATAGAAACAAACCATTCTTATCCACACATACTTTATCGAAACAGAATTGCTTAACTACACCCGGACCGTCGTTAACCTTGAGAAAAACTATTCGATTCTATGGTTTTTCCACAGAGGAACACGAGATAAGTGATATTTACAAGAATTGAGTTTGTGGACATCCTTCCATCCACCAATCGACTCCATAATTGCACTAATGCCTTTCAGAAGACACCTCAATCGTTTGCTTAATCGTTTGGTAAACTCATACTGATACTGATACTAATACGATACTTATACTAATACTCATACTGAAACTAAAAATGATATTCATTGAAATCTCTTACTAACTAAATAGTGTTTTAGTAGTTAAGAGATAGAATTATTAAGAGTGGAGAGTAGTGGAAAACACTTTAATAAGAAGGGTTGAGCCACGAGGGCAAGAGACCAAGCTAATGGTATGTGGACAAAAGCTTCTTCTAATTTAAAGTTTATCCTTATGTGAGTGTTGTCCAATGTGGATGTGTATTTTCCAATGGGTGGAATGAGTGGTTGGGATTGTTTGTAGTAATGGGATTTTCTGAGAGGTAGGAGATCCTGTTACACGAATTATAAACTTTAAACTATGACGGTTGTAGACGTGGGTACAATTTATGACGGTTGTAGATGACTACAAAACTCGTTACAATTAATGACGTTTACAAAATAGCGACAGTTGTAGACTTGTAGTTTTTTGTGACATTGTAGTTGTGTATGGTTTTGTGGCATTTATACTTCATGCTCGATTGTGATAGCGTCAACGTCACTAATTCACTTTTCGCCGTTGTTTCCTAATGTTGTTTTTTTGTCTTTTCTCACTCTAAACCACGCCCAAAGATAGTGAAAATAACTACTTTTTAAAGCTCATTCATTTTATACCATTTTTGTCGTGTTTCATTCCAATAAAGATGAGATTTAAGCCGTAGTGTGAGAGGGAGAAGGAGAAAGGCGCCTTCAAGGATTTTGCTTTGGTGAAATGACATTCGTTGCCAGCGCCAATTGCACGAAAAAAAAATCGTACAGGTTGTAAACATTCAATTTTATTCATGTTTTTTAAGTACGCGTACTATATGAATGTCTAAAAAACGGCCTGACGGGTGCATAAACGTCTTC
Source organism: Zygnema cylindricum (assembly GCA_037447655.1). Classification (NCBI taxonomy): domain Eukaryota; kingdom Viridiplantae; phylum Streptophyta; class Zygnematophyceae; order Zygnematales; family Zygnemataceae; genus Zygnema; species Zygnema cylindricum. Next base: position 45,488 of record JBBHKE010003214.1, read on the forward strand.
CTATTGGTTCGTAACTTCAAGTGAAACCACCTCGTGAGGTGGTTTTTTGTGGAGTTAAAAGACAAGTTGGAAAGATGTGATGGTGGGTCGAAAAGATAAAGACAATAAGCCGTAGTGCATTTAAAATTTAAAGATGACATAAATTGTACTATGGTTATTTTTAATGTACGACCGAAGGTTAGTGCGGGCTAAGTTATTGAGGAAAACAATAGAAAAAAACCCCTACTTTAACACATGGGAACATACCCTTGGAGTGTCTGGCTATGTTTCGCAATTCCCTTCGTGGCTCAATTTGCATTGAAACGGAAATAAACATAACAGTACTTATTTTTTCATAATTCGATTTACTTTTTACTTTTCGTTTTTTAGTGATTGATTCAACTACGAAGAATTAACGAACGGTCTATTTTAAACGTTTATACTATGAAGAAACATAATAAATACAAGGTAAATTCCTCATAAAAGAACTGTCATTAATTATACAGTTTCATTTAATGGTTGTCATTTCCGTCTTTAATTTTCGTTAGGACGTGTAAATAAACTAACCTCGCACATGTTTCCTCTTAGGTTGTATCATTTAGGCTTCTCTCTATATACTCAAAATCGCAAGAAGAAAATAGAGTGTAGAATTTAAATGTAAGGTTTGTAGGAGCGTTGTGTCTCGTTATTTTTTTTCGTAAAGTTTTGTTTGAAACCGAAAAGACAAAAAAACGCGACGAACCACAAAGGTTAGTCACATGCAAAAGTTGCGTGGCAAAATGTCACCTTGCAAAGATTGCCCACCAAGTTTAAAACCACATAACCTCTACGAGGGGTAAAGGAATAATCGACTGTCCATTATGGCACCTATATTTTTTATTATGCATGGTATGTAGGTGATTAATACCCTTCTTCATAATGTTAGAGGACGGTGGCCATCTACCACATAAATGGAGCGTTTGTTTAGCGGATATAAAAACAAACAAAGTTTAATCGTCAATGTTTGCTATTGTAAGCTTATATAAAATTGATAGATGTTTAGTAAAGAAATAGCAAAATAAATGGTACGGAATGGTGCAAAAATGCTTTAGCAACCCACCGCATTTTTTCCATGACGGAGGTCCACCTTAAAGAGAAGTGTCGTTGCCTTGAAAAAGAAAAATGGCGATATCATTCTCGGGAAAATTGAGCACTTCTCAATTTTATGTACCGTTAACAGTTTCCGCATACTCCACCAAGACAACAGCTAAATAAGCTTTCGCATGTCACGCTATCAAGTGCATATTCACCAATTTTGGCTTGTAAACAAACTAAAGCGAACAGGCAGTTTTTCCATCAAAAGTTACTCACACATTTACTACCAATAATTGTCATGCGAATCTGTTACAGTGACTTGGAAGTAAGTTACACCATGAATAGCTATTAGTGTTAATAATATTATATCAGCGCCCCTAAATTAAGACCCTTGTAATAAAAATAGAATTAATAATACTATTTTTCCTTTTACGCTAATATAGACACTTCTTAATTAGTGTAAATTACTCTAACGCAGTAGGTATTCAAATAAAGTACAGAACACTGTGTATCGCTTTCAGTGCTAAATGTTTTTTTTGGCACTTAAAACATCTTTTCTCCGTACATACATGTTGGATTCTCAATTTGAGACCGCAATTGGAAGCTGAGAATCTTACCTTTCAATTATAACCGTCAGATTGACAATCCGACAAGTGTGTACGAAAAAAATACGTTTTAAGCATAGATGTCCATTTCGTACGGATTTGGACTTTTTTACGAAAACTACGTAGTATTCGCGTGTTTCGTAAATTTCGTAAATTTCGTACGTCTCATATTGTACGGAAATTGTACGGACAATTAAAAATTGCTTCATTTGCGCGCGCGTATTTTTTGTCTTCCACTCCGTCTTTAGAAGGAAGCCGCCGTTGGAGACGCTGTAAATTCAGGCGCTCGCCGCGAGTTCGTTGCAATTTTCAGTTTTTTAGGGTATTGAATATTGAAATTTTTTGAAATTTGAAAGTCCAAAAAAAGCACGAATTTTACCTACGAATTTTAAAATTTTGAAATTGTTTTATGCGCACTGTACGTAGTAATCGTTAGTTTAGGGTACTTTTGCATGTGCTAAAGTTACAGTTATTTTCTGTCGTTTTCCTTCATAACTTACAAAAAAACGAGAAAATAAGCAGCCGTACCAAAAAAATGAAAATACCACCGTACAAGTTGCATTACCGTGAAACTTTATACGTTCAGTAGTTTGTCGTCTATCGAGATGTAATTTGTCGTCTAGCGCATTTCGACCCATTTTCGCGTCCTTCCAGCACATGTTCAAACTTTACATCAAATCACCTCGCGAGGTGATTTTAAATATAGTCCAATAAGGGCGAATAGGCAGATGCTGTCGCACGTGTCGGAAGTTTTTTCAATTTTTGTGCGCGGAGTACCAAAAAAAAAACCCCACACGTTTCCAGCCTGTGCGTACTGTTTTCCGTGCGCTGATTTTCGTACAGGGGCCGTCTCTCTTAAACACACGTCATACGCCGTAGGAAAAGCATTGGGCACATGTCGGCAAGTGGGAAGACGAAAAACGAAACCGCATGCGACAGCGAAAGATATTTAAAAATTTCGACACGTCGACAATGTGGCGTACGGACATTACGAAGTCACAAAAATTGTACAGCGTGCGGAGATACGCCCCAAATTGAAGCCGAGTGGAAGTTTCGCCTCATTTTGTGTACCACTTCATCTGTCGCATTGTTTCGTACAAGTCTACGTAAGTCACTTTTTAAGTAACAAGTTATTTGCGTTTACATCCGAATGCTCTGAAAGCTGTACGGAGAATCTTCGCTAAAAAACAAAGTAACAAGACTAAGTTTCAGTTACATGCGAAATCACCCTAAGTTGTGTGTTTCCAAACTAGTGTTCCGTACAAGACAGTTGAGCTGCACACATTTGTTTGTCGTAAAATTTTCAGTGTGAAAACTGCCTAGTCTCGACTTTTACGCACTTTTACGCACTTTTACGCACTTCTACGCACTTACCACGCTTTTTACGCACGTCCACTCACATTATATTCATTTTTTAAACGCCCTTTTACGCCCTTTCTAGGCAATTTCCGGTACTTCCGCACTTCTCATGCACTTCTGCAAATGCTTTTCGTTAGCCTTACTAGCTTCCCTTTCTTGGAGGTTATCCTCTTCTCACAGTAAGTGACTCTTCCTCCTCTGTAATCTAAATAAATATGGGCTGTAATACGAATAAATAAGTGAAATAACCTTAACCTTAACCTTAACCTTAACCTTAACCTTAACCTTAACCTTAACCTTAACCTTAACCTTAACCTTAACCTTAACCTTAACCTTAACCTTAACCTTAACCTTAACCTTAACCTCAACCTCAACCTTAACCTTAACCCTAACCCTAAACCCTAACCCTAACCCTAACCCTTACCCTAACCCTAACCCTAACCCTAACCCTAACCCTAACCGTAAAACTAACTTGAATCCTAACCTTAATCCTAACTAACCCTAACGCTAGCCTTAATCCCAACCCTATTCCTACCCTAACCCTATTTCTTACCCTATCTTAGCCCTATGCCTAACCCTATCTTTAACCCTACCTTAGCCCTAACCCTAAGCCTACCCTAAACGCTAACCCTAACTCTAAGCCTGACCTTAACCCTAACCCTCAACCTGGCGCTAACCGTAACCATTACCTTAACCCTGACCTGAGTGATTAACTCCAACCCTAGTGAATTTTAGCTTTTTGTTAAGCACTTAATTCATCCGTTACCGGCATGGTTGTACTAAGTTTTCCGTTTTTTCAGGTCTTTGTTTTCAACTCTTTAGGCATTTTCAGTGAAGGTAGTTTTGTTAAGCTCAGTTGTAGCTTTTATCTCTGGATTCCTTCCACATTTTTCAGCGAGTATAATTGGATTTTTTCGTTTGTAAGTTCCGTTCATTTTGTTTTTTTAAGCCAGGGTTGCAGTTTGGTGTGTTCCTTAAGGATGAGAACAAAGGGGTGGGGGGGAGAGGGAGAGGAGGAGGAGAGGGAGAGGGAGAGGGGGAGGGGGAGGGGGAGAGGGAGAGGGAGAGAGAGAAAAAGAAGTGTTTTCTTTAGCTCTTTTTGGCATGCAGGGAAGCGGTGTTCTTTCAAATTTTGAAGTCCAATACTCGTACATTTTACATTATTAATAAAACCAAAAATAACGTGTTTTCTTTTTAATTTTTTGGGAAGATGATTTTGTTTTACTTCTTTACTTTTCAATTGTTAAACTTTGTTTCATTCAACCTTATATTGATCTATAGTACTTTACTGGTTTTTTAGTTTTACCTATGGCATTTTCCAACCCCCCTCCCCTTTTTTTTTCTTTCTTTCTTTTGTGTTTTTTAAACTTTGCTGGTTTGATTCGAAGCAGATAAACATTCCTTGTGTTTTTAACAACTGAGACAAAAACGGAAAAAATATTCTTTTACGGTCGAAATAAACTACTTTCCCACCCTAATTTTTGTTCTTTGGAGAACTAACATTATGCCTCCTAAACGAATTCCCCTGATCAAGTTTCCAAATCGAAGGGGGGGAACTTCATCCGTACAAGGTATGACATTTTTCTCTTTAAAATCTCTTTCTGTTGAAGGAGAGTTTCATCCTGGACTTCCAGAAAAGATGCATTAGTGTAGAAAAATTTCACTCCATTCCCCTCTCTTCTTCCTTCCTTCCATCTCTCCTCCCTCTTTCTCATTCCATCTTTATTACATCACTCTCTCTTCCTCCCTCTCTTAGTCTCTTGCTCTCTCTCCCCCTCCTTTTCGTCCTTCCCCTTTTTCCCCTCTCTCTCCCTCCCTCTCTCCCTCTCTCCGGCTTTTGGAGAAGCCGGTCCTCACATACGAGGCCCCCAACTGTTCTATTTAAAAATGTATGCCCTAAAAAATAAAAATGCATGTATCAAAAATACAATTGTATGCACTAAAAAGAAAATGTATGCACTGAACCCTAAAAAAATAAATATGTGTAAAAACGTATGCACTAAAACTAAAAACATACACACTGAAAATAGAAACCCGTGCTCAAAAAAAAATTGTGTGCACTAAAATAAAAAATGTATGCTCCAAAAAAATGAAAATTTATGCACTAAATATGTATCATGTACCCAATAATACAGAGCACCAAGTGACATCAGCAACTTCGTCAGCTATTCCAAAAGTTGCAACAGGGAATGGAGAGAGTAAAATATCAAAAACTGATTCAGTAATTCCTAAGGCACCGGATAGTAGGAAGCCTGGGGGAAGTGCTACTATGCAACCAAAAAGGAGAGGCCTTACAGAGGACGAAATCGAGGCCATTATGGTGAGAAAACCTAAGAAAACCCTAAAGAACCTTACCGAAGTTTTTCGTTCCTGTGTTCTGATCTTGAACAAAAACACTTTTTTTTTCCTTTTTTAGTCTATGACATCTTTTTTTTTTGGTTTAGCTATTATTTTTATTAACAGAATTTATATAAGTATGAGCTTTTTAGAGCAATTCAAATCGAGGATGAATTTCCGATGATCGATTATACATATTGAAATGTATCCAAATTAAATTTCAATTAGAAAAGAAAAATAAAAACAAAAACTACACCGTGAATCGCTATTAGGGTAATGAAATAGATAGCGTAATGAAACAATTAGCGTTTTTTACGCTAATTGGGAATGTCGTTTTTTTTTTAAATAATTTTTATTCTATTTTTTCGTAAACTCTAATTTGTAAACTGCTTTGTAAAAATTTTCGGTGCAGAATATCTCCACACTAAAATATGTGCATGTACGAAATTGTTTAAATCGTACGCCGTCGCGTTTTTTTGACATCCGCGAATGCCGGAAAATATTTACGCAATTACATGTTAGCGCGACTACGGGACAGCGTGAATATCTTTTCTGTACTTTTCTACTTGAAAAAGTACAAAAAAGTACGGCTCTGACAGACCGTACACCACACTATTTATAATGGCACTATATTAGAGTCATGAATCCTATTTAATGGGCTAACTCAAATAACGTGTAGAAACATTTAGATTGTTTAATTCTATTTGAGAATTTGCCGAAAAAAACAGGGTACCTCAATTAGCGCTCAACACGCTAATAGCGATTCACGGTGTACTCTATCAAAAAAAATGCACTACAAATACTGGACCGAAATGTACATATTTCGAGTTCCTGAATAACTGTTGAAAAGGACAAATTTAGTGAACCTGCAAAATCGGGTCACTGACTAGCACAGGTGCAATACGTTTTAGTACCTTTTGTAATATACTGTACATATTGAATTATCGAGATTCTGAAACGATAGATATCGTTTTTTGCCAATTTTCGTCTGTGCAAATAATACAATATGAATCCCTACTTTTTTATTTTGGATATGATCCTTTTCTTTAAACAATATGTTTGGAATGTTTTTTAATGTGCAGTTGGGAGGTTCGACGTAGTTTTTTTTTTACATCAAGCGATGTTTTTGAGTCAAAAGTTCATCAAAATAATTTTAAAAGCTAGAAATCTCCAACGAGTCTGGAGCTGCTTAAGAAAAAATAGAGAAAAGAAAACAAACGAGACCTTCTGAATGTACCAAAAGGGGACCTTTAAAAGATATTTTGTTTCTTTCTGGAGACTCAGAGCTTCTAATGCTGTGAAATATCGGGCCATCTTGTGACTATCTGTCACAGGAAAGGTTTGTCAGTTTTCTTTTTCTTTTTTGTGTCATCATAATTCAGTATGAGAAGAAAAATGTTCTTAGGCCATTTTATTTTACAGCCGTGAATCATTGTTGAATTTCGGTACATTTGGTGAAAATCATGTCGTAAAGGCATTTTTTACTCCGGAAACCTTTTCCTCAAGTTTAATTGTGTCAAGAAAAGTTGTTTTCGAAGTAAATTTTCTTTGCTTTAGTATAGAGTTATATAGAGGAAAGCCTGAGAAAGTACAAAATCGCAAGTTCTCTTAATATTCTTACGTGGTTTGGAAAGGTTTTTAGTTCTAGATGTAGATTTTCGATTCCAAACGAAGAATTTTTTCGGTAGTCTTTTGGTTTGTTGTACAATAAAGTCAGGAGCTTAACCTTCTGAATCGTGTACTAAATTTTGGATCCTTGCCAACTTCTTTTATTTTCTCTCGTGGGATGTTCAGATGTCGTTGTTTCTGGGTTAGCTGTTTTTTTTCATGTCCATTGTTGTTTGTTTTATTTTGTATGTTAGTTTCTTTTGCGGTGTTTTTCAGTTGGTTCGATTGTGCGAGTCCTTTTGGTTTTGTTTCCTTTCCTTTGTTTCCATTTGGTTTACCATCTCGCGGTTTAGTAAAGCTTATTTTTAATTGCATGTGAATGTGATAGTGAAGAATTAGATTTGCTAAGATTTCGTAATTTGTTTTATTTTTTTGTAGATTTTTATTTAATTTAAGATTTTGTGGTTATGTACTTTTACTGTCTTCCATTTCAACTGTTGACTGAAGATAGTTTTTTTGAATGGGTTATTGAAGGCTAAGTGGTGAACACTTTCTACATAACTTTGTCGTGAAATATGGCAATCCAATCACAATGCTCTTTGATGCTCCACAAAACATGGGTATTATCATACAGACGATATTGTTGAAATACATAAGCTTTATTAAACGAGCGCGACGGTCAAGCACCAGAAAAAGAGTACATGAAAACAGAAAAAAGGGAGGAATGGAGAATAAAGTGGGAAATGTCAAAATAACACTTATAGGCATGATATAACATTCACTCGAGAAGCTGAGCTACTACCACTAAAGCGATAGAAAACAGATAATAACTGATAGCACAGAAGCAGTCAGTTTTCCAGTTCTTTTTTTATGTCCGTTGTCGAAAAAAAAGCTATCTGTGCTTATGGGAAGCACGATAAGGCCTGTTTTACACCGAAACTCAAATTCTCTTACAGTATCCGGCAGCCTTAGAAATTATTCCCAGACTAAGCAAAAATTTCAAGGATCCATGGAATTAACCACCGAATGGAAGACAACCACAAATTGAAAACATTTTATAAAAGCAAAAGGTCTTATCACATCACATTTTTCAAATCACAAAATAGTCACACTTTTCATGTCACATAATTTCATATCACTTTTTTTGGGCAGTATCCTCATTCCCACAGGCGTTACAGGTAAAACAGTAAAGACAAAACACCGGAACTGACATTGTTACTAACCTGTGATTAGATGGTGTCAAATTATAAATGGTAATGTACACCACAGACATTACAACGAACAATAATGATTCCTAGGAAATGCAGAAAAAAAAACGCCCTCTCACTCTTTACCTTCTCCTTCTCCCTCTCCCTCTCCCTCTCCCTTTCCCTCTCCTTCAATTTTTGTCTCCTATCTTTGTCTGTTTCCCCTATATCTTCCAGAACCTTCCAGGCTCTAATACCTGGAGTTTCCCAAAATGTTATAAAAGTATTCCATTGTATGAGTTTTTTGGCTCCATTTGGGCACCTAACGACAACTTATATAAGACAAAAAGAAAGAATTCCCACCACTACCGCCGACCGACCCTTTCGTCTCCATCACAAAAAACAACAAAAATTATTCCTCAATAAAAAATAGAAATCTAGTCGAATAATCTCTCTCTCTTTCTCTCCTTACGCCATCCTCGGAACCTGTTTGGACGGTGATATCAGAGCCATTTCTTCCTCTCTCTCCCTCTCCCTCTCTCTCTCCCTCTCCCCTGCCAAATCTGCTAAACTAATAGCTGACTGAGACGCTTTCATCGTCATTTTGTTCCATTCGTTCTCGACTCGAAAAAAAACCCATTGGAACCTTCGCACCATTTCCAACGCCGCGACAACAAAAACCGTGACGAAATTTTTCCTCAGATGAGACGAAAGTTTGTACGTCCACGAGACTCGGAGGACGAGGTTTGAACACATGGCCCAATAGTATACCTGAGTCAAAAAAAAGTTGTTGGAATACAACAAAATCAAACAAAAGAAAATGAATCAAAATACAATAGAACACCTAAGTAAAAAAAAAAGTTGTGAGGATACAAAACAAAAAAACAAAACAAAATAACAAAACAAAGTAAGAAAAACAAAACAGAATCAAAAAAAAGAAAATAAATCAAAATGCGACAAAACACACCTCAGTCGAACAAAATTAATCGGTTGGAGATGAGGCCAGTATCAAACTAAAATTGAGGATACAAAGGGAAATAACTAAAAACAAAACAACTATTACTAAATAAAACTACTCGGTTATAAATTAGGACGGCATCAAAAGAAAATTGTGGATACAAACAAATTACTAAAACACAGCAAGCAAAACTACTTGAAGCAAAACTACTTGAAGCAAAACTACTTGAAGCAAAATTATCACAAACGAAATAACTACAAATGAAGTTACTCAGTTGTAGATGAGGCCGGTAACAAAGAAATTGTGAATACAAACAAAATCTCTACAGACAAAAGTACTCGGTTATAATTGAGGCATCTTCTCGACATCATCGCCGACCAAAATTGCAGTTTAAAATTTTTGCAAATCTACAATCGTAAGAATTGCTTTGCAAACAGTTATTCTTTCCACTCTAAAAATAAGAAAAATGTCAAGAGCAATAATATACAAGAAGCCCATCATAGTTCAGCAAAACATCCTATAAAAGCCTAAAGCTCCCTAAAAGACCAACAAAATTCTCAGAAACCCTAAGAAAACCATAAAAAACTCACCCATCTCCTTCCGTAATGTAGGTTGTTTCGCAGGAGAGGATTTCTCGAATTGCAATTCCCGGAAAAGCATCTGCACAAATGTGACTTAAAAGTTATAAATAATTAGCCTTTTTAAAATAATGATAATGATGATGGGAATTCTTTTTTTAATAATGATAATGATAATGAGAATTAATTTCTGTGCTGAACTTAGTCCAATCTCTCCCTCTCCTTCCCCCTCTCCCTCTCGCTCCCCCTCCCCCTCTCCCTCCCCCTCTCCCTCTCGCTCCTTTCCCTCCCCACCCTCCCTCCCCTCCCACTCCCTCCTCTCCTTCTCCCTTCCCTCATGGCCTCATTTCATACAAGAGAACAGCATGACCACAAGCCTCTCTAAACTCACTGAAAACTTTAGTCCCTTAACTATTCAAAACTATTCTGAAGTCACACCCAAAGCAAAAAAAACCCTAAAACAGTTTCACTTCCATGTAACCTAACTCATTCTAGCAAATAGGAATATTCTCACTTCACATTTTCATTTTGTCATGTTTTGGTCATCTTTTGGTAAAGTTACCCGATATTTGGTAAAATATTCAGGAAACATGACCAAAACAAGACAAAAAGATGACCAAAAAATGTAAATGAGAACATGCCTATCGGTCTCCAAAAATCCTGAAATTTGGAGACACATCCTCTTGTACTCCTCTCTCTCCTCCACCTCCTCTCTCTCTCTCCTCCTCTCCCCCCTCGTCTCTTTCGTCTTCCACCACCTCTCTCTCTCCTCTCTCTCCCATATCCTCTCTCCTCTCTCCTAAACAACCATTTATCGAATCGGTACTTAGCCCAATTTGAGATCTCTCATCATTAAACCTCTCTCAACATTAATCCTTTCCCCAACATTTAATCCTCTCTCAAAATTAAATCCTCTCTCAACATTAAACATCTCTAAATGTTAAAAGCACTAAAAACTTACCCGAAGTCCCAATCTCGTGATATATCCCAATAATAGGAGTAGCATGTGTTAATCATACTACTAAGGATCCAAAGGGGGCGATAGTAGAAGTGCCATTGGTCTAAAGGGACATGATACTTCGTCGCTGAGAGAATAATAACCGGAAAGGCCGTACAATATTTCAAAGCTGCAATAGAAAACAAGAGTAAATTGCAAAAGAGTAAATTGCAAGTATATCAGCTTTAAAATAGGTAATTGGTTGTATCATTATATCAGTTTTATAATACGTAATTGATTATCATTGTATCGGTTTTATAATACCTAATTGATTATCATTATATCAGTTCTATAATACGCAATTGATTATCATTATATCAGTTTTATAATACGTAATCGATTATCATTATGTCAGTTTTATAATACGTAATTGATTATCATTATGTCAGTTTTATAATACGTAATCAATTATCATTATGTCAGTTTTATAATACGTAATCGATTATCATTATATCAGTTTTATAAT
>JBBHKE010003215.1:0-11706 GCA_037447655.1 Zygnema cylindricum
CATTCTCTCTCTCTCGCTCCTCTCTCGATATCTCTCTCTCTTTCTCTTTGGCTCTCTCATTACCTCTCTCTCTCGCTCTCTTTATTCCTCTCTCTCTCCCTCTCTCTCTTTCTCTCCCTTTTTATTTTTTCCCTCTCATGTGGAAAGGGAGCGAGGGGTGAGGATAAAATTGAAACAGTGGGTGAGTGAGGAAGAGAATGGGATATAGCAGGAGATAGGGAGATTGGGAGACAGAGCGAGAGGGTGAAAGAGGTAGAGAGAGGTAAAAAATCAAGAAGAGGATATGGATTCAGGGAAGCAAAGGGAGAAGGTGAGAGATGGAGAGAAGAGGGAGACGAGAGAGAGAGTGGGAGAGGGGGAACGAGAGTGATACGTAGAAAGGGGAGAGGGGGTGAGGGAGAGGGAGGAATGGAGGGAAGCATATATAGGGCGCGGGAGTGAGAAGGAGAGGGAGGGAGAGTAGAATTGGGAGGAAAGAGAGGGAGAGGAAGAGAGAGAGTGGGAAATGCGTCCATAAACCTACTTACGTCTCAACTCTTTCTGCATTGATGATCTCCTCATGGATATCCTCTAGACGTTATTTCTTCATGGGGCTTTCTATTGTTGTTTTTTGTTGTTGGAATTAGTGCCTCACCGCCTCTACCTTAATTTCTCGCCTTGTGGTTTGAGATACCACTTTGTTTTTTTTACCACCATCCCTCATCTTTCCTACACTATCTTCTCCTTCCATTAATCTAATTTGGAGGGATTTTTCTCTTTAGCTCCCTCACTTTTAAAATTTATGGCTGTTTTCGCGTTCTTTATTGCGAACCAAGTCACTCGTGTCCAGGAATAAATTGTAATCAGTTTGTTGTCACCTTTGGTTTCCAGCTCCTTGAGATACGTCCTTTGCTTCTTCACTTGCCCATAAAGGATAACGAGGGGAGTGGAAGAGGGAGGGAGATGGAGGGATAGAGATCATGGAGGGATAGAGATCAAGGAGGGAGGGGGAGAAGGCGAGGGAGGGGAGCTGAAGAGAAAGAAGGAAAGGGAGTGAGAGGGGAGGAGGAGAGGGGGCTAGTGACCGAGAGAAAAGTGGGCTGAAAGGGAGAAGGAATTGGGGAGCTAATTCTTGGAGTCTCATGCCACGGCCTTAGTTATGGAGCTTGGCTTTTTTGACACCTTTTTTCCACTCTACCTTTCTCACCTGCTTAATCCACCACGGCCTTCAAGTTCGCAATTGGCTGACCTTATCCACCGATACTCGGTTCTCACTTTCACTTGTGAGACTGTGTTTTTCATCTTGATGGCAACCATTTGCGTCATTGCTCCCATAGGGGAAAGTTTTTCAGGCACACAATGCTCTCTGAGACAATTGTTGCGACTTTTACTTCTAATGTGTGTGGTTCTCGGTCCGTTGGGAGGTTTCGCATATCATTCTTTCACGACGGGTTGATTTTGTTTATCACGTCAGCACCCATTGAATTTTTTATTACATGTTTTGCCGAACCCTTGCCTCCCTTACAACCATTTGGTTAAGCGGCTCCACCTGTTTGTCGTGTGTGATCTAACTAGGAAAAACCAGAATTAATTGATTATTCACATTTCTATATCACATTTAACTTCCTTCCAATGCTGGTCAACATATTCGAGAGTTTATTTGTTTTCCGAGAGTAGCTTTGGATGAGTACTTGTTCTTTTGATATGCGTTTGAGAGGAAAGATGCTAGAACCCTCTTTTTTAAAACATTATTATACTTTTTGTCGGTTTTTACTGTCAGCATAATCAGTTCCGTCAACCTGCTTCTTTGCGTGTCTTTGTTTTTCATGTCCTTTTTCTTTGTTTTCGTTTCTTTTGCCTTGCTTATCCTTTTTGCTTGCTTCCCTCCACATGTAGCTTTGCAATTTTGGCTTTGCCGCCCCCTTTTGTCCCCATGGCCTCAGATGGTTTACCATCGCACTTTTTAATGAAGTCGGGATTGCTTCATTCTGTTACACGGCTCATTAATACTAGCGTCAAAGGTTTAGTAGTGTTAGTACAAAATTAGAATAATACTAGTTTAGTGCAAGAGGACGTGGCAGATTGTCCTCCGCGTCTTTTATGTTGTTAACTCTTATTTTGTGATTTTTGGCCAGAAAAAGTCGCGACTGAATTAGTGATGTCAACACTTTTAACGATGAGCGATGTAGTTTTGTTACGGTCGCATTATATGTCAAGGAACTCCCTCAGAGTGGTGTGCCGAGCCTAAGAAGTTTGTAGGGTTCCTTTTCATACTTCTTTAGATATATATTAGATTTTGTAAGGAAGTTCTTGTTCCATATCGACTTTTTCATTGTTGTTTTCGCTCAAGTAGTTCTTTTCCATTTCTTTTGTTGGATTGCCCTTGTTTGTATGTTTGTTTCTTTCACACTTTCACCTTTTCATTTGCTTCCACCCACCTTCAGTTTTTCAGTTTTAGTCTTTGCCTTCCTTTTTTGTTTTCATGCACTCAAGATCGAATACAATCATGTTTTCTAATTAAAGGTTTCTTCTTTTTCGACAATAACAGTGGTTGAACCATAACACAAATGGGCGAAAACAAATTGAAACCTTTCTACCCAGAATCCCGGTAATATATACACTACATACTCGTGGAAACTATTTAGTCCGTGTATAGTACAGACCATCAAGTATCGAACTTTCAATTGTTTTCACACATTTGGACAATGGTTTAAACCACTCGAGTTAAAAATAAAGCCATTCATTAGTCTACAATATAATGTAAACACAAGGTATACAGATTCATTCAAGTATACATCGATAATCCCACTACCACATTAAACAAAGTTCACCCATAGACATTAACAAAGGTTAAAAGAGGTTAAAAGAGGTTAAAAGGGATGAAACAGTTGAGAAGGCAAACATTGATCGTCTTTTGATTTTTCCCCTTGAAGAGTTCCTCATAAAATGACACTACAGTAACTACTACTTAGACCAGGTTTCCGAAGGTAAAAAACAAAATTACACAACCAGGAAACCCAGACACAACTACTAATACGCTTTGAGAGTCATATTGAATGCCATAGAATGCGACCACAAAGGGACAAATTATCTTCGAAACACGCTTTTTTGAAAAACCATGAGAAAATTCTTCATGGTAAAAAATCTACGACCAAAAACCGAGGTACTCCATTCCGTTCCATCCCTCTCTCCACTCCTCTTCCTCTCTCCTCCTCCCCCTCCTCCTCCTCTCTTTTCCTCTCATCTTCCTCTCCTCCGATCCTTCCGGCCGGTGTTTACCTTTATCATTAGTCTAGTTTTTACATACACTTTTTCCGGCAGACCTAAAATACGCAATTTCTTACAAGCTACCAAACTAGCATATCCTTCATTAAGTAATCGAAAAATAACATCACTTTTTTGTCCTGTTTTTTGCACAATTCCCCTCTTACAATCCCTCACGTACAATTTCCCCTCTTATCATCACACATGCAACCCGCGACTCAGAAATTCTCGACTTGTTAATAACACACCTTGTAGACATATTGAACCCACTTTTAATTTCAGATCGATGTCGTTTTAAGACCCAAGGCGGAGACTGAGGAGAGGTAATGCCATTGTCATACCGCAAAGAGCGACCAATAATGCTGTTAACCATAACGGAAGTTGAAACGCCGCTTTATTTTTCCTCCTCCTTCCTACACCCACTCCCCCTACCTGCACATCTCTCCCACTACTCCCAGGTACTGTCGATGACCCTCCTCCTTCAGTATTGGCCGTCGACGATTCACTTCTTAGAGCCGCTATCTCTTCAGCTCTTAATGAAGCCTCGTACTTTTCGACATATTCCGGAAACATCTTTTGAAATGTGGAGCTGCACTTCCAAAAATCATAAGAAACAAACAACCAATTAAGATGCTGGTTATTAATTTCACACGCCATATAAACAGTTATGATGTTGGTTATAACTTAAATACACTTAGCTAACCTGGAAAGAAATATTAGTAACTATTGGCGAGTCAATTAGAAAATACATAAGGAGGTGTGATAATATATGGGTCAGGATCATATGAAATGCAGGAAACATATACCTCCAATGTACATTCATTGTTGGGAACATAAAAGGCATAGACCGAAACGACGTTATTTACATGGAATATAAAACTGCCCTAAAGGTGGAATGCATGGTCTTTTGTAAAATTAGTTCCCTACTGATTATCCGTAGTCCTAAGATGTGCAATGTAGGGAGTGGACGGTTTGGATTTCTTCTCAAAAAATCAATGATATGTCTAATGCACTCAGTGCCCTATCCAGAATATCCCTCCATGTAAAAACTACCTTCGTAAGTGAAAAGGTTGAAAAGAATGCATAACATAGTCATTTGAACAAGAGTTTGTTTGCATACAATTGTAAGGCCAGTTTAGACAGGGAAACCATTTACAACAGCGGAAAAAAGGTCAATGGCTATATAGGCCAATTATATGCTTCAACTTGAAACGTTTAAATGTTACAAACCGCTTGATTCCACACTTCTGTTTGATCCTATTATTAGTTGAGCCTTAAAATAAAACGACTATTGTTAACAAAATAATTTGAAGAATTTGCAATAGGTGCATTGAACTCAGAAAATAGTCTGAGTAACACCATTCAAATCTATGGGGTTTTGAAATTTATCATCAAAATCAGCCATTTCATTCAGCAACTTTCCACATCATTAGAAGTGAATTTAAACTACAATTAAAGTGTGGAAAAGTTTCCAGGTCCCAGAAAACTGTTCGAGGGGGAGTTCCTGACAGAAAACCTAAAAAAATGGAAAGATTGCTCGAGGAAAACATTGAAGGCCCGCAACAAAATGCAAATAAAAGGTAAAACAAGGAGTACCTTTTGCAATTAAAAGCCAGAGATTCTCGAGCCAGTCGCTTTTTTTTCTGCAGTTGTCGTTGAAACACTTCCCGTGGTGGGGGCAGTATCCATCTGAATGTTGAAAAAAATGACATTTTTAATCCCTTGAACCATACCAGGAATTACAATTATGATTCAATTGACATGTAGATTCTTCAAATGATTAAGACAACCTAAAATGAAGGCATTCCGTGCCAACAACTATACCAACACATTTTAGCTTCGCAGCATAAGATGAATCCCTCAAAGTATATGTTTTTCATCTTCTCCTTCACAATCCATGATCAACACTGAATAATTCGAAAGTGAAAACCCTGTTTTTGCAAGAATAATCGGAGAAAAGAGAGATAAAGCTTACCATGAAAGATAGAAGTCCTGTCAAAATACTGCAAGAACAAATGGACAAAACTGACAAAAAAGTTAGTCTTATCCACGTACAGCGAAAACTGTCAAGTACCACATAGACTTCTGCAACATGATGAGTTATTCAGAACTGTAAAACAATGAGTACAAAAAAAAGTACAATCAGAATAAATTTGAAAAGTCAATATGAGTACAAAGAAGTACAAGCGGAATAAATTGTAAAGTTTTGACTGCAAACCTTGCAACTGACCACATAGGATTCCAAGATTCCGGATGAACTGTCCTGCCACGTGCCAAAGTTCACTAGTCAAAATAAAAGAAAACTGAATCAAAGATTCCATAACTCAAATGAAGAACCAAAACAACAACAACCACTGACAAAGAAGTTGGATGGAGGGATTTAGGGCGGTGGTGAGGAGAGTGGAGGAGGAGGAGGCAGCCATGGGGGAGCTGGAGAGGATGGAGAGGAGGAGAAGGAGAGGCGGAAGGCGGAGGAGAAAGAGGCTTCTCTCTGTTGTTTTTCTCTCTCTTCTCTCACCTCTCTCGCTCCTCCCTTTCTCCCTGTCTCCCTCTTTCTCTCTCTCCCTCTCTCACTCTGTCCGCAACTAAAAACAATTGGAAACGCTATATGTGGCTACTCTATCCTGTACGCGTATAGTACGTTTTAATACACATATAGTACGTTTTAATACACATATAGTACGTTTCAATACACATATAGTACGCTTTAATACACATATAGTATGATCTAACCACAAGAAAATAGGACTAGAAGGCCATAGAAAAGAACCTACATTCAAAACTACCTCAAAATTCCATCAAAACTAGCCCAGAGACAAGAAAACTACAAAAAATAAAAAAAAAATCACGAGAAAATAATAAAAAAACCTAGCAAGAAATCCACACACGACACCTTCCCACTATGAGAACAAAACAACCAAAAAAAAAAAACAAATTAAGCCAAAACCAAAACCTAATTCCCTGAGCAAGAAAACTCTGGTAGGAAACAGATCCGTACAATCACTACAGGACATGCAAATCCTCCTCCCAGGAGCAAAACGTCCATTCGGCGTCGACATAACAATCGCCGGAGGTTTAAACGGATATTCGTTCGAAAAACGTAGACGTCCGTGATATATTCCTCCTTCGTACGGACTGGCCGTACCTCCTTCCAGTACGAAGTGCCAATCCAGTAGGTCGGCCGGGGAGGGTCGCGCCGTCACTTGAGGTACTGGTTCTTTACAAAGAGCGCGGTACTCCTTCTGGAGTCTCTGAAGGCAAGGTTTGTTAGCCATCAATAGTTCGATGGAGAGGGAGAGGGAGAGGGAGAGGGAGAGGGAGAGGGAGAGGGAGAGGGAGAGGGAGAGGTGGAAAAGAGAGGGAGAGAGATGAGTTAGTAATACTGAGGAGTAAACAAAATGGGAGAGAGGACGAGGAAGAGAGGGGATAGGTAGAGGGACAGCTACAAGGGGTGGAAAGGAGAGAGGGAGAGGGATGAGGTATGAAGGTGAAGGGAAAGCAACGTGGCAGGTGGCTTAAATTGCCACGTGGCAGTGAAAGGGACGGCGTTCTTTGTCAAAGGTGGAAGGTTATGTGGATTGGTACGGCGTAGTTACGTGACAGTTATACTGCTCGCTTCGTGAAAATGATTTCCATGTGTCGCTGAGTACAGTAACCCGTTTACATCTATTAGCGTTGACTCTAATAGGGATACGTGGTGCTACGCTACACCGTGAATCACTATTAGGGTTTAATGTTTTATTTTCCACTTAGAACATCTTTTCTACGTACACACCTGTCCGATTCTCAATTTGAGACCGCCAATCGGAAGCTGGGAACCTTAGATTTCAATCGCAACCGTTAGATCAACAATCCGACATGTGTGTACGGAGAAAAGATGTTTTAAGCGGCCATAAAAGTATCAGCACTAATAGCGACACACGGTGCTACACCTTCAATCGTTATTAGCGTGTAAGCTTTTTTAGTGTATACGAATAATTAGCGTGGTTTACGCTAATTGGGAATTTGAAAATTTTCGAAGAAATCGTCTATTCTAATTAGGAATTAAGGTTTTTTTAAATAGTGTGGATAATTCTATTTGAGAAAAAAAAATCGGGACGGAATTAGCGTTCACAACGCTAATAACGATTGGGGTGTACAGTACACCGCCAATCGTTATTAGCGTGTAAGGGTACGTCCCCATGTAATCGGTACTTTGGCAAAGTATTTTGGACTGTAGTATAGATTCTCCATACTACTTTGAAGAGCGTCCCTATGTGCAAATATGAAATCGGAACTTTGAAATGTGACGGTTGTAGACGTAAGGTACTACTGATGACGACTGAAGACGACTTCGAAGCTTCCGACGATTAGTGACGCCAACAAAAACAGCGACAGTTGTAGACGTCTAGATTTTTGTGAAATCGTAGATGTTTTGGGTTTGGTGATATTGTGACGTCACGCTCACTTGTGACAACGTCGACATCACTAATTCAATAACTTTCCGCCATGGTTTCCCGATTTCGCTTTTTCTACTTTTCTCACTCGATTTGCCATTAAATAAAAAAAAAAAAAAAATAAAAAAAAATATTTTTTAAAGATCTTTCATTTTATACAAATATTGTCGTTTCTCATTCTAAAAAGTGTGAGATACAAGCGATAGTGTGAGAGGGAGAGAGGAGAGGCGCGACGGCGAAAAATTATGCAAAAGACCCATGAATTTAAGTGGAAGTTCGAGACCCCTGCAAATTTTTTTCCGTACATAGCGCGTGACGGGTACGGAGAAAAATAGCGAGGACTCTCCCTCGTCCAAAAATTTTACAAATCGTGTGGCGCGTGCGTGGTTCGTTTTTCATTCGCTGTTTGGGCGGTACTTCACTAAAATCACCTCCTCGATGTGATTTTGGATGAAGTTTTTTTTTGGGCTGGATTCTCTTGCCCGGGGGTCGAAAAGGAGAAAACGCCAAAATGCATTCATATGACGACAAACACGCCGTACATCGAAAGTATGAATTGACGAATACTTTAATTTGGTAAACATAAATTCTCGTACAGTTAAAGTTTTTTTTCAAGTTCCCTGAATTTTAGGGCAAAAAGATAGAGAAAAGTATGTACTTTAATACATGGGGACGTACCCTAAGTTTTTTTAGCGTATACGAGTAATTAGCGTGGTTTACGCTAATTGGGAATTCGATTTTTTTTGAAGAAATCGTCTATTCTAATTAGGAATTAGGGTTTCTTTTGAATAGTGTGGATAATTCTATTTGAGAATAAAAAATAAAAAAAGTGGGACGGAATTAGCATACACAACGCTAATAACGATTGGCGGTGTAGTTAACAGGGTTCTACAAGTAACATATCGCCAACAGTTTCTTTTCTTTGTTTACTGGTCGAGAATTTCAAACCGGTCAAACCGTCAAAGTCGTTAGATACCCCCTGTACTAGGTTGCAACCTTGTAGAAAACGAAAAACTCCGAGGATATTACGGAATACGATATTGCAAGCAATTGTTTTGAACTTCTGATGACGACACCGTGAATCGCTATTAGTGTTAATGTTTTTTTTGCCACTTAATACATCTTTTCTCCGTACACACATGTCGGTTTTTACATCTGACGGTTGTGACGGAAAATTAAGATTCTCTCCGATTGACGGTCTTAAATTGAAAATCCGACAAGTGTGTACGGAGAAAAGTTGTTTTAACTTTTAAGTGGCGAAAAAAATATTAACACTAATAGCGATACACGGTGTACAGGACAGTACCGTACTCTTTTGCCTACCGTACATCCATTAGCAGCAAAATATTTCAAAATGGAACGCACAAATGGGCAACAAAAATCCACACAGGTCCATTTCCTTAGCGCTTCACTTTTTCTCTGTGGCTCTTTCTCTCTTGACTCTTGCAGTCTTCAAAGGTTATTTTCTCATTTCTTTTATCCCTTTTTCGGAAGTTTACTTTTTCTATTTCATTACCAAAGATTTAGCATTGAAAATGCATTTTTAATGACCGTACGTCCGTACTCCAAGCCGGACGAATGAACTTTGCCTCGTAACTTAAGCAAGGAGTTTTTCCATTGCAAATTGTAGTGTTGTGTATCGGTAAGGATTTGCCGATAAACGATATGGGCCTTTTTTCGGGGACCCGATAATCGATATATTGGTACGATATATCGCTAGCGGTCTTATCGCCGATATATAGCCGATAATATCGGCTACTTATCGGCAATAATGTCGATAACGATAATTATCGGCGATATCTGTACGGACCGTACAGATAAATATACGGCCTGTACACTCATCTCTACGTCTTATTCCCCCGATGCGCCCTACTCACAACCCCTGAGGTACCTACCAATTATATCATTTGTACAAGCCGAAAGTACAGTAGCCGACATTAGATATGTACGGCTTTAGTACGGCTCCAGTTAAAACGATGTACCTTTCACATCCGACGCCGTGGCTTTGTCCCTTTCTTTTTTGGGATCCACTGGAAATCTTCCACGTGTCAATCCGTGGACTTTTTTGGCAAAAGCCGCCAAAAAAGCCATTCCGAGATGCCGGAGCTCACGCTGACCGTCCGCTCGTATTTTCTCATTGAAAGTCGTCCGTTCGATTCCGGCGGCGCGCATAATGTTATTTTGCATCCGTTGTACTTTCTGTCCGCCGTCTTTTTACCGTTCCATGATAATCAGTTTATTGGTACAATTCCGTACGTTCCCGTAAAATTTATATTCAGTTAACCGCCCAAAAAGTACTACAAAGTGCAACGTATTTTTCTGTCAAATTCCGTACATTATCGTAAAAAACCGTACATTTCTCGTAAATTTACCGTGCTGTTTACCGTACAGAAAGCACTTCGGACACAAAGTACAGAAAGTACAAATATATCGGGAGCGCTAACCGTTCGATAACAGATAACTATCGGTATCGGTGTTATCGCGATAAGTTTTTTACCGATACACAACACTAGCAAATTGACAAGCAAACGACAACTCTCAGAACCCCTCAGAAAACGACAACTGTGCAGCATGGTTTATGCATAGTACAGTTAAGTACTTGTGATGTAAAACTGTGTTGCAACCGTTGTGTAACTGCGAAGTAACAACAAGAAATGGTACTTCACTCATATAAAACGACCATTTTTGGGAACGAGCGCTGTACTTATATTTGTCATAGCTCGAGCCAACTTGCTAACCCTGCATAGAAAACAAAAGGAAACAATCAAAACATAGTAACATACCGTACTGACAACCGCTTCAGATTAGGTTCTAGAATGTCATTTTACGAAGCTTGATAAGAAGCACACTCATTGCAGACGTGCATTTACTTCATAGTTCAAAAGTAGGTGAAAGTAGGCCCATACAATATGCCTATTGTATGCAAAACATACAATATGACCTTAAGACCCATATTGTATTTGAACCTATTTGGACCAATAAAAACATTCAGACCAAAAATTGAACCAATTAAAACATTCGGACCAAAAGAATTTTATTTACACTGTCAGATTTTGACGATCGGACGGTCGCTGATCAAAGTAAAGATCTAAGAAGATCACATGAAAAGCCCATAACACAACTTATGAAAAAGGCGCCGACCAAAGGCCTACCATAAAAACGCCTACTTTTGAACTATGATTTACTTCAAATTGCAAGTTTTTTGTAGGACACTTGAACTACAAGTTTTCATTATTCTTATGTTTCTTTGAGTATCATTTTAAATCTGAAGTTCTATCCTTTGGGCTTGAGCACAAGCAAGTAGAAGCTTTTGCAGGCTTCTGTATCGGCTTCTGATAACATAACTTGCTTAGTTTTTTGAGCTAGATTCTACAAAACCTTCGGTATTGATTATATTCGTATCAAGTGTTTGCCGTAGGTGATACTGCGAGAAGGATTTTGACTTTATTCTTTGCTCGGTGCTATATTAAGCACGTATTCCTGACCATCTCTCTTATTCTTTATCATTTCCACCTTTTCTGCCAAACCTGCCCATGTTATTACTGATATGTAAATGTTTTCCAAATCCAAAAATTACTCTCCTTTTAGGTTTTCAAATATCCTGTCCTTCAAGCACTGCTGGAATTGATTCAAGACAAACACTGTCATTATCTCGTGCTTAGACCTTTAGACCTGAAGTATTTTCAGCATTTTGGCAGTCACGTCACATATTGACATGCCATATACATATATGCTGGATAGTGTTGGGTATCGGGTAGTTTCATATCGCGATAATTTCGATATTCGATATATCGAATATCGATCGAACAAAGTCCTCGATATATCGTACCGCGACCAACATAAATTATCGCGATATATATCGCAAGAAAAGGGTGTCCGTACATATACCGTACATGCAAAGTACGTTATACCGTACGCAAAATGGTACGGACCCCCCCTCCCCCCCCACTGAGCGTTCCGGAAAAAAAAAAAAAAAAATCTGGATGTTTAGCTTTTCCGTACATGGTCTCGATATATCGATTATCGC
>JBBHKE010003217.1:0-45965 GCA_037447655.1 Zygnema cylindricum
CAAAAAAATGAAAATATATTCCATTTATTCGAACCAAAAAAAGGTTGAATGGACTCAAAATTGACACCTTGAAACCAGAGTGGAATAAGTATACTTGTGTGTTGCGTAGTCCAAGTTAGGGTTGAGTGCTGTACTTTTAGGGAAACGAAAGGCGCGTCCGATAATGATGGGCCATGACAGTGCATACTATACAATATAATTTTTGTATTCGTCATAAAAATAGTATAATTTTACATCGTAAACCATATCTATGTAAGCGGTCGTCCCCATGTATTCAAGTATCTACTTTTCTCTATCGTTTTGCCCTCAAATTCATGAAACTTTGAGAAAAAATTCAGACGTACGAGAAAATCAATTTTACCACAGTACAATGAACGTCAATTTCATACTTTGAGTGCATTCCATAATTGTCGTCATGTGAACGCATTTTGGCGTTACTCTCTTTTCGACCCTTGGGCAAGAGAATCCAACCTGTCAAAAAACTTCATCCAAAATCACCTCGAGGGGGTGATTTGAGTTAAAGTACCGCCCATACAGCGAATGAATAACGATCCACGCATGGGCCACACGAGTGATAAAAATTTTGGACGAGAGAGAGTTTACGCTATTTTTCCTTGTGCCCGTCACTCGCATGTACAGAAAAAAAAAATTGCAGGGGTCTTGGATCTCCACTTTCATTCATGGGTCCTTAGCATAATTTTTCGCCGTCGTCGCCTCTCCTCTCTCCCTTTCACACTATCGCCTTTATCTCACACTTTTTAGAATGAGACACCAAAATATTAGTATAAAATGAAAGATCTTTGAATTTTTTTATTTTTTTTTTATGTTTTTTTTTAATGGCAAGTCGAATGAAAAAAGTAGAAAAAACGAAATCAAGATACCATGGCGGAAAGTTCTTGAATCACTGACGTCGACGTTGCAACAAGTGAGCGTGACGTCACAATGACACCAAACCCTGAACATCTACAATTTCACAAAAATCTAGATGTCTACAACTGTCGTTGTTTTTGTTGGCGTCACTAATTGTCAGAAGTTTTGTAGTCATATTTAGTCGTCATTAATTGTACCTACGTCTACAACAATCACATTTCAAATTTCCGATTTCATTTTCGCACATTGGGACGCTCTTCAAAGTACTACCGAGAATCTTCACTACAGTCCAAAATATATTATCAAAGTACCGATTACACGAGGACGTACCCTAAAAATATCTCTAATTGTTAAAACATGATATGTCATAACAGTTTTATCGTTCAAACATGTCAAAACAAGGTTAGCGTGATTTTTCCTAGTATTTATTATTAAGAATCAAATTTTAGTGCACTTTACAATGTCGACACTGTTATTTTACCCTTTTTATGTAATTTTGCATGAAATAACGAGACAGTTTTAGGATAGACTATCACATTTGGTACACTACCATCGCGAATCGTCATTAGCGTCAAGGTTTTTTTGGCCACTGAAAACATCTTTTCACTGGTCGGATTTTCAATTTGAGACCGCCAATTGGAAGGTGAGAATGTTACCTTTCAATTGCAACCCTCTGATCTACAATCGGACAAGTGTGTACGGAGAAAATATTTTTTAAGTGGCGTAAAAAACCTTAGACGCTAATAACGAACTTTACTACATTTTCACTTTTGGTACATTGCACATACCTAAAGTTGCCCTAAATTTTTAAAAATATTAAAAAAAAAATCATATATACTACTAATCACTAACTCTAATTTGGGTTTTTTCGAATAATAAATGCCCGCCGTATTGATGTCTACATCAATATATGTATCCGTACAAAATATGACAATTCCTACGCCAAAATCTGATTATTCAAGTTTGCGTCTCTTTTCCCAGTGCACATTCATATGCGTGCGCAATTACATTAAATGACATTTTGTACATTTGTTTTTCAAAAAGTAAATATTGGTATGGTAAATTTTGAAATTATAGCTTTGATTCTTAGCAGATATTAGTGTGAGGAGGATTTTAGGACTTAGAATATTTTTGTCTAAGTCAAATTGTAATACTTACCTTTTTAGTGTTAAAGTAGCAGAGTATGTTGAACGTCTATAGGGACACGCGTCGGTATCTAGGGACACGTGTCGGTATCTAAGGCTTGTGCAGATATTCCGGAAACGCGCCGACAACAACCTACACGCGTTGATTATCGAGCGAGCGGAATCACTACATCGGACGGGGGAAATTAAAAACGCGCATTTGGGAACAATTACATGTACGGAATAACGAGTACTGTTGGTAACTAATTGAGTCGACGGACGAGATTCGTGCGGGGACCACAGGTGACTAAGCAGTAAGCACAACTATACGCGACCAGGTGGATTATACTTCTGAACAACAATCGGGTGGAATGTCGTAACTAACGATGACTAAGGGTGCGTCTCTATGTGCATAAGTAAGGGTTTTTTTCTGTCGTTTTCCTGTAAAACTTAGAGCCGTACCGCGTAAGCTTCAACCGTACAATAAAATAGAAAAAAAGAGAAGTACATTTTGCGTCATCATCGAATTTAAAATGTACTACATCTTGTCGTCTTGTGTTCTTCGACCCACTTCGACGACAAAAAACGTCATCTTCAACCTTATCTTTAAAATACAGGGCCGATGTGTTTTAAAATTAGGGATTTTCTATAAACAAATAGTAGCACGTATTCGCACGTGTAATATTCTGTTCAAAAAATTCAATCGAATTCAAGCGACGTGGAAGTGTACACGATTCGCTATGTTTTGTCCGTTTTTATTTAATACGACAAATAGAAGTACACAGTTTGTTTTGTTTTGTCCGTTTCCATCCGGTACGGATTTTTTTTTGCAGGGGTCTCAAGGTTCCGATGCCATTTCACGTCGAGCCGACAATAGACGCAAAGTCAAAACGCATCTTCTTCAACCGTGAAACGTCACAGGCTGGAGGGCCGTAGGTCTACAATGTCACGAAAAATCACGCGACGTCACAATCAGCTACGAAAAATGACGTGGGTCATCACAGATTGTAGACGTTGACAGCCGTCACGGGCATTGTCGACGTATACAATCGTCACGCCCTAAGTGACAATTTCGTTTGGTACACATAGGGACACCCGAAATCAGGGTCCGCCGGATCTGCGCTAAAAAACAAAAAAAAATCTCTAAGTTTGAAGTACATAGAGACGCACCCTAAGCGAAACCAACTTAAGTTGTACGGCGTCGAAACTGAAAATATTTGAAACACATTGTTTTGGTTTTTAGAGCATTAAAATATAGTGTTTCGTCACTTATATTACGGGTAGCAGAAATTAGGGTTTTGAAAGTACCGTGAGTACAATGACATACAATTACGATACCTTGTCATTTTGTAGTGGAATACGATAGCGCCAGATGTTAGTTGTTGATAAGTTAGTTAGATCAGACATACTCTCAGTGTATAAAGTTTAGGACTTAGAAAAATTGTATCATCCAGTTTTGAGTATATGGAAAATTAGAGGCAGTTTTTGCGAAACTTCCAGCTTTTTTATCTTATGGTTTACTAGACTATTTATACTCCAATTTTGGGAATTGACAGTGTGCATGGTGATCTAATTGTTTGCTGATTTTGTTTGTATTTGGAGTTGCTAGTCTGATTTTGTAGTGTTCAGAAAACTGCTGCTTGGTGGGGTTTTTCTTAGCTTCTGCTGAAAAACATGTCTACTTCTACAACTACTGTTGCAGCTCCACCTGTACTGGTAGTTATAAAACAACAGGTTATGGGCCTGTCTTTAAGTATTCAAATCTTTAATTGGAAGAAATATGCTTACTGGGCAGATATGGTTGAGTCGTACTTTGGAACTGCAGGTTTAATGGAGATTCTAAATAGATCACTTGGCGAGTCTTATCCAACTTGGACTAAAAAGAATTCACAAGCTCGAAATACTCTAAAACTATGTCTCTTGGAGAACCTGGTTATGTCACGAATCAAAATGAAGTAGTCGATTGATATTTGGAAATCTCTTATGAGAAGGCCATCGTTCAAGAAGAACTTCTATTGGCAGGAAATATGTGGGACTACAAATACTGAGGGGGAACGATGGCCGAGAATACTGATAACTTTCGAGCTTTTATTGATGCTCATGCTTGTGATGGTGGTACCTTTCCTGAATGTCGACAAGCTCCTTTGGTCATTAGAGGTCTTCCTAGTAGTATGAAAGAGACATCTTTTGCACTTAAAAAACATGATAATGATAGCTGGACACTTCAGTTAGCTATCAATATTATTTTGGAAGAAGAGTCTACGTCAAAGGTTCTTACTAGAGAAAAGCAAGTCCGAGATTTTAACTCAGATTTTGAGATGAAAGGTCAGTTTAACCAGTCAAGAAATCAGATTAATCAACCCAAGAATCAGCTTCACCGAGGTCAGTTTGTATAGTTTAATCAAGGACAAAATAGACAGTCTTTGACCGCCTGTTTTTATTGTTCTGAACGTGGTCATGGCTTTAGATACTGTCCCAAAAATGAAAAAGGCAAATGAAACAGGTCGATATAGGCCGGGTTGGCAAGAAAGTCCATTTCATCAGGGCTTCTCTGAAAAGCAAAATCAAACGAATTCTATGTTTTTTGCATCTGCTACAAAGGAGGATCAGTCGTTGAGCTTCAACGAACAAGATGAATAGAAACTATTTGCTATAGCGGCAGCAATGGAGGGCTCAAAGGACGTCGGATGGATCATGGACACGGGAGAATCGACCCACGTGTGTTGGAACAAGGTGATCTTAACTAATCTTAAGGCTACGCCTGCATGGAATATTTACTATGCATCTTGCATGAGTGTTCAAACTAATGCTCAAGGTGATGTTTCTCTGTTAGTAGATGTAGGAGGGAAGTTTGTTAAAAGAACACTTCACAATTTTTTGTATGTCTTTGACTTCAAAAAGAACATTTTTTCAACATCACTTGTTGAAAGCAAAGGATTTGAGGTCACTCGTAAAGAGGGTAGGCAAGTTGTTAGCAAACTAGGAAAGGTAGCGGTCACAGGAACTAGAGATGAAAGCAAAATGTACCGCATGGATATGGCTAGTACTAAGGAAATTGATGTTCTCTATTCTAGTGTTTTGTCTTAAACTGAGTTATGGCATAAAAGGAAAGGACATGTTAACTATGATAGTTTGAGGAAAATGGTAAATGTAGGCAAAGTAGAAGGTGTTTCTCTCACAAATCAGCCCATAAAGACTTGTGATGAATGCTCATTGGGTAAAATTCATACATTACCTTTTCCTAAAGAATCGGAACATCGTTTAGACAGAGTACATTAGCTCATACATTCTGATGTTTTAGGCCTGGCTCAAGTGCCTTCTGCAGGAGGAGTTTGCTTTATGGTCACATTTACAGACAATTTTTCTAAGATTTACAAAATTTTATTTTATGAAGGAGAAGAGTAAAGTGTTCGAACGCTTCAAACACTACAAAGCTTGGGCGGAGAAATTACATGGAGTTCCGATTTTGGAATTGAGATCGGACAACGGAGGGGAGTATATGTGCATTGAACTTAAAAAGTTTCTATTAGATGAAGGTATTAATCTTCAGCTAAAGGTTCCATATACGCCTAAATAGAATGGTGTTTCAGAAAGGTTAAATAGAACAGTTACAAAGAGTGATAGATCCATGCTTGCAGACAAAAATGTAGATTTGAAATAAGGGGCAGAGGTCCTTTACTGTGCAATTTATATAAAGAATAGGATTGCATCATGATGAGTTAGCACTACACCATTTGAGCTATAGACAGGTAGGAAACCTCAAGTCAGTCATTTTAAGGTTTTTGGCAGTAAGTGCTTCATTTTTAACACATCACAAAATACTTGGAAAATGGAACCAAATGGCTTACCAGGTATTTTAATGGGATATGATGATAACTCTAAGGGGTATAGGGTGTATGTATTTGATAAACAAAAAATAGTTGTGTCAAGAAATTTCATTATAAAAGATGAAGGAGAATTGGCTGATTATTTCACCATGACATATAAACCGGCGGACGAAGAAAATTGCAGGATTATGTCATCTTTGACACAAAGAAGACCAATTACTTTAAGGTTCCTCAGCAGCAACCTATGGAGACTGTGTCCACAGTCCCTCAAGTCCCTCTTACGACTCCCTTAGAGTCAGCTACACCACTTTCGGAGGACACACATCTCGCTCCACGACAGACAAAGAACGCCAAGCATCCATCAATCTCAGCCTCAGAATTTCCGAGGGCAAGGAGATCTAGCAGCCGTCTACAACCTGGATCCCACTTTGTATTCTCTACGGCCTTGGAGGAATCTCTAACCATTCAGGAGGCCTTTTCATCACCGGAAAGAACTCACTGGATAGAGGCAGCAAATGACGAGATGAAATACATTATGGAAGCTCAAACGTGGGAGTTGGTGGAGCTTCCTTCGAACAGAAGAGCCATCGCGAGTAAGTGGGTGTTCAAGGTAAAATTAAACCCGGATGGCACGATAGAAAGGGATAAGGCATGACTTGTGGCCAAGGGTTATAATCAAAAAGAGGGTATTGATTTTGAGGAGACTTTCTCTCCAGTCTAAGATTTCCAACTGTTAGAATTTTGCTAAGTCTAACTGTAATTGAGAATATGGAAGACTATCAGATGGATATCAAAACAACTTTTTTGCATGGAGAGTAAGAAGAAACTATATATATGCAGCAACTAGAAATGTATGAAGAAAAAGGAAAGGAGAAATTAGTGTGCAAACTGTTAAAATCCCTATATGGGCTGAAACATGCCCCTAAGATGTGGAACGTAAAGCTAGATGAGTTTTTGACTGGACTAGGTTTTAAAAGGATTAGTTCAGATCACTCAGTGTATATATTGCAATGGGAGGATGGAGTACTATATATTACCGTATATGTAGATGATCTACTACTTATTAGCAAGTCTATGAGTGAAATAAACCACATTAAGAAAGCTTTATAATCAAGATTTGAGATGAAGGACCTCAGAGAGGCCAAGTAAAATTTAGGAATACAAGTAGAGAGAGATAGTAACAAGAAATTTATCATGTTGACTCAAAAGGAGGCCATAGGAAATATGCTTGAAAAATTCGAAATGAAGGAAGTACAACGGTGTGTAACTCTTATGGAGTTTAGGCAAAAATTGGAGGGAGATGACTCAGATACAGAATAACATTCTAGTTAGTGAGAGTCTAGAGTTAGGGGAGGATGTGGAATTAAATGTAATTTTAATATTTTCTAGGTTTTGTAAAATGTAGAAAAGATGCAGAGGCAGTCTACCTCTAACTCCTCTCTTCAGCTCCCACACATGTCGTAGTGACTAAAAGTTGAAAGTTGGAGAGGGAGATAGAGCCATGGTCGCCTATGCTATCCAGACGAGGAGAGACATTAGATTGGTAGATTTAACCAAAATAGTAATTGACGGACCTTGGATTTGAACCTGTAACCTACTGTCCGTCAAAGTTGCCAGTAGCCAATAGCCTTAGCCAATTAGTCTAAGATTAAGGTTATACGTTATACGGTTTGATAATTAAATAAAGATTGACACGTAGGCTATTTCATTTAACGAGATATTTGGAGATAAATACAATTTTTGTTGTACGGTGTACGGAACATCAGAAACAAATACCACTCATTTTGTTTCGAAGGTGAAACAAATATGGTGCATGTATTTATGATGGTTACGATTGAAATCCAGTTTAATCGGTCAGCCGTGAAGCATGCCAATATCGAGGAATAGGTTTTCAGCTGTTTGCGGTCGACGTCATATCGATTGACAAGTGGAACAACCATATTGGATTACGACATCTCCGAGGATTACAGGGCCGAATCTAAAAGTAACATGTGTTGACTTGTTAGCCATGTTGTACAATGGCCGTACAAAAAGAAACACCGGCACCTGTACCTTTCAGTACGACACAATGTTATGATTGGTCTCGTACTTTAGTAGATAGAGTTTTAGAGAGAGATAGGACTTAGAAAAATTTGATAGATTGGACCATCTCTCCCATAGAGCTTCTGTACAAAAGGTCAACTTTGACCATCTATAACTTTATGCTCAGGGGAGCAAATTTAGAGATTCTATTTGCTTTAGACTCAAGAAAGTATTACCTTCATATGGGTGAAGTTGGTCAACGTTTTTTTCTGCTAGGGTGGTAGTTATTCCTACTAAAACACAAAGGGGTCAGAGTTATCCTAGTTGTTTCGTGTGTGGTGCCTACTCTGAGGACCTATGGAGGTCTCAGAGTTGCAAGTTATAGGCCCACCCTATAGGGTGCCCATCTTCAATGGAACAAGCTTCATATACTAAGAAAGTATGATGACAGGTGCTCTATGTGAGAAACGATTTTGGGATATAGTGAGTAAACGTGTGAGGTGTCCATCAAGTCTTGGGATCCCTCGAGGGTTTGCAGGAAGCAGATTCACCAGAGATGCAAATATATCTTCAACGGAGGAGACAAAGGAAGGGGAGGTGGTAGACAAAGGAAAGGAGAAGGAGACGGTCACACTAATAGCAATCGGTTCGGCATTCATATCACATATTTTGAGAAACGATGAGAATGATATCGATCCATAGGACTACAACAATATGGCGGCTAAGCACTTCATCCTCCACCATCTTACTCAAGGGTTTGTATCTCCTCACTTGCAGGTAGAGAGGGCATTCAATCTTTCGGTGGCTCTCATGCAGATGTACCGAAGTGGTATGATCCAGCAACAACAGTTGGTTGATCAGAAAATAGACGCATATGTATACAAGGGGGGTAAGATGTTGGATTTTTGTAATGAGCTTTCAACACTTTTTATGGAGCTTGAGAGTGTTGGACACGATCAAACTGAAAAGATGAAGGTTGACTATTTGCTCATTAAGTTACCAAATGAGTTCGAGAACATAGTCAACCGTGTGCAAGACTTGCGGGACTCAAGGTGGATTTGGAATTTAGTGGTAGGGATGATTCTCGTTCGGGAGAATATGATTGAGATCCAAAGGGAAAGAAGTAGTGGGCAAGCCTTGGCTTGGACCGATTGGAGGAACAATGATTCTAGGGCGTCGGAAATTATAGGGAGGGCAAAAATTAGATTGAGAATTCGGACAAGGACTCCGAGGGTTGTGCCATTTTGTATGAAACCACGACTTTATATGGATGAGTGCACTAAGTTAACGAGTTGTGTTTAAGGAAGCAACCGGTGGACCCCTAGAGGAAAGAGCAATGCCCTTGTGACACAGGAACATGAGGCGGAATCCGAGGACGAGGACTATGAACTCCTATTGGATGAGGAGTTGGAAGCAAAAAACGAGGTCGAAATTCCACAAAAGCAAAAATGTGCTTTCGGTGGATTCTAAGGTGAAGCACGTTGGATTATAGATTGAGGTGCCTCCATGCACATGTGTAAGGATAAAAACATGTTCACTAAGATAAGAAAGATTCCCACCGTAGAGATAGAATACAGGGATGGGAGGATAGTCTATACTTCTTTTGTAGGATCGGTAGAATCTGAAAGTGTTAGTAGAAGGAAAGACATCAATAGTTATATTCTCCGATGTATTGTTTATTCTGAAGCTGAAAAAAAACCTCATCTCTACATCTGTATTAGATGATATGGGTTTTGATACCAACACTAGGAAAGGAGTCATTACTCCTAGTTTTGAGGAGGAAGTTTATTTCACTGCTGAAAAAGGTAGCCAAGGAATGTTTAGGCTGATTCTAAGCAATGAAAATATTAAACTTTATTATGCTGGTGTTCATGGTATAATGTTATGGCATAAGAGGCTTGGGCATGTGAATCTAGATAAGTTAAGAGAGATGAAAAAGATGGGAGTAGTGGAAGGGATTCAGTTCGATGAAAGTGAGAATCTACGTGATTGTAGTGGATGTGCTCAAGGTAAAGAACACAAGTTACCCTTCCCAAAAACTTTCACCTATAAGTGATAAACGATTCTAGATTTAGTACACACAAATATTTGGAGGCCGGCCAAAGTGCCATCACCCGGGAGGAAGAGATTTATGATGACTATCACCGATGATTGGTTTGGGTATTCCAGGGTGTATTTTTTGAAAAATAAGTCAGAGGCTCATGAATGTTTTAGACAATATAAAGCAAGGAGTGAAAAACTCCATGAAACTTTAATCAAGAGAGTAAGGAGAGACAATGGTGGAGAGTACACCTCTAACCAGTTTGAGGATTTTATGAGAGAGGATGGAGTGCAACAACAAAAGACAGTTCCTAAAAATCCCGAGCAGAATGGTGTGGCTGAAAGATTAAATAGAACACGGAGTGATAGTGCTAAGAGTATGCTGTCAAATAAGAAGACAAGAAAAAAAGTTTTAGGCCGAAGCAATGAACTGTGCACATTATCTCAACAATAGAGTTCTTACTTCAACAATAAAAGGCCAAACACCGTATGAGAGAAAGACAGGCCGAAAACTAGATGTTTCACACTTTAAGGTTTTCGGTTGCCAAGTGTTCAGTTTAGACACAGATTGGTCAAACTGGAAGTTAGACGCAAAAGGAAAACGAGGATATCTACCATGATATGATGAAGATGAAAAGTATATAAAGTTTATGATCTCAAAAAAGAGGATGTTATCCTAATGAAACATCTAATGGTTATGGATTAAGGAAAATCTATAGATCCTTTTAAACATACAAAAAAATTTAGAATCAAATTTGAGTCAAAAGATTCTGATGACTTTGAGCTTCCTAACTATCCAGGATTTCAAAAAGATGATGATATTGCAGGTACGAATCAGATCGAGAAGGACCCAAATGTGGAACCCCTAGTATTAACTCCAATCGAAGCGGAAGACGTGGTGGAAATCGACCCGGAATCAAAGGATAGGGGAGAAGTAGAAACTGTTCGGAAGAATCTAAAGGAGCCATCTATTATAGCAATGGAGTTTGAGGGAGGAAGAAGAAGCAGCAAAAGATTGCAAGAGAGGAAAGTTAACAATAAGGTAACCAAATTGTCTCACCCCGATGAACCTCAAACTTATAATGAGGCAATGACTTGTCATGAGAGAAACCGGTGGAAGACAGCCATTAATGGGGAGATGGCCTCATTTATGGCGGTCAATACATGGGAGTTGATGGATTGTCCTCCTAAAAGGAAGCCAATTGGGTGTAAGTGGGTATTTAAGTTGAAACTCAACTCGGATAAAACTATTGAGCGCTACAAGGCTCGGTTAGTGGCGAAGGGATTTACCCTGAAAGAGGGAATTGACTACGAGGAGACTTTTGCTCTGGTCGTCACGTTTGCTTCTGTTCGGATACTTCTCAGTATAGCGGCAGCAGAAGACATGGATGTGCATCAGATGGACATCAAGACGACCTTTCTACATGGAGAGTTGGAAGAGGAAATTTTTATGCGACAGCCTAAAGGATTTTTGGAGCAAAGGGAGGAAAGCAAGGTATGCCGATTGATCAAATCTCTGTATGGGCTGAAACAGGCACCCCGGCAATGGAACAAGAAGCTCCCTGAGTTTCTTACAGGTTTGGGATATATTCGGATCAGCTCAAACCACTCAATTTATTTGTTTGAGGATGAGGAAGGAATTATTTTTATTACAATTTTTGTTGATGTTTTGCTTGTTTTAAGTAAATATATGAATAAAATAAATAAGTTGAAAAATGATCTAAAAGGAAGATTTGAGATGAAGGATAAGGGAGAAGCAAGGTATATTTTGGGAATTCAGGTAGGATTAACTCAAAAGGAGGCCATTGATAATATGTTAGAAAGTTTCCAAATGGACAAGGCTAATATTTGTACCACTCCTATAGAATTAAAAGAAGGGAAGTGAGGGGAGTGTGGGTGGAAGATGGAGTTATAATCTTAGATGATGAGGTATGCATCGAAGAGAAAAGATTTATGCAGACCATCCTTTATAGACAAGTAGGAGGCAGCCTAATATATTTCATGAATTGTACCCGACCGGAGATAGCCGCAACTGTAGGAGTACTATGAAGGAGTCTAAATGCTCTCACTAGGAAAAAATTGGGAGGCAGCTAAGAGAGTCCTTAGATATCTCATAGGGACTAGGGATCTATGGTTGCATTTGGGTGGGAACAATACTGACATCACCACTTAGAGTGATGCCAGCTATGGGGATGCTCCTATGAAGAGATGCACATCTGGATATGTATTGTATGTGGGTGATGGGGCTTGCTGTTGGAGAAGCAAGCAGCAAAAGGTCATTGCTCAGTCCACCATGGAGGCTGAGTTCATGGCTTCTTGCTCTGTTGAAAAAGAACTAATATGGGTTAAGTATTTGCTTGGTGAGCTTGGTCATCTTAAGAGTGGTGTCCAAAAAGTGTTTTGTGATAATAAGGTTGCCATTGCCATTTCTGCCAATCCTAAACATTGCTTTAAAGCCAAAGACATGGAAATTAGACTTAGCTTTGTTAGAGAAAAAGTAGAAAACAAGATAATCAGTTTGGAGTATAAACCAAATAGTGAAATGGTAGCAGATATGATGACCAAACCTGTGCCTTCTCTAACACTAATTTTCTGCCGAAGAAGTGTGGTCATAAAATAAAGAGTGACTAGAAAATAAGGGGAGTGTAGAAATTAAAGGTTATTTTAGTATTTTTTAGGTTTTGTAGAACGCAAAAAAAAAGTAGAGGCAGTCTGCCTCTAACTCCTCTCTCTAGCTCCCACACTAGTCGCAGTCACTAAGAGTTAGAGAAGGAGATAGAGCCATGGCCTCCTATGCTATCCAGACGGGGACAAACATTAGATTGGTAGATTTACCAAAATAGATTTTAACGGACACGGGATTAAAACCTGGTACATGCCGTCCGTCAAAGCTACCTATAGCCAGTAGCCTTAGCGGTTTAGACTAGGATCAAGGTTATACGATATAGGGTTTGATAATTAGATAAATCTCTACACGTAGGCTATTTCATTTAACCGGATATTTTGACATACAAACAGTTTGTAATGTATGGCGTACAAAATATTCGAAACATATACCACGCAATTTGTTTCAAAGGCGAAACAAATATCGCGCATGTATTTATGACGGATAGGATTGAAATCCGATTTAATCGGACGGCCGCGAAGCATGCCGAGATCGTGGAATAGCTTTTTGGCGGTTTGCGGTCAACGTCATATCGAATGACACGTGGCACAATGTTGGATTGGCACGTGAAGCCGGTCCAATACGGGGTAGAATATGGAAATATCCATACTCGAGCCGCCCGTAATAAATGGGTAAGGACCCGCCAGTCTCTACATCGAGCTAGTGGCACAGTGGTAGTGCGTTCGCAGCTGAAGTGAAAGGTCCCAGGTTCGAACCCTGGCCGGCTCAATTTTCCCAAGTGTGGGACATGCCGAATCCCGGATTTCTAGGAAATCTAACATTGGGGGGTGTCTGTAACTGTGAGACCTCCATAAGTCCTCAGAGTGGACAGCTTCCAAGAAGCCTCTAGGATAATCCTGACCCCTTTGTGTTTAAGCAAAAATAACTGCCACCCTGGCGGACAAAATCTTTGACCAACTTCACCCCTGTGAAGGCAAGACTCCCCTGAGTCGATAGCAAAAAGAATCTCTGAATTTGCTCCCCTGAGCAGTAAGTTATGGAGGGTCAAAGTTGACCTTTTGTACAGAAGCTCTCCATCTCCAATCTGCAACACACATCCTGAGGCTAACCCTTTTACAGGCACACCTTCATAAATGTCATCACTCCCTTTAGTGATGTCAAACCCATTACCCCGAAAACATGAACTTTCCTCACTCTCTCCCATGGATTTCTTTCCACTCTCACTTTCTAAATTTATTCCCAATAAATATTTATCCTCCCCTAAACCTTTCATTAAATATTCCTCTTCTCCCTTATCCTTTAAAACCCCTTCTAGTTTCACTTCTCCCCTTTCCTCGTAATCCGTTGAAGTCTCCTTTTCCGACCAGTTTTCTAATTCC
The DNA here is from genome assembly GCA_037447655.1 of Zygnema cylindricum. NCBI lineage: Eukaryota > Viridiplantae > Streptophyta > Zygnematophyceae > Zygnematales > Zygnemataceae > Zygnema > Zygnema cylindricum. Next base: position 13,889 of record JBBHKE010003217.1, read on the forward strand.
AAACTACCTATAAAATTATCCTCTTTAATTTTATTTTTCCCGTTTTCACTTATTGATCCTAGTTCTGACTTTCTCATTTCTAAGTCATACACTTTACACTCCTCCACATCCTCAAGTACCTCCTCTCTCTTTACTTCCCTTATACCTCCAAAAGCACACTGTTGCCTTCGTGGAATTTCTGTGTACTTTTCTCTCTTCTCCATTCTACCGATGTGAAGAAGCTCCAAGATTTTTTCATCCTCTTTCTCCTCTTCCCCTTCTTCCTCCTCATTCACACTCCAACTTCTAAGTTCTTCCAAACGAGGACACTCCTCCATATAGTGACCCGGTTTCCTACAAGCGAAGCAAACCCCCTTTTTCAAAGTTCCCCTTTCTTTTCCTCTCCCTCTCCTTCCACCGAAGTTTCGATAAGGTTTACCTTTGTCCTTCTTCCTTTCATCACGCTTCCGCTCGTCACCGCCGTTCCTCACATCACGCTTCCGCCAGTCACTACCAGCTGTAAATGCAATCACCCTTTCACTTCCCCTACGAAGCTCCAAAGTGCTTTCTCTCACAAGAATTATTCCCATGGTAATGCTCCAAGTCCACGAGGAGACATCCATTCCCTGCATACGGTAAATGATGTCTTCGTACTCATATGGAAGCTTTATGATTAGTGTATTAATCTTTCTCTCCTCAGATTCTACATATCCCGTACTAGCAAGCTCAACATATAACCCAGCAATATCATTGCAAAACTCTATCATGCTACCGCCTTTATAAACATAGGCCTCTATCTCTTGTCTTACTAACTGCTGCCTCTGTATAGTCTCACTCTTATAAATCTGAATTAGTGTGTCCCAAATTTCCGACGACTTGGTTAGATTTAAAAGAGTGATAGCTATAGACTTAGACACATATCTAAGTATGAGATGTTTTGCTATAGTGTTTTTATATTCCCAAATTTTTCTATCATTTTCTTCAGTTTTTGGTTCGGTTATAACCCCCACAAGTGGAACCGTAGGCGAGAGCCTAGCTCCCCTCACCATAGGTGTCCCTTTATCCTTCTCCCCTATTTCCCCTTCCACGGTAATGATCTTCCCTTCACCTTCCGTTGCACCTGAACTCCGGTTGGTTTTCTGGGCAGCCCCAGATGATTCTCCATAGTGATCTCCTCCAAAACCCGGTGGCGGACACCTCACTTGTCCCGAAACAATTCCCCACAAGTGCTTTTCGAAAAGTAATCCCTCCATCGTAAACTCCCAATAAGTGAAGTCTGTTCCATCGAACATAGGCACCCTAGATGGTGGGCCCATAACCTGAAATTCTATGGGCTCCATTGCCACACAGAATTTGCAGGTCCAAAGGAAGCTAATCTAGATAGTGCCGACTCCAAGTTAATATAAACCCAAATGATTGACCCCTTGACAATCAGAACCCCATTACAGCTTCACCCCTGTGAAGTAAGACTTTCTGTGTGCTCAGTTTCACTACAGAATGCAAAGTTAGAATATGAGTATAGGATAACAGTCCCCACTTTGACTTTCCCTTAGAAATGCAGCCACCCAGGCAGGCAAGAACTCTGACCGACTACACCCCTGTGTAGCCTGGACTCCCCTGAGTCCGCAGCAACAAGAATCACTGAATTTGGTCAACTGAATTGATAGTTATGGCTGGCCAAAGTTTGACATTTATACAAGGTGCTCTCTGGGAGAGGCAGCTACCTACCAAAAATATTCTAAGTTCTAAACCCCTCTCTAAACCCTCTAGTACTGAGGTACGGACCAATCACATTACTGTATAGTACATAAAGGTACAGATGCCGGTGTACCTTTTGTACGGACATCGTATGACATGGCTCAAAAGTCAACAATTGTCCTATCTGGATTCGCTCTTGTATTCTCCGGAATTCCTGCCTCCAAATCTTATCTCTCCACGTGGCGCCAGGTCATGCCGCGTCAGAAAACGGTACCGTACAAGAAAGTACTAGTGCCGGAGTACTTTCTGTACGTATATTGTACGATGTCGCCATAGTGCGACATTTGTCACTTCCGGATTTGTTTTCTGCCGTTCCGTAAATTCCGTAATCCAGTACGTTGTTGCCACGTGTCATCCGGAGTGGCGGAGTCCGCAAACCGCCAAATTGTCCTTTCCTCGAGACCGGCGCTAACCACGGCCGTCCGATTCATATAGAGATTAAATACGAACCGTCGAAACAAATGTCCGTACTATTTGTTTCGTCCGGTACTAATAGTACAAGTGATTCTATGTTCTATAGACCGTAACCCAGTTAAATGGAATTCCCTACCTGTAACTACAGAAATATCTATCAAACCCTATATGTTCTAGCACTGGTCCTAGACTAAATGGACAAAGCTAACTCCTATGGGACGATTCACCGACGGTAGGTACCAGGATCAATTCCTGGGTCCGTCAACTGCCTTTTTGGTAAACATACCTTTATTATCTATTCCTGTCTCTCTGGAGAGCTTAGGCAGCCATGGCTCTAGCTCCCTTTCCAGCCTTCAGTGACTACGACAAGTGTGGGGGCTTGGAGAAGGGAGTCAGGGGCAGACTGCCTCTACTCTTTTCTATCTAATAAAGACCTAGAAAATACCCAAATATCAACACACAACCACATTGGAATACAACATCTCCGGGGATTACAAGAACGAATCCAAAAATGACATGTGTCGACTTCTTGGCCATGTCGTACAATGGCCGTACAAAAAGTACAACGACACTTGTACCTTTTATTAGGATACAATATTATGATTGGTGCCGTACTTCAGTAGATAGTGTTTTAGAGAGAGATAGGAATTAGAAAAATTTGATAGATTGAACCCTCTCTCCCACATAGCTTCTGTACAAAAGGTTAACTTTGACCCTTCATAACTTACTGCTCACGGGAGCAAATTCAGAGATTCTTTTTGCTATTGACTCAAGGGAGTCATACCTTCACAAAGTTGGATTTTTTGTCTGCCATAATGGCAATTATTCTTGCTGAAACACAAAGGGGTCAAGGTTATCCTACAGGCTTCGTGTGAGCTGCCTACTCTAAGGACCTATGGAGGTCTCAGAGTTACAGACGACCACACCAATAGCAACTGGTTCGGTATTCATGTCACATATTCCGAGGAAAGAGGACAATGATATTGAAACCAGGGACTTCTACAACTCACAGACCTCCATAGGACCTCAGAGTAAGCAGCTCACACGAAGCCTCTAGGATAACCCTGACCCCTTTGTCTTTCAGCACGAATAACCACCACCCTGGCAAAAAAAAACTCTGACCACCTTCACCCTTGTAAAGGCAAGACTCCCCTGAGTCGATAGCAAAAAGAATCTCTGAATTTGCTTTCGTGAGCAGTAAGTTATGGAGGGTCAAAGTTGACCTTTTGTACGGAATTCTTTGGGAGAGAGGGTCTTATCTACCAATTTTTCTAAGTCCTATATCTCTCTAAAACTCTATCTACTGGTGTACGACACCAATCATATTAGACTTCCGTACACAAAAGTTCAGCTGTCGGTGTACTTTATGTACGGATATTGTACGACATGCCCTAAATGTCGACACATGTCATATCTGGATTCGGTCCCGTAATTCCCGTAGATGCCGCGATCCAACGTAATCGTGCCACGTGTCATCCGATGTGGCAATGAACATAAACCGCCGAGAATCTCTTCCGCGATCTTGGCTTTATTTTCGGCCGTCCGATTGAATGCAGATTTAAATCGTAGCCATCATAAATGCTTGTGCGCTATTTGTTTCGTAAAAGAAATAAAATGCGCGGTACTTGTTTTTTTTGTTCATACCGAAATCCGTACGTTTACATAACGGGATCTATGTAACCTTAAACATCCACCGTAAAATGAATTTTCCTACGTGTAAACATTTAAATAAATATCAAACCCAATAGAATGTATCGCAACTTCTAGACTTAACGGTTAAGGCTACCGGCTACCGGGGTTATGACGGTCGGCACGTACCAAGATCAAATCCTGTTACCGACATACTCCTTTTAGTTAATAAACCTACCTATCTGTAAATTAACTAAAATATTTCCTGTAAACCCCTGGATAGCCTAAGTAGCCCTGGCTCTAGCCTCCTTTTTAACTTCCCAGTGACTGCAACAAGTGTGGGAGTTGGAGAGAGAAGTTAGAGGCACACTGCCTCGTCTTTTTTCTATATTCCAATTTAGACCTAGAAAATAATAAAATAAACATTGATTTCTACGCTCCCCTTATTTTCTAGTCAATCTTTAATTTAGACCACACTTCTCCCTGTAGAAAATTAGTTTAGGGGAAGGCACAGGTTTGGTTATCATATATGCTACCATCTCACTATCTCGTCGGTACTCTAAACTGAATATTTTGTTTTCTACATTCTCTCTAACAAAGCTGAGTGTAATGTCCATGTGTTTAGCTTTAAAATGATGTTTGGGATTGGCAAAAATAATGATTGCAGCCTGATTATCACAAAAAAATTTTTTGCACACCACTCTTAAGGTGACCTAGCTCACCAAGCAAAGACTTGACCCACATCAATTATTTTATAGCAGAGCAAGAGGCCATATACTTAGCCTCCATGGTGGACTGAGCAATAACCTTTTGTTGTTTGCTACTCCAACAGCAAGCCCCATCACCCACATATAATACATATCTAGAAGTACATCTTTTTATCGGAGCATCACCATAACTGGCATCACTCGAAGTAGTGATGTCAATATTCTTTTACCCAAATGCAACCATAGATCCCTAGTTCCTACCAAATATATAAGGACTCTCTTAGCTGCCTCCCAATCCTTCTTAGTGGGAGCATTTAGACTTCTACTCAGCACTCCTACAGCTGCAGCTAAATCTGGCCGGGTACAATTTATGAAATAGATTAGGCTTCCCACTACTTGCCAGTAAGGAATAGTCTGCATGAACATCTATTCTTCAGGACTTAATTTCTCATCTAAGACTATGACTCCTTTTTCCTCACTCCCCTCACTTCCCTTCTTTAACTCCATTGGAGTTGTACAACTATTAGCTTTATCCATATGAAATTTTTCGAGCATGTTCCCTATTGCTTCTTTTGAGTCAATCTTATAATCTTTTTTTCTCGGTCTCTTTCTTCTTGAATTCCCAAAATACATTTTGCTTCTCCAATATCCTTCAATTCAAATCTCCCCTTAAGATCAGTTTTCAGTTTATTAATTTTTTCCATTGATTTACTTAAAACAAGTAAATCATCAACATAAATTGCAATAAATATAATACCTTCCTCATCTTCAAAAACATAGATTGAGTGATCTGAGCTGATCCGGATATATCCCAGACCGGTAAGAAACTCATCAAGTTTCTTATTCCACTGTCGAAGCGCCTGTTTCAAACTGTAAAGGGATTTAATCAGCCGGCATACTTTACTCTCCTCTCCTTCCTCCACAAATCCTTCGAGTTGTCGCATGAAGATCTCCTCTTCCATGCAAAAAGTCTGTCTTCATGTCCATCTGATGCACCTATATGTCTTACACTGCTAGTAGACTGAAAAGTATGCAGACGGAGGGAAATCTGCTACCGGGGCAAAGGTTTCCTCGTAGTCGATTCCTTCTCACTGTGTAAATCCTATTGCCACTAATCAGGCTTTGTAACGCTCAATGGTGTTATTCAAGTTCAGTTTTAATTTGAAAACCCACTTACAACCGATTGGTTTTCAGTAAGGTGGACAGTCCACTAGCTCCAAAGTATCGGCTGCCATAATTGAGGCCATCTCCTCATAGGTGGCTCTCTTCCACTGGTTCCTTTCTGGACAAGTCATCGCCTCTCCATACGTTTGAGGTTCATCTTGATGAGATAGTTTTGTTACCTTGTTATTAACTTGTGTTTCTTGTAATCTTTTGCTACTTCTCCTCCCCCCTTCAAAATCTGTGGCCGTAATAGATGGTTCTCGTGGGTTCTTTCGAACAATCTCGGCTTTTCCCCTATCCCTTGATTCTGAAACATTTTCTATCACGTCTTCCGCTTCGGGTAGAGTTGTCACTAGAGTTTCCGCAGACGAGTCCTTTTTGGTCTGATTTGTACATGCAAGAATATCATCTTCTCTAAAACCTAGATAGTTAGGAAGCTCAAAGTCATCGGAATTTTTTGACTCAAATCTGATTTTTACTAACTTTGTATACTTGAAGGGATCCACAGACTTTCCTTCATCCATAACTACTAGATGTTTTACTAAGATTATATCTTCCCTTTTTAGATCGTAAACTCTATATCCTTTAACATCCTCATCATATCCTAATAAGTATCCTGATTTTCCTTTAGGATCTAGCTTTCAATTAGCCCGATCTGTATCTAGGCTGAATACTTGACTAGCGAAAACCTTTAAGTGAGATATGTTTGGTTTTCGGCCTGTCCATCTCCCATAAGGTGTTTGATCTTTTATAGCTGAGGTAAGAACTCGATTTTTGAGGTAATTAGGGCAGTTCATTGCTTCTGCCCAAAACCTTTTTCCTATAATCTTATCCGACAACATACTTTTAGTAGTATCACTCAGTGTCCTATTTAATGGTTCAGCTTCCCCATTCTATTCCGGATTTTCTGGAAATGTCTTTTGGTGTTGAACTCCATCTTCCCTCAAAAAATCCTCAAACTCGTTAGAAGTATACTCTCCATCATTGTCACTCTTTACTCTCTTGTTTGGAGTTTAATGGAGTTATTCGCTCCATGCTTTATATTGTCTAAAACAATCATGAGCTTATGACTTGTTTTTCAAAAAATAAACTCTGAGGAATACCGAGACCAATCATCAGTGATATTCTTCATAAATCTCTTCCCCCCCGATGAGGGCACTTTGGCCGGTCCCCAAATATCTGTGTGTACTAAATCTAGAATCTTTTCTCCCCTATGGGTGGCTGTTTTGGGAAAGGGCAATCTATGTGCTTTACCTTGAGCACATCCACTACAATCACTTAGATTCTCACTTTCACCGAACTGAATTCCTTCCACCACTCCCATCTTTTTCATCTCTCTTAATTTATCTAGATTTACATGCCCAAGCCTCTTATGCCACAACATTATATCATGAACACCAGCATAATGAAGTTTCTTCTTTTCATTCCTTAAAATCAGCCTAAACATCCCTTGGCTACCTTTTTCAATAGTGAAATAAACTTCCTCCTCAAAACTAGAAGTAAAGACTCCTTTCCTAGTGCTAGTATCAAAATCTTTATCATATAATATAGACGTAGAGATGAGGTTTTTTGTCCAGCTCCGGAATAAACAATACATCAGAGAATGTAACTACGGATGTCTTTCCTTTTACTAACACTTTTAGATCTACTGATCTTACAAGAGTAGTAGTGACTATCCTCCCATCCCCCTACTCTATCTCTAGCGTGGGAATCTTTCTTATCTTAGTGAACAGGTGTTTATCTTTACACATGTGCATGGATGCACCTGAGTCTACAATCTAGCCTCCTTCACCTTTCAATCCACCGAAAGCACATTTTTGCTTTCGTGGAATTTCGACCTCGTTTTTCGCTTCCAACTCCTCATCCAATAGGAGCTTATTGTCCTTGTCTTCGGATTCCACCTCATGTACCAGTGTCATAATGGCCTTTTTCTTTCCTATCGGGGTTCCACCGGTCTGCCCCTCCTTTAACCGAAGCTCGGTTAGTTTAGTGCACTCTGCCATATAGTGCCCTGGTTTCTTACAGAAATGACATAAACCCTTGGGAACCCTTGGTCCGAACTCGTCGGTCTGTTTTTTTTGCTCCCCCCCTCTGTAATTTCTGACTGGTCTCCGAGAATCCTTGTTCCTCCACTCGGTCCTAGCTACCAAGGCTTGCCCACTCTTTCCTCCCCTTCGCATCTCAATTATATTCTTCCGAACGAGAATCATTCCTACCACTGAGTTCCATATTCCCCTTGAGTCTGGCAAGTCATGCACAAGGTTGACTATGTTCTCGAACTCATCGGGTAACTTCATCAGTAGACAGTTAACCTTTTCATTTCACTAAAATCTTTTCCAACACTCTCTAGCTCCATGAAAAGTGAAGCAAGCTCATTGCAAAAATCCAACATCTTCCCTCCTTTGTATACGTACTCTTTAAATTTTTGATCAACCAACTTTTGTTGCTGAATCGTACCACTTCAGTACATCTCTATGAGAGCCATATAAAGATCGGATGCCCTTTCTACCTGCAAATGAGGACATGCAAGTCCTTGAGTAAGGTGGCAGAGGATGAAGTGCATTGCCGCCATATTGTTGAAGTCCCCGGTATCAGTATCATTCTCCTCGTTCCTCAGGATAGGTGACATGAATGCCGAACCATTTGCAATTGGTGTGATCGTCTCCTTCTCCTTTCCTTTGTCTACCACCTCTCCTTCCTTTGTCTCCTCCCTGTAAGATGGATATGCATCTCTAGTGAATATGCCTCTTGTAAACCCTGGAGGTATCCCAAGACTAGATTGACGCCTCACCCGTCCACTCACTATTCCCCAAAACCGTTTCTCTCATAGAGCTCCTGTCATCATACTTTCCTAGTATATGAAGCTAGCTCCATTGAATATGGGTACCCTAGATGGTCGGCCCATAACGTGCAACTCTGAGACCTCTATAGGACCTCAGAGTAAGCAGCTCACACGAAGCCTCTAGGATAACCCTGACCCCATTGTCTTTCAGCACGAATAACCGCCACCCTGGCAAACAAAACTCCGACCACCTTTATCTCTCTGAAGGCAAGACTCTCTTGAGTCGATAGCAAAAAGAATCTCTAAATTTTCTCCCCTGAGCAGTAAGTTATGGAGGGTCAAAGTTGACCTTTTGTATAGAAGCTCTCTGGGAGAGAGGGTCCTATCTACCAATTTTTCTAAGTCCTACATCTCTCTAAAACTCTATCTACTAGTGTACTACACCAATTATATTACACTGCCGTACACAAATGTACAGCTGCCGGTGTACTTTATGTACGGATATTGTATGACATGGCCTAAATGTCGACACATGTCATATCCGTATTCGGTCCCGTAATTCCCGGAGATGCCACGATCCAACATAATCGTGCCACGTGCGATCTTGGCTTTCTTTTTGGCTGTCCGATTGAATGCAGATTTCAATCGTAGCCATCATAAATGCTTGTGCGGTATTTATTTCGTAAAACAAACAAAATGCGCGGTACTTGTTTTTTTTGTTCATACCGAAATGTGTACGTTTACATAATAAGATCTATGTAACCGTAAACATCAGCCGTTAAATGAATTTTCCTACGTGTTAACATTTAAATAAATATCAAACCCAATAGATTGTAACGCAATTTCTAGACTTAACGGTTAAGGCTATCGGCTACCAGCGTTCTGACGGTCGGCAGGTACCAAGATCAAATCTAGTTAACGACATACTCTTTTTAGTAAATAAAACTACCTATCTGTAAATTAACTTATCTATTTCCCATAAACCTGTGGATAGCCTAGGTAGGCATGGCTCTAGCTTCCTCTCTAACTTCTCAATGACTACAACAACTGTGGGAGTTGGAGAGAGAAGTTAGAGGCAGACTACCTCGGCTTATTTCTATATTCCAATTTAGACCTAGAAAATAATAAAATAACCATTGATTTCTACAACTTCAACAATATGACGGCAAAGCACTTCATTCTCCGCCATCTTACTCTAGCGCTTACATCTCCACATTTACTGGTAAAGAGGACATCCGACATGTGGGTGGCTCTCATAGAGATGTATCCATGTGGTACGATTCAGCAACAACAGTTGGCTGATCAGAAAATTAACGAGTATGTATACAAAGGGGGGAAGATGTTAGATTTTTGCAATGAGTTTGCTACACTTTTTATGGAACTACAGAGTGCTGGAAAGTATTTAGCGAAAAGGAAAACGTTTATTGTTTACTAATGAAGTTACGCAATGAGTTCGAGAACATAGTCAACCGTGTGCTGGACTTGGCGGACTGAAGGTGGATATAGAACTCAGTGGTAGGGATGATTCTCGTTCGCGAGAATGCGATTGATATTCAAAGGGGAGGAAAGAGTGGGCAAGCCTTGGCAGCTGGGATCGATTGGAGGAACAATGATTCTTAGAAACAGGTTGGAAATTATCGAGGGGAGGGGCAAAAAAATCAGACCGAGGAGTTCGGACCAATGACTCCCAAGGGTTTGTGCCATTTTTGTAAGAAACCAGGGCACCATATGGCTGAATGCACTAAGTTTACCGAACAAAGGTTAAAAGAGGGGCAGATTGGTGGACCCTCGAGAGGAAAGAAAAAGTCCGTTGTGACACAAATACATAAGGCGGAATCCGAGGAGGAGGACAATGAACTCTTATTCGATGAGGAGTTGGAAGCGAAAAACGAGGTCGAAATTCCACGAAAGCAAAAAAGTGCTTTCGGTGGATTGAAAGGTGAAAGAGGCTAGATTGTAGACTCAGGTGCATCCATGCACATGTGTAAAGATAAACACCTGTTCACTAAGATAAGAAAGATTCCCACGGTAGAGATAGAGTACGGGGATGGGAGGATAGTCACTACTACTCTTGTAAGATCAGTAGATCTAAAAGTGTTAGTAAAAGGAAAGACATCCGTAGTTACATTCTCTGATGTATTGTTTATTTCGGAGCTGGACAAAAAACCTCATCTCTACGTCTATATTATATGATAAAGATTTTGATACTAGCACTAGGAAAGGAGTCTTTACTGCTAGTTTTGAGGAGGAAGTTTATTTCACTATTGAAAAAGGTAGCCAAGGGATGTTTAGGCTGATTTTATGGAATGAAAAGAAGAAACTTCATTATGCTGGTGTTCATGATATAATGTTGTGGCATAAGAGGCTTGGGCATGTAAATCTAGATAAATTAAGAGAGATGAAAAAGATGGGAGTGGTGGAAGGAATTCAGTTCGGTGAAAGTGAGAATCTAAGTGATTGTAGTGGATGTGCTCAAGGTATAGCACACACGTTACCTTTCCAAAAAACATCCACCTATAAGGGAGAAAAGATTCTAGATTTAGTACACATACATATTTGGGGGCCGGCCAAAGTGCCATCACCCGGGGCGAAGAGATTTATGATGACTATCACTGAAGATAGGTCTCGGTATTCTAGGGTGTATTTTTTGAAAAACAAGTCAGAAGTTGAGGAATAATTTAGACAATATAAATCATGGAGCGAAGAACTTCATGAAACTCCAATCAAGAGAGTAAGGAGTGACAATGATGGAGAGTATACTTCTAACCCGTCTGAGGAATTTTTTGAGGGAAGATAGAGTTTAACACCAAAAGACAGTTCTAGAAAACCTAAAACAGAATGGGGTAGCTGAAAGATTAAATAGAACACTAAGTGATAGTGCTAAAAGTATGTTGTCGGATAAGAAGATAGGAAAAAGGTTTTGGGCAAAAGCAACGAACTGTGCAAATTATCTCAAAAAAAGAGTTCTTACTTTAACTATAAAAGGTCAAACACCTTATGAGAGATAGACTAGCCGGAATCCAGACATATCTCACTTAAAAGTTTTTGGGAGTCAAGTATTTAGTCTAGATATAGATTGGTCTAATTGGAAGCTAGACCCTAGAGGAAAACCGAGATACTTATTAGGATATGATGAGGATGTTAAAGGATATAGAGTTTATGATCTAAAAAGGCAAGATATAATCTTAGTAAAGCATCTAGAAGTTACGGATGAAGAAAAGTCTGTGGATCCCTTCAAATATACAAAGTTCGTAAAAATCAGATTTGAGTCACAAAATTCTGATGACTTTGAGCTTCCTAACTATCCAGATTTAGAGAAAATGACAATCTTGTAGATACAAACCAGACCAAAAAGGACTCGGCTGCGGAAACTCCAGTGACAACTCTACCTGAAGCGGAAGACGTGGTGGAAATTGATTCGGAATCAAGGGACAGCGGAGAAGCCGAGAGGGTTTGAAAGAACCAACGAGAACCATCTATTCTAGCCTCAAATTTTGAGGGGGGAAGGAGAAGTAGCAAAAGATTGTTGGAAAAACAGGTTAATAACAAGGTAACAAAAGTATCTCATCAAGATGAACCTCAAACTTATAAAGAGGCGATGACTTGTCAAGAAAGGAACAGTTGGAAGAAAGCCATCAATGAGGAGTTGGCCTCAATTATGGCAGCCGATACTTGGTAGCTGGTGGATTGTCCACCTAACCGAAAACGAATCGGTTGTAAGTGGGTTTTCAAATTAAAACTGAACCCAGATAACATCATTGAGCGTTACAAAGCTCGATTAGTGGCAAAAGGATTTACACAGAAAGAAGGAATCGACTACGAGGAAACCTTTGCCCCGGTCGTCAGATTTCCCTTTGTCCCCATACTTCTCACTCCGGCAGCAGCGCTAGACATGGAGGTGCACCAGATGGAAATCAAGACAGCCTTTTTGCATGGAGAATTGGAAGAGGAGATCTTCATGGAAAAACCCGAAAGATTGGTGGAGGAAGGAGAGGAGAGTAAGGTATGGCGGCTAATTAAATCTCTTTATGATTTGAAACAGGTGCCTGGAGAGTGGAATAAGAAGCTTGATGAGTTTCTTACTGGTCACGGATGTATTCCGATCAGCTTAGATCACTCAATCTATGTTTTTGAAGATGAGGAAGGTGTTATATTTATTGCAATTTATGTTGTTGATTTGCTTGTTTTAAGTAAATCAATGGAAAAAATTAATAAATTGAAAACCGATCTGAAAAGGAGATTTGAGAAGAAAGATATGGAGGAAACAAGATATATTTTGGGAATTCAAGTAGAAAGAGACCGAGAAAGAAAGATTATAAGATTGACTCATAAAGAAGCAATAGGGAACATGTTGGAAAAAATTCAGATGGATAAGGATAATAGTTGTACAACTCGAATGGAGTTAAAAAAGGGAAGTGAGGGGAGTGAGGAAGAAGGAGTCATACACTTAGACAAGGAATTAAGTCCTTAAGAACAGAAGTTCATGCAGACTATTCCTTACATGTAAGTAGTGGGAAGCCTACTCTATTTTATGAATCCTACCTGGCTGGATTTAGCTGCAGCTGTAGAAGTGCTGAGTAGAAATCTAAATGCTCCCACTAAGAGGGATAAAGAGGCGGCTAAGAGAATCCTTAGATATTTGATAGGAACTAGGGATCTATGGTTGCATTTGGGTGGGGAGAATACTAACATCACCACTTGGAGTGATGTCAGTTATGGTGATGCTCCGATGAGGAGATGTACTTCTGGATATGTATTATATATGGGTGATGGGGATTTTGTTCGAGTAGCAAATAGCAAAAGATTATTGTTCATTCCACCATGGAGGCTGAGTATATGGCCTTTTGCTATGCTGTAAAATAATTGATGTGGGTCAAGTCTTTGCTTGGTGAGCTAGGTTACCTTAAGAGTGGTGTGCAGAAAAATTTCTGTGATAATCAGACAGCTATCGCTATTTTTGCCAATCATAAACATCATTTTAAAGCCAAACACATGGACATTAGACTCAGCTTTGTTAGAGAGAAAGTACAAAACAAAATAATCAGTTTAGAGTACCGACCTGATAGCGAGATGGTAGCACATATGATGACCAAACCTGTGCCTTCCCCTAAGCTAAATTTTGGCAAGGAGAAGTGTGGTATGAAATTAAAGAGTGACTGCAAAATAATGGGAGTGTAGAAATTGATGGTTCTTTTAGTATTTTCTAGGTCTAAAATGTAATTTAGAAAAGAAGCCGAGGCAATCTGCCTCTAACTCCTCTCTTCAACTCCCACACTTGTTGCAGTCATTGAAAGTTGAAGAGGAAGCTAGAGCCATGGCTTCTTTTGCTATTTAGAGATTTACGGGTAGTAGACTAGTTAATATACGGGTAGTAGATTAAAGTATTTACTAAAAGAGTACTTGTCTAAACCAAGATTTGATCGTGGTACTTACCTTCCGTCAAACTGCCGATAGCCTGTAGCTTTAGCTATTTAGTCTAAGACTAATGTTAGGTCATAGTGGGTTTGATAAATCTATAAAATTTTCCACGTCAACTAATTCATTTAACGGTAACTATTTACTGGATACATAGATTCGGTTATATAAAATACGGATTAAGTTACGGAGAAGAAACAAGTACCGCGCATTTGTTTTGATAGCGAAAAGAATATTGCGCATTTATTTATGATGGCTAAGATTGAAATCTGCATTTAATCGGATGGCCGGAATGAATGTCGAGATCGCGGAAGAGGATTTCGGCGGTTTGTGGTCATCGCCACATCGGATGACACGTGGCACCATGACATTGGATTTTGGCATCTCCAAAGATTACATAAACAAATCCACATATGACATGTGTCGACTTTTTGGCCATGTCGTACAATGTCCGTACAGAAAATACACCGACACCTTTACCTTTCTGTACGACACAATAATATGATTGGTGCCGTACGTCAGTAGATAGAGTTTTAGAGAGAGATAGGACTTAGAAAATTTGGTAGATAGGACCCTCTCTCCAAGAGAGCTTCAGTACAAAAGGTCAACTTTGACCCTCCATAACTTACTGCTCAGGGCAGCAAATTCAAAGATTCTTTGTGCTATCAACTTACAAGAGTCTTCCCTTCACATAAGTGAAGGTTGTCAGAGTTTTTTTCTGCCACGGTGGCAGTTATTTTTGCTGAAAAAAAAGGGGTCAAGGTTATCCTAAAGGCTTCTTGCAAGCTGCCCTTTTTGAGGACCTATGGAGGTCTCGGACTTGCAGAACATCTGTACCAATTTGTTCTGATACTCCCTTTCCCACTGCTTGGAAATAAGGAATTGCTAGATGGAATCAGCGATATTGGTGGAGTTTTCAAATAGTTGCGAAGGGGTTGATGCAACGTAACCACGATAACATCGAGACACCGAAACAATTGTTTTCCCTTGGTTCCATAAGTCTAAGGGGACCACCACTTTGGTACGTTCGGGATCCTCCAAGTCTAAAACTGTAAATTGTTCCTTCCATATGCTCAACTCTATGTTGAACCTTGTCCATGTAGCCATACGCAGCAAAATTTAAAATTGCTTACCTTCCACCACGAGGAAGGGGAGCTGAATTTGTCCTTGTTGGTCTGCATCATTCGCAAATTTAACTTCCATTGCTTTAATGATACCATATACTGGTTGGCTCCCAATGTTGACCGTACTGAGACATATGTCCCTTGGACTGATTTCTAGCCTGAGTTCCTCGGGCATTTGCTGTAATGCTGAGGTTCTTATGAGGTTGGGGAGAGCTCCGGTATCCACCACTACATCTTGATACCCGACGTATCCATTGATTTTAAAATTACATTTTATGTTAAGGATAAGAGCCACCGATAAGGCCTTATAACCTCTATCCGCCATAGAAGTTTTCGGTTCAGCTAACATGAAGACTTTTTTGGATGGTTCTGCCAACGCAACCCTTTCCCTCCTGGTGTGAATCTCTTCACCAAGTGCCTGAATGCGGATTTCTTTGGGCAAATTGTGGGAGGAAGTTAGCGTTTTGATGTGAGTCTGGGGGTAGGGCATGAGGTGTCGCACTAGCATAACTGCCGGTTTGGAGGAAGGAGGAAGAGCTTTGGGCGATGAAATGGGTGAGTTCTCGTCTTCCAATTTCTCGTGTTCCCCCCCCCTTGCTTCCTCACCCTCTGTGTCAGAATTCCATGTTAGAGGTGGAATTGGCAAAATTGTTGCTGGTCTTTCAACCAAGTATCGATCGAACCATTCCTGATCTGCTTTAGTGGCGGAGCTTCCTTTTTCGGCTGTGGTTTCTGGTAATCGTTAAAATCGGGAGGAATTTTCTTTGGAGGCGGAGGAGGCGGATTGGTTGGTTTGAGGCCTAGCCTAATGTCACTATTCAAAAGGACAGCTCGCGGTGTGAAGGAAAAATGGCCGGTGGCTTTGCGGTTGTGGTCCTTTGGTTCCATTGGTTGTTTGTCCCTTCTTTGTGATGACGTGGTAGAGCGGAGTTGCCAGCGACTGTCCCCTATTTCGACGTTCCATGCTCCAGAAAAAAATGTCTGAGCATGATGAGCCTTTGGAGGCTCCATATCGCAGCTCCTGAGGTCATCTTTATCTCCACCCAGCGTGGTCTGTTCAAGCTCTGCTAGTTTTTGTAGCAATTCTTATTTCTGTTTCTGCAGTTTTTGAGCAGGCATCAGAGGTTGAGGTGTGCGGGCATTTGATCCCAAACGGAAAGCACCCAATTCTACTGCCATGGCTACTTATTGAGTGTTCTTCTGCTGAATGATATGTTTCGGCGTTAGTCTACTTGGTCTTGGTTTATCGAGAGATCGACGTCCCCAGGGATACAAAAGTTACAATGGTAGAAGATTAACGATTGTTTCCCCCTCGCTTGTGAACAAAGCATATTGCATCATTTCTTTTGGGACCCCATTTTTCTGGAAACATTGCCCCTCCTTATGGCCCATAAACCCACAAGCCTCACATTTTGACCCCTCATTCGTGTACATCCCCCTTAGCTCATTAGGGAACTGAGCATCATAAAATTTAGGGAGTCTGATTTGTCTTAACCAGGATTGAGACATTTTAGCAGTTTCGAAGCGCGGAGTAGGTTTATAAGTGTGTTTGGTGACTGCCGTGCGGTCCCCTTCTTGTCCTTTTTGCCTGCGTTCTTGCTGCTTCCACGTTCTTTCTGCACATTCTTTCTCTAACTCTTTTTGCTAGATAGCAAGTTATGGGTTGAGCTTCCTGGGGCATCGTTTGCACCCGTGACCGGTTTGGTTGCAGTTCAGGCAATTGTACAGATAAACCTTTTCATCCGCACCCATTGCAGGTTCGGATCTGGCATCAACTTCCTGTTTTCCTTTAATCTTCTCCAAAGCTTGAAGTATTGTTTGTTCCTCTTGGTTAAAAGAGGATTCGCCCGCGAAACCTGCAAAGTTGGCTCGCGCTTTGCCGGTAATAGCCTTTTCCCTCGCCTCGTTGTGTACAAAATGATCATATAACTTCATTTGAGCTAATGAAATTTCTTGTGCCGTGGGATTCGTGTCGTGGATTGCTTGACTTGCGCTCCAATTTTCTAGAGTTGCCTGTCCTGTTGGCCCGAACGAATTCCAAACAGTGACATAGTATTTTGTGGCCATGGCTGGTTTTTCAATTGTAGACAACTTGGTCTTCTAACAAAGGCTGTAGAGGCAGTTGAAGAGTGTCTGCGGAGTTTCATTTTTCAAACATCCAAATTCCGTGAACTCCTTGATTGTAGTTTTGTTCCTTTATATGTAAAAGAGTCTCCAAGCATCTAGAAGAGTGGTGCAAGGAGTTGGGTTGGCAACCATCCGGGTGGTTGGCTCGGCGGCCTATACGACCTGTAGATGGTTGACATAGGCCCTACCTTGGGCTTGCAGTTTCATGTCCATTGTAAAAGTGGCGGTGACAGGAAAAGCTGGACAGCAATGTCATGTCGCATCTCGTCGGCCATTCTAATTGTTTATATTTAGGTGTTAGGACGGGCAACCGCCACACTAATTTATATTCGGGTGTTATTTGGGTTTCCCAGGACCGTACATACCAACATTTCGCGTTCGCATCAACCGTACAATTTTTACATCACCGTACGCGTCGACCGTACGTATTCGTTTTTGGCTGTAATATGCGCCGACGACAAGTTGACCGTACAACTCAAAATTCTCGAGTTTTTCTGCCGACGACGACTTGTACCGTACGACTTATGTTTTCCGAGATTTCTAACGACAGTGAATCGGGTCGATTCACGTCGACCGTACTTATTTATTTCTCCATGATTTCCGTCAACAACTCATGTTCAAATTGAGGTCCGTACAAAAAACTTACTGTACTATATATATTTTCTGCGATTCTCGTCGACGGTAACTTCAATCATTTCACGTCGACCATGCGACTTACATTTTCTGGAATTTGCGCACCAACAAAGTGGACCGTATCTGCGGTCCTACCATACTTGCTTTCATTCCCTTGAATCCCGACCGACAGCAAATTTTAATCATTTCTCGTGGAGTTGCATCTCGGTCGTCGACACAAAGTATGCGATTTTCGTAATATCACATCTGGACCGTCGACGCAAGTGACAGACAAATCGGCTGTCAATTATGACGAAGTGATGTGATTGGACCATTTTAAGTCGTGAACCATGTGGAGGTTCGGGCATTCACCTGTAGATAGGAAGGGTTTTAATCCGTAGGTTATAGATTCTGTAACGTAAGGCATAGGATTTCGGCCTCCTATTGGCTAAATCCAAACTAGACGCAAATACTTACATAGCACGCTGTACTCTAATTGGCCTATTTTCGCTAGGCATAGTTTTTGTTTTTTAGTTCTTCTTAGATTATTTCATGGTCACAATTTTTAAGTGCAGGAATTATTTATTATTCATTGGTTTATTTTCAGTATTGAGGATTTTCTGCAGCCATTCTTTTATTTGTAAAATTGTCCGGACAGCTTAGAGGCAATTTTTTGCCTTTGCGTAAAGCGTCTAGTTTTCTATTACATTATCAATATCTTGTAAAGCCTTACATATTAATCTATACGGCTTCGACCAAGACCTACACGGTTTCCCTTCACTTCTCTCGTCCGTTTGAGTGGATTTCGACCGCGTTCTCACGACACAAACTTCTTTTCCCAGTTGTGGGTGAGCTTTAATTAGTGTGGAAGTTGCATGTTAGGATTATTGATTTGTTGTTTTTATTTCTTGTGATTGTATATTTATTTCTATTTGGCTTATGCGCATCTTTTGAGTTTGGCTATCTCAAACCTCATAAGTGTCGAGCATATTGTCAATTTCAGTTGTTGTTTGTCTTTCTCGGTTGTTTATGCTTTCATTTGTTTTATTTAAGCATAAATTCAGATTATTCTCGATAAGATACCTCCTGCAAGGAATATAAATAGACCGTGGGGCCTAGTGGCCATCCATCGGCTAAATATTCCTTCACTTGTAAATTGTCTCTTTCTTTTTTTGCTTGTTTGTTTTATTTCAATTTTGGTTTTCTTTTTATATTAAAGAAAAAAAATCAAAAATATATATTTAT
Organism: Zygnema cylindricum; assembly: GCA_037447655.1. Taxonomy (NCBI): domain Eukaryota; kingdom Viridiplantae; phylum Streptophyta; class Zygnematophyceae; order Zygnematales; family Zygnemataceae; genus Zygnema; species Zygnema cylindricum. The sequence continues at coordinate 32,845 of JBBHKE010003217.1, forward strand.
AGATACATTGATATAAAAATCTATAACTAGCTTTACATTTATAATTACCATTTGCTTGTTGGTTGACGTTTTTATCTTATTGGCCAATTTTCAGCCAACAATATACCACACTAACTTAAGAATTTAGTTTTTGTTTCCTCCATTTTTTTGTTATATATAAAGATCATCGTTTGCTCACATTGAGACATACTTCACTAAAGAGTGGAGTTAGTGGAGCGGATCCGTTCTTGGGAGCTCTGCAAAACTTCGGTTGTAGCGAACAACCGCAGTTCACCCTTGGCAATCACCAAATTGCTAAGAGTGTTATGTAAGTATCACGATGCCTTGCGGGTACAGGCGCGTGCTAAGGTAGTCGGTTGATCGTATAAAGGGATCGTGTTTGGAGTGGATTAGTGTTAATCCACTTATATTGAGCATAGCATTTGTCCAACTTTCCATGCTTGCTATTTGGCCCTGAGTGGCCTTGGCTGAGTTTGCTTTGCCCGGTGTGGGTTTTTATCTATAGATATTGTCGTTGGAGGCATTGGTTAGCTTCTTTGTGGATTGTGCCGCTTTAGATCTGCACTTGGGAGTCCTTGGATAGTAAGTTATTTGCCTTTATAGATCTGGCCCTTCGGCCTTGTCCCCTTGTTTGCAAGGTAGAAGGTTTTAGAAATATGGCTTCTTGATAGATCTGGCCATCGAGGCCTTGTTAGAGATTGATTGGTTGGCTGATTGGACAAGTGAGTGGTGTGGTCTGGCATGTGAAACATCTCGTATAGATCCATTTTGCTATTTGGTCGTCATTTGGTTTTATCATTTTTATGCCCACCGATTGGGATAATCTCGATTATCCTTCCGGAACTACTCGATCGTCGGCCTCTTTTAGGCCCACGGAATCAAGACTTTCAGACTTACATAGTCTTTTAGACCATCCTTCCCTAGATATCTCGGGTCAAATTTCCCCTTCAATCCGATCGTCTCTCACCTCAGTATCTTCTTTATCATCAGTCTCTTCCACACTTTTCGAAGAAGAATCTGACTACGATTCCCTTGACGGGTCAGATTCCAATTCATTATCTTTTTGGTTTCCGCAAATTATAAATCCATTATTATCCCCAATCATTCCATTATTGGAAATGGCTTCCACATCCGAGGAAAGGGGTCGGCTTGATTTTTGTTTTTAAGGAATGAACGACACCATGACCTTATCCCATTTCCGATATTATTCGATAGTGAAATGCGTGATCTTGTATTTCGGTACCGAGATCGATTTGACCTACGGGTCGCTTTCTCTCTTTTAGGTCATTACCTTCGCGGTTCAGCCCTTACTCTTTATTCCCGCAAGTATGATTCCGTACTTGCGATGACAAAGTTTTCTCCAGCTTTTGCTGGGAGTTCAGCTATTATAGGACAACCAAAAATAACCTACCAACCGGCTATTTCGGAAGTTTTTGATCTCAACGGTGATGTTATTACAACAGCAATTGCGGAAATACTGCAGTAGTTCGCTATAGCCGCAATTGCCTGAATCCCAGCACGACCAGCGATGACGGTCCCTATATTGGATCCACTCTCTGTCATGTTTGAAATGTTGCAAACAAGATACTGTATGCAAAACCCTGACCAAGTTCGTGACTTAATGAACTTCAAACAAAAGTCTAGAGATACCGCCCTTGCCATGCGTGCTCTTATTGAAGCTCTTCGTGAAGCATTGCCGGAATTAATGTCAGATGTTGAAGCTGTCCATAAACTTGTAGGAAAGTTTCCGAGTCAGTCTAAGAAATTTATCGAGAGTCACCTGACTCAAACATACGGCTTGAAGTTCACTTTCGACCAAGCCGCCCAGCATGCCGTGGAATACGAAATGCAAAATTGTTGGTGGGAAGCCCATGACCGTCCTAAAGCGGTCCCAAAAGAACCGATTGTTCAACCATGGAACAATCCTCGTCCTAACAACCGGCCTCCTAAAGTCCTGGCCATGGGAACCCCACCTGTTGCTCCAAGAAACCGATTATGTTTTCGATGTGGGAAGACGGGGAATGATGCCCGAATGTGTCCAGACAAAACTGTTACTTGTACACGTTGCAAGCAAACCGGACACTATGTCCAACGTTGTCATATAAAGAACCCGGAATTTTCCTATCAGAACCAAATTAAGAGTGGTGGCATTTGCGCTTGATCCGCAAAACCGGTTCAACCAGTTAAAGAACCGGAGACGGACACCACTCCACCTAAGGTATCTCGAAGAAAGAGAGAGTGTTTTGAAATGCAAGAGCAAATGGCGGCTACGATGAAGGAACAATTCGCAACTTCATGACTCAAATGAAGCCACAATTTACAGGCATGGCTCGCACTGTTGTACACATTCCCACGTTGGCAGGTCGAATCTTACGAGATTCCACCATCCAACAACGAGAGGCTACGTTCAACAAAGGTTCGACCGATCACAGCCGTGATGGTAAAACTTCTACCACACGCATTCTTTTGTCATTCACTAAAGAACCTTCTCCTCTCTTACTTGAAACCGCTTCACCCATTGCGGCTGAAGATCTTACCATGTTGGATTGAACTATACATGAGGCACACCGCGTGAAAGAACGCTTGTGCATTCTATCGTTGATGATTTCCGACTCACCACAAATTTCCCCTATCTCCTTTACCTCCGATAGCTCAGCTAAAGCTACCGCGTTACGAGCACTTTTGCTTCACAGAAATCTTGCTGCTATTAAGCCTAATTCCATAGAGGAGTGAAATTCCCTCGATCCTCACATTAGTTTTTTGCATAACGGGAAGGGTGCATTGTTGATCAATGGTATAGCCCCTTCCCTGCCTCTCATGGATACGGGTGCAAAGTCGGTGATATTGGGCTCTAGCTTTGCACTCAAGCTTGGTCTAACTCTGGACAAGCTTCAGTCCACTTCTACTCGCTTGTTAACATCAGCGGGTACAACCGAGCCAGTACTAAGAATCACTTAAGAGCGACTCGTTTTCAGGTTCCAGAACGGAACAGCCACATACTTTGCTGAGATCTCGGTTCACGCTTGTCACTAAATGTAGTGACTATGAATGCCTAGCGGGACAGGACGTTATATTTCGTGTAGGGGGTAGAGTTGACATGCATGATCAGATATTTTTTTATAGGCCCACTGCTTCCCAGAACTCAAAATCTGCATTCCGCTAATTTCCGCTAGGAAGCCCATGCGTGTTATGGCAAATTCGACCACATCCATGCCTGCATTTTCAGGGAATTCGATGGGGGCCGAAATATTTCATTCATTGTCAGCAGAAGAAATTTTGCTTGATAGTTCTTACTTACCAGAAATTTTTGGTGACCCAAGTTTTCTTAAAGATACGAGGGAATTTGACCGAATCTATAACCAAACCTTGTCAATTCCACTTTCTTCGGTATTTCCTCCAATCCCAATCCCTACAAACTCTTCTGGGTTTCTTCCCGTTAATTGAAATCCCATCCAATTGAAACCTCATCCAAATGGATTGGTGATTTTGGCCCTCTTCGCTGGAATAGGCACTTCCCTCCTTGCATGTTTGCGGAATGGATTATTAATCCGATTTTATTATTTGGTTGAGATTGATCCGTTAGCACGTAAAGCACAATTCATCATTGTAATCTGTTGCATTCCCAATACCCGCATTTGTTACCCGCATACGAGCATACGCATACTGCCCTCCCAGAAGACATCCGGATTGTGGGCAACCATAACTTTATGGATATTGGTCCTCAATCTAGTTTTTGGCGGATGGGAGTGCCGAGAATGTCGCGGGCCGAGAAAGGTCTCGGTTTGGCCGATCTCCACACCAAATTATTTTTTGAATTGGTTCGCATCCTGCATTTCTTTCAAACTTTAAAGCATCCTATAGGATATAACTTGGAAAATCTTGCGGCCTTTAATGATCCAAGACCTACGGTCTTGATTGATTATCATCGGATCGAAGTATTAATTGGTCCTCCCCTTATTATTGACGTCGCTCGCCATGGTTCGCTAGCGCACCGTGTTCGCTCCAAATGGACAAACCTGATTGATATTGGTCGACTCCGTGAGGCCAACCTGTTAGTTTGTTCTCCTCCTCTAGACATTCAGGTTTTTTTTCTTCCTTTCCATAAGGTGCAGCATTCAAAAGGACTGTCCCCGTAATTTAAGTGTCAATATCCCGGGTCAACCTCTGAAGGTGCTTCCTACCTTAGTTTTTTACCCACATCCACATGCATTCTTTAATGACAGTCTTGGCATGCTCCGAAACATTCATACCGGTGAGTTCGAAGAGCCTACCTCTACGGAACGAGAACACCTCATGCATTTTATTTTTGGCACTAAAGCCGCTCTTGGTATTAGAGAACGTCAAAGATGCACTTTATTAGGTCGTGTCATGGACCCTCAGTCTTTGTCTTTTGTTTAAGGTCTGGGGTTTGCAGCTGGTCGCCACTCTCAGGCACATCCGTCTCAACCAGCTTGGGGCGGGAATGCATCACTAAGAAAATCTTCCCGTCCCACTCTCCAAGGGACCACATTTCATTTTTTCCTCTTTCCTTCTCTATTTCCACCAGTTCTGGAAATCTCTATCTACGATTTCCTCAATCCTTACCATATGTCTTGGTCTATCCGTGCATACACGGCTGTCCAGTGAGCAAGTTTCATACATAATCCACCCACTCCTCATTGGAACGCTGCTTTTCCAACACGCAGCTGGAATCATTCGGTTAATTGCCTTAAACAAACACCCGTGGCTTACGCATTAGGACAAACGCTTATCCCAGATGAGCAGTTGGCCTTTGCACAAGCCATGGAGGCCATGACAATTGAGAATCTTGAGGCTCCTAAATAGAAATTCGGCACCAATCTAACAAAGTCTGAACAACAATTAGTGAATGACGTAGCTTTACGAAATGTCGATGCCTTTGCTTTTTCTTTGAACGATTTGGGTCGTCACTTTGCTTATAAGATGTCGATGGATCTCCAAGATGACCGCCCGATATTTAAACGAAAACATCGTCTTTGAGAAACTGAATGGGAAATGGTAGACAAACGATGTGTTGAACTAGAGGAAGCTGGCCTAATCTATCGGTCATACTCCACATTTTCAGCTCCCACTTTCATTCCTCGCAAAAAGGATTCCGAGGGTAATTTTACTGAGCGTCGAATGTGTGGTGATTATCGTGAACTAAACGGTTCAAGATCCTCATCCTATGCCTCTTGCCGAAGAAATGTTTGATCACGTAGGCGGGGCGAAGTATTCTAGTATCCTTGACCTCCGTCAAGGATTTAATCAAATTGAGATAAAGGAAAAGGACTGGCATAAAATTGCCTTTTGGGGTAGTGACGGCGATGAGAATGGGCGGTAATGCCGTTCGGACTGAAAAATGCTCCCGCGGTATTTCAAAAAGTCATCGACTCAGTCTTTAGAGGTTGTAAGTTTGCTACGCGTTACATCGATGACCTCATCATTGCCTCCACTACTATCGAAGAGCACGCGGCTCACATCGAATGGGTATTGACCGAATTAAAAAAGGTTGGATTAAAGTGTCATCCCGCAAAATGCACCTTCGGATCCGAAAGAGTGCCTTACCTTGGCCATTTTATCTCGGCTGAGGGGATCACTCCTCTCAAAGCAAAGGTAGAGGCAATCAGTAAATTGCCGGCTCCCACGGACCTCATAAGTCTGCGAGCGTTTCCCGGGCTTGCTAATTATTATTGCAGGTTCGTACCTAATTTCAGTACAATCGCATCTCCTTTAAACGACCTTCTCAAGAATGAAGTGGCCTTTATATGGGGCCCCGATCAGATTCCCGCATTTCAAAAATTAAAAACCGCATTATCGAGTGCTCCAATTCTCCGTCCTCCCAATCACAAAATCCTTTTTTGTCTCCAAACAGATTTTGGAAAAGTCAGAATCCCAACCATTTTGACACAAAGAGAGTTGAGCGGAAAGGAATACGTAGTTGCTTACGCGAGTAGAAGCAATAACCGGGCTGAATCAAATAATAGTAGCTACGAAGGAGAGTGTCTAGCCGCGGTTTGGGGAGTTGTTCACTTCCGCCATTATTTGTACGGAAAACCTTTCACACTCCTAATTGACCATCAACCCTTGCATTGGCTGATGACTAATGATAAGCTTTCCGGGAAACTAGCCCGATGGGCTTTAATTTTCCAAGAATATGACGTTGAAATCATTCACCGACCCAGTCTGCTTAGTCTAAATGCAGACGGGGTTTCCTCAAATCTTTTGCCTCGAACAACGGATAACGGAGTTTGACAGGATTTAGATGATGACAAGGTTCCTACCATGTTAGCAGGTTCTTATCTTACTTACTGTCTGGCCTCTATTCCGAATCTCTGTCCCGCCATAGATCCTTGGCGTGTGGGCCTCTCGTAATTTTACTATCGACCTAAACCTTTAGGATTGATAGTACCTTTGAAGAAAACAGAGTGAAATAAAAAACAAAAATTACCTTTGGCTCGGAGGATCTTTAGTTCGGTTGTTGGTAGACGGAAGCCATAGATATGTCCCTCGTCATACCGAGCGACTTTCCCTAATTGAGCAAATTCACACCGAGCTTGGTCACTACGATACCAAGCGGACGTTAAGCGTAGTTCAAGGCACGGTATTGGTGGTCAGGAATGCAAGCTCATGTCGCTGCTATTCTACACAAGTGTGTCACCTGCGACCGTCTCCGAACGTCTTTCTCTAACCGACAGACTACGGTCCAACCTCTACCTATTAGGGGTTTATTCTATCGATAGTCGGTCGATTTGGCAGGACCTTTTCCCATCTCACGTATATCGAAACAATACATCACGATTATGATCAAAAATTTCAGTAACTGGGTAGAAGTCGTAGCCCTGCCTCATAAGACAACTAAGTTAACCACCGCAGCTTTTAAGGAACATGTCCTTATGAGATACGGTGCCCCTGCCGAGGTCATTACGGATCAAGGTACAGAATTTCGGGGAGAATTTCAAGAGATGCTTGATGAGGCTCTCATTGATCATCGCCGTATTAGTCACGATCAACCCCAGGCCGATAGCTTGACTGAACGGGCAGTCCAGACATTTAAGCGTGCCTTGCGTAAGCATTGCTTAGAGAAACACATTTCGGTTTGAGACGAGTCCCTCGGCTACATTACCATGGGATATCGCATGTTAGTTCAGGCTAGTCTGGCTAATTTTAGCTCGTATTATGTTTTATTTGGGCGACAACCGTTGCTCGGTCGCAATATTCAGAAAGCTGTAAGCTTTCCGCTTCCACTAATGTCTAACACTATTTTCTTGGAATAACTTACTCGTCGTGCTTTGCTTTTTGCCCATGAAATGCCCATGGCTTTTAATAACGTGCAGATTGCCCAACATCGCTACACACTTCGGTTTGCCACCACTCGAAGCGACAGTTATAGGCCGCAACAGAAGCCCTATCGGGTGGGAGACTATGTTTATCTTCGCAGGCAATCTTTTGACACTTTGAAAACGGATGTTTCTGCACACATTCTACAAATTATCGAGGTGGATCCAAACAGAATGTTGGGATTACAAGGAGCGGACACAGGGACTTTTCGAGAGCACTCCAAGTATTGTGCTCCAGGTTATTTACCACATTTGTCGCAGGATAAGGATCCTATGCGGATGCCGATTACGGAGGCGACGACATGTACCTTTTTTCATCGATCGGACGGGGAAACTACCATGTTACTTTGTGATCATTGCAATCAGGGGTTTCACATGGAGTGTTTGGTGCCACCATTGTTGGCAGTTCTAGATGGTCACTCGTTTTGCCACGGATGTCGCCAACTTCCGGTCATGTTGGCTAGCTCCTCTACCACCTAAAGAGCTGGGGGGGAATAAACCAACCTAACCATAACCAGCTAAGTCGTTGACCTTTCTTTTTCTTTCACCTTGCCTGTTGTTGTATTTATCCATTTTTTACTTTAATGTTTTATTTCATTTACAATATCTTTTCATTATTTGAGTTTAAGTGGAGCACAGCTGATGATGTTGCATTCATCTTCACGTTATTTGACACATCCACGACAACTTTCATGCTCCATCGCGTTGGCCATTTTAGTTGTTTATATTTATGGATTAAGAAGGGCAACTACCACACTAATTCGTATTTGAGTGTTATTTGGGTTTTACACAGATCGTACATACCCACATTTCGCATTCGCGTCAACCGTACATTTTTACATTGCCGTACGGGTCGACCGTACGCATTCATTTTTGGTTGTAATATGCGCCGACGACAAGTTGACCGTACAACTCATAATTCCCGAATTTTCTGCCGCTAGCGACTTCGACCGTACGACATACATTCTCCGTGATTTCCGCCGACGGTGGATTTATTCATTTCACGTCGTCCGTAGCACATATATTCTACGCGATTTGCGCCGACGGTGAATTCGATTTTTCACGTCGACCGTACGACTTTTCTTTTCCAGAATTCCCGCGATCGTAAAGTGAACCGTACCTACGGTCCCACCGCACAAACTTTTATTCCCATGAATCCTGACCGACAGCAAATGTTAATCATTTCGCGTGAAGTTTTATCTCGACCGTCGACGCAGAGTATGCAATTTTTGTTACATCACATCTGGACTGTCGACGCAAGTGACAGACAAAGCGACTTTGAGTTCGGACGAAGCGACGTGATTGGACCATTCTAAATCGTGAACCATTTAGAGGTTCATGCGTTCACATGTAGATAGGAAGGGTTTTAATCCGTGGGTTATAAATTATGTAACGTAGGGCATAGGATTTCGGCCTCCTATTGGCTGAATGCAAACTAGACGCAAATACTTACATAGCACGTTGTACTGTGATTGGCATGTTTTCGCTACGCGTAGTTTTTGTTACTTAGTTCATCTTGGATTATTTCCTGGTCAAAATTTTCAAGTGCAGGAATTATTTATTGTTTTGTTTTCAGTATTGAGGATTTTCTACAACCATTTTTTTTTTTGTAAAATTGTACGGACATCTTAAAAGCGATTTTCTGCCTTAGCGTGAAGCTTCTTGTTTTCTATTACATTATCAATATCTTGTAAAGCCTTAGATATTAATCTATACGACTTCGGCCATGACCTATACGGTTTCCCTTCACTTCTCTCGTCCGTTTGAGTGGATTTCGACCGCGTTCTCACGACACAAACTTCTTTTCCCGGCTGTGGCTTAGCTTTTAATTAGTGGGGAAGTTGCATGTTGGGATTGTTGATTTGTTATTTTTATTTCTTGTGATTGTGTATTTATTTCTATTTGGCTTATGCGCATCTTTTGAGTTTGGCTATCTCAAACCTCATAAGTGTCGGGCATATTGTCATTTTCAGTTGTTGTTTGTCTTTCTCGGTTGTTGATGTTTAGATTTTTTTTTATTTTAAGTATAAATTCAGATTATTCTCGATAAGATAACTCTTGCAAGGAATATAAATAGATCGTGGGGTCTAGTGGTCATCCATCAGCTTAGTATTCCTACACTTGAAAATTGTCTCTTTTTTTTTCTCGCTTGTTTGTTTTTTTTCAATATAAATTTTCTTTGGTTAAAATAAAAAGAAAAAAAAATATTCAAAAATCAAAAATATATATTTATAGATACATTTCTACAAAAATCTATAACTAGCTCTCTCTCTCTCTCTCTCTCTCTCTCTTAAAAGGATCGACAACATAATCGGAATGCGCAGAAAATTGACAAATTACACAATGCGGAAGCGAATTTAACTCAATGTCAGTTATCAACCAGCTCATACACATTAAATTATCATGAACATAGATAGAGACATTACATAATTCAGAAGAGGAAATCTCACATTAATTCTCATACATTAACTCTACAATAATTTCTCCTTAGTTATTCCCTCACTGGCTGGAATTTAAACTTAGTCGCCTGATTACATCTAGAAATATAATTATAGAAACGTCACATGTACTTCGACGCAAAATAGAGTACGGCGCAAATTGAGAATTCTGAAAACGAAACATCTAGAAGTACAATACTTAAAGTACAACTTAACCTACGCGAAACGAAACTACAAGAAGTACTACGCACGAACCGAAAGTAATAAAAATCCCGTACACAAACGAAAAAGACCAAACCGTTTACACTTAATCAAACGAAACTGAAAAGTACAAATGAAACGAAATATAATGCGCGACGTGACGTGCGACAAAACTGACCCACCTAAAAACGAACCATCATTGACAAAATCCCACATTGCAATCCTAACATTTCCCCTCTCAATGTGAGGATTTAAACTAACTCAACTGAACAAATTCAAATTAACCCTTATTTAGGTCTCCCTCTAACAAAGACATCATGCATTGCAGCTTTAGTTAACATATCAGCTGCCTCCTCTAAAGTAGGAACAAATATAAATTCTAACTCTTATCCTTCACCAAATCTTTCACAAAGTGCCACTGAATTCTAATATGTTTTGTCCTTTTATGAAACACCAGATTCTTCACTAAAGCAATACTACTCATCCTGTCTGAATAAATCCTCATGCACTTCACAAAAATTCCCAACTCACTCAAGATGTCCTTAATCCAAATTGAAGCCTTCGCCGCATGACAAGCCGCCATGTACTCCGCTTCAGTTGAACTTAAAGCCACCGTAGGTTGTAATTTGGAGCTCCATGAGATTGTTGCTCCACTTAATACGAAAGCATAGGCGGAGGTGGACTTTCGCGTGTCAAAGTCACCTCCTCAATTAGCATCGCAATATCCGAAGCAATCGAAATCGTCTCCACTTCGGTAAACCAATCCAATGTCCAATGTTCTGGCCAAATACCTGAAAATTCGCTTGACCGATTCCCAATGTTGCTTCTTTGGAGCTTGATTGTTCTTGCTTAGAAATGAAACAGCTGCAAAAATATATGGTCTTTTCCCTACACTCAAATACATTAGGCATCCAATTGCCTCTCTATGAGGGAAATTAACAATTTCCTCATCATCAAATTTGCTAAGCTATAATTTTGGGTCTAGAGGTGTGCTAAGGGGCTTATAACCTAACATAGAAAACCGAGTAAGAACTTCGTTACAATATTGTTCTTGACTCAATTTAATACATTCGGATTTAATCCTAATCACCTCAATGCCCGATGTATATTTTGCTTCACCTAAATCTGTCACCTTAAAATGCTTCTTCAAATATGACTTCAATTCTTTAATTTTCTCTAAGCTACCTAACACTTTAATGAAATCATCCACATAAACACTAAAAGTATTTGATCCACTCCATTTCCTTTCACATATACACCAGAATCTGAAATTGTTCTTACAAATCCAAAATCAATGAAAACCTTATGTAAGCGTAAATACCATGTCCTCGGTGCTTGCTTCAACCCATAAAAGGATTTCTTTAATCTCCACACTAAACCGAGTTTGGATGGTACTCCTTCCAGAATCTTCATATAAACCTCCTCTTCGAGATCTCCGTTAAGGAAGGCGGTCTCCACGTCCATTTGATGGATGTGCTTCTTTCCGGCTGTCCCCAATGCGATGATCATCCTCAAAGAATCAAACTTGACCACGGGAGCATAGGTCTCCGTATAATCCACTCCCTCTTTCTGCTGAAACCCCTCACAAACTAATCTTGCTTTGTACTTAATCAATTCACCAGAAGCACCAATTTCTTTCTTAAATACCCACTTAAAATCTATGGCCTTCTTTCCCTCAGGCAAATCTACTTCCTCAAAAGTCTCATTCTCAAACATAAATTTATATTCCTTGTTAAATGCATCTTTCCACTTAACCTCCCAATCACCTAAATTTCTAACTTCCGTATAAGATTTCGGGTCACCAGTACTACTCTCTTGCAGTAATTGCTATAAAAGGAATTCATATAACTTAGCCTCTGAAATAAATTTATGAGGTTTATCACTATGTCATGTCACATCGCGTTAGCCATTTTAGTTGTTAATATTTAGGGATTAATAGGGCAGCGGCCACACTAATTTGTATTTGGGTGTTATTTGGGTTTTACACATACCGTACATACCCACATTTCGCATTCGCGTCAACCGTACATTTTTTACATCGCCGTATGAGTCAATCGTACGTATTCATTTTTGGTTGTAATATGCGCCGACGACAAGTTGACCGTACAACTCAGAATTCCCGAATTATCTGCCGACAACGGCTTCGACCGTACGACATACATTTTCCGTGATTTCCGCCGACAGTGGATTTATTCATTTCACGTCCTCCATACCATATATATTCTACGCGATTCGCGCCGACTGTGAATTCGATTTTTCACGTCGACCGTACGACTTCTCTTTTCCAGAATTCCCGCGATCGTAAAGTGGACCGTACTTGCGCTCCAACCGTACAAACTTTTATTCCCTTAAATCCCAGCCGACAGCAAATGTTAATCATTTCGTGTGAAGTATTATCTCGGCCGTCGACGTAGAGCATGCAATTTTCGTAACATCACAACAGGACTTTCGACGCAAGTGACAGACTAAGCGGTTGTCAGTTCGGACGAAGCGACGTTATTGGACCATTTTAAGTCGTGAACCATTTTGAGGTTCATGCGTTCACATGTAGATAGGAAGGGTTTTAATCCGTGGGTTATAAATTATGTAACGTAGGGCATAGGATTTCGACCTTCTGTTGGCTGAATCCAAACTAGACGCAAATACTTACATAGCACGTTGTACTCTGATTGGCATGTTTTCGCTACGCGTAAATTTTGTTACTTAGTCATCTTGGATTATTTCCAGGTCAAAATTTTCAAGTGCAGGAATTATTTATTGTTTTATTTTCAGTATTGAGGATTTTCTACAACCATCTTTTTTTTTGTAAAATTGTCCGGACAACTTAGAGGCGATTTTCCACCTTAGCGTGAAGTGTCTAGTTTTCAATTACATTATTAATATCTTGTAAAGCCTTACATATTAATCTATACGGCTTCGGCCAAGACCTACACGGTTTCCCTTCACTTCTCTCGTCCGTTTGAGTGGATTTTGACCGCGTTCTCACAACACAAACTTCTTTTCCCGGCTGTAGGTGAGCTTTAAGTAGTGTTCAATTTTCTGCGTATTCCGATTCTGTTGTTGATATTTTTAAGAGAGAGAGAGAGAGAGAGAGAGAGAGAGAGAGAGAGAGAGAGAGAGAGAGAGAGAGAGAGAGAGAGAGAGA
>JBBHKE010003217.1:47543-86021 GCA_037447655.1 Zygnema cylindricum
ACTACTATTCGCGAGATACGTTTTTTTACAAAACCCCCTATCACTCACCTGCCAACCCCGCAGCTAGTTCAGAACCTTAGGGAGATCTCAAACCTCCTTCATCTAAGTGATCCTTTCTCCTAGGTGGAAGTTGCCTCCTTTGTTTCCTTACTCTCCACCACCTGTTTCCTTTCCTCTTCCTCTGCTGGTGTGGTTATTGTTGACCAAGTCACGTTTTTGCTACGGACTCAGGGGAGTCCAAGCTGCACAGGGGTGCAGTCAAATTGTCAGTTTGCCTTCTTGGGCAGAAGTGGTCGTGGCTTAAAGTGGGTTAGTTAAACACTATCTAGAAGCTTCCTGTATTCTGTAGTCCAATGGAGGACACAGAATTGCACTGAACCAGTTGTTATTGGTGTGGTCGTCTCCTTCTCCTTTCCTTTGTCCACCACCTCTCATTCCTTTGTTTCCTCCGTTGAAGGTGGATCCTCTTTCCTAGTGAATCTACTTCCTCCAAACTCTAGAGGGATTCCAAGACTTGATCGACGCCCCAACCGTCCACTCACTATCCCCCAAAACATTTTTTTGCATAGAGCGCTTATCATCATACTTTCCCAGTATATGAAGCCAGTTCCATTAAAGATTGGTACCCTAGAGGCTGGGCCCATAACCTGCAACTCTTACTTTTCCAGCATATGAAGCCAGTTCCATTAAAGATTGGTACCCTAGAGGCTGGGCCCATAACCTGAAACTCTGAGACCTCCATAAGTTCTCAGAGTGAATAGCTTCTAAGAAGCCTCAAGGATAACTCTGACCCCTTTGTGTTTGAGCAAGAACAAATGCCACATTGGCAGACAAAAACTTTGACCACCTTCACCCCTGTGAAGGCAAGACTCCCCTGAGTCGATAGAAAAAAGAATCTCTGAATTTGATCCCCTGAGCAGTAAGTTATGGAGGGTCAAAGTTGACCTTTTGTACAGAAGCTCTTTGGGAGAGAGGGTCCTATCTCCTAATTTTTCTAAGTCCTATCTCTCTCACAGACTCTATCCACTGATATACGGAGCCAATCAAATTACACTTCTATACACAAAAGTACAGTTGCCGGTGTACTTTTTTTACGGACAATATACGACATGCCTTAAATGTCGACACATGTCATATCCGGATTCGGTGCCGTAATCTCCAGAGATGCCACGATCCAATGTTATTTTGCCACGTGTCATCCGATGTGGGATGACCACAAACCGCCGAAATCCTCTTCCGCGATCTCGGCGTTAATTCCGGCCGTCTAATTAAATTCACATTAAATCGTAGCCGTAATAAAACATGCGCGGGTATTCATTTTGCTAAAGAAATAAATGCGCGGTATTCGTTTCTTATCCGTACCGTAATCCGTACTTTTATATTACTGGATCTATGTCTCCCGTAAAACTGTTTCAATTAAATGAACTATCCTACATATTAATGTTTAACTAATTATCAAACCCGGTAGTACGTAACACTATGTCTAGACTTAACGGTTAAGCCTACCGGCTACCGGCTGCTTACCGTCCGGCATGTACCAAGATCAAATCCGGGGGTTAACACATATTCTTTTAGTAAATAACCCAACGGTAAATAAACTAATATATATATTTCCCGTAAACCTCTGGATAGCCTAGGTAGCCATGGCTCTAGCTTCCTCTTCAACTTCTCAGTGAATGCAACAGGTTTGAGAGTTCGAGAGAGAAGTTAGAAGTAGACTGCCTCGGCTTCTTGCTATATTTCTATTTAGATCTAGAAAATACTTTAAACAGACCATTATTTACTACAGCACGCGCCACACGATTTTTAAAATTTTTGGACGAGGGAGAGTCCTCGCTATTTTTCTCCGTACTCGTCACGGGCTATGCACGGAAAAAAACTTGCACAGAAAAAAACTTGCAGGGGTCTCAGACTTCCACTTGCATTCATGGGTCCTTCACATATTTTTTCGCCGTCGTCGCCTCTCCTCTCTCCCTCTCACACTATCGCTGGTATCTCACACTTTTTAGAATGAGACAAGACAATATTGGTATAAAATGAAAGATCATTAAAATTGTTATTTTTTGAATTTTTTAGGTTTTTATTTAATGGCAAATTGAGTGAGAAAAGTAGAAAAAGCGAAATCAGGAAACCATGGAGAAAAATTATTGAATCCGTGACGTCGATGTTGTCACAAGTGAGCGTGACGTCATAATGTCACCAAACCCTACACATTTGCAATTTCACAAAAATCTAGACGTCTACAACTGTCGCTATTTTTGTTGGCGTCACTAATCGTCATAAGTTTAGTAGTCGCCTTCAATTGTCACAAGTTGTAATTACATCTACAACCGTCACATATTAAAGTTCCTATTTCACTTTCGCACATTGGGACGCTCTTCAAAGTAGTACGGAGAATCTTCACTATAGTCCATAATACTTTATCAAAGTACCGATTACATGGGGACGTACCCTAAGTCAAATGTCTCTCACAGTGGAGCTCACGTGAAGTGAGGAACTGCTTGCGGGCAACCATTTTATTTATATGTGGCTGCCGCAGTTTTGTTACAGTAAACCTGCGCCGGCCATGTGAATTGGTTTTTTTTTATGACGGTCGACGTTCGCAAGCGCGACACTTTTTTAACCGCCGTTACAATATTTCGCCAGTCAAATTTGTTCGACGGTTTGACCGTCAAATCTGAACTTAAAGGTACGTAGCTTGTACGAAACTATACTTCAAATGTACAATTTCTGACAGCTACCTTCGCGCAGCAAAAATCGTCTCTGCGATTAGCAATTCCATTTTATTTTTCCCCTGGCATTGTTGTCCCGTGCGTATAATACGCACGAAACAAACGCGCAAATACTACGCAAGATACGCATTTAACGATGAAAAAAATGTTATTAAATGCGTACCTGACTATTTAACCGTACATTCGTACATTTGCGTACTAATTTTCGTCATTTCAATACTTTTAGGGGGTTTGAGGAGTTTTAGGGTAAATTCTCGTGCGTTCTCAAATATTTATGTTAAACAACCAATTATTATTCAAACATTTACGTACAGTGTCCGTATTTTTCCGTACTTTTGACGGTTATTATTTTGAGATTTTTAGGGTACATTTTCGTACTTTTCCGTATATTTCAGTTATACGGACTTACATTTTTCGTACATCTACGTACGACGTCCGTATATTTCAGTACTTTTAGGGTTAGTGATGGGGGGATTTTAGGGTGTTTAGGGTACTTCCCGTGCATTTCGTACATTCCGGTAAATTACAGTACAGCTGCCTTACATTATTCGTACTCCTAGGTTTTTTAGGGTACACATGTCGTACAACGATGTACATTTCCGTATGTTTTTCGTAAGTTTTTAGGATTTTTTAAGGATTTTTTAGGGTTAAGGGGACGGTTTTCGTACGTTTTCGTACATCGTACAACGAAAACTAACGAACGGTATGAAAGTGACGAATACAACGTAGTTTTCGGAAAAAAGTCGAAATCCGTACGAATAGGAAAACTATGCTTTACGCAAATATATGTACGGATAAGGCCGTGTCCCCAAGTAATCGATACTCTGAAGTATTTTGGACTCTAGTAAAGATTCTCCAAACTACCTTGAAGAGAGTCCCAATATGCAAAAATGAAATCCGAACTTTGACATGTGACGGTTGTAGACGTAGGTACAACTTTGTGACAGATGAAGACGACTACGAAACTTCCAACGATTGGTGACGCCAACAAAAACAGCGACAGTTGTAGACGTCTAGATTTTTGTAATTTTGTGACATTGTAGATGATTAGGGTTTTGTGACATTGTGACGCCATGCTCACTTGCGACAACGTCGACGTCACAAATTCAATAAATTTCTGCCATGGCTATCCAATTTCGATTTTTTGACTTTTCTCACTCGAATTGCCATAAAAGTATACCTAAAGGTAGTCAAAAGAAATATTTTTCAAATATCTTTCATTTCATACCAATACAGCAGTTCCTCATTCTCAAAAGTGTGAGATAAAGCGATAATGTGAGAGGGAGAGGGGAGAGGCGACGATGGCGCAAACTTTTTGCAAAGGACACATGAATGAAAATAGAGGTCCGAGACCCCTGCATATTTTTTTCCGTACATGTAAGTGTTTGTTTTATAGTACAAAAGTACAAATAACATGTCACAAAACGGCTTTACACTTGAAATTACATTCATATTTGATTCATTATAAATTTGTAAGGAAAACAATACACGCGAACCTGGTCTCAAGGCTCAAACACATTTAAACGTCGACTATTTGAACACAGACTATAGCGGCTACTGTGAAAATTTGGGTATTTTCTAGGTCTGGATTTATTTTATTGTTTTGTCAGATGGTTTGTCTAAGTCATCGATACTTGTCGTAGTCGTTGGAAGACAAAGATAGCCATGGCTGCCTAAATTGCAAAGGAGACAGGTAGGAGGGGAGCTGCCTAAATAGCCAAGGAGACAGGATGAGGGGAAGTATGTCTAGGCGTTAACCAAACGTAGCCGGAAGGCACATGAATTGATCTTGGTACCTTCAGCCGAAGAGCGTACACTTATGACCCCCAACATTAATAATATAAATCCGGATATGTCTAATCCGGATGACACGTGGCAACATCTTACTTGTTCACGGAATCTCCGGATCGCATGATAACAAATTCAAATGTGACAGATGTCACTGTTTTGGCCATATAGTACAAATACCGTACATAAAGTACTCCGATACTTGTCCTTTCTTTTGGGTACAGTTTTGTGATTGGTCCGTACCTCAGTACTAGGGGGTTTAGAGAGGGATTTAGGACTTAGAATAATTTTAGTAGGTAGCCACCTCTCTCCCAGAGAGCATCTGTATAAATCGGCAAACTTTGTCATTTAATATCAATCAATTTACTCTACCATTTTCAGTGATTCTTTTTGCTGCGGACTCAGGGGAGTCCAGGATACATAGGGGTGTAGTCAGTCAGAGTTTTTGCCTACCAGGGTGGCTGCATTTCTAAGGGAAAGTCAAAGTGGGTGAATGTTTCCAAAACTCATATTCTAACTTTGCATTCTGTGGTGGAACTGAGCACACAGAAAGTCTTATTTCACAGGGGTGAAACTATAATGGGTCTCTGATTGTCAAAGGGTCAGTCATTTGGGTTTATATCAACTTGGAGTCGGCACTATCTAGAGAAACTTCTTTTGGATCTGCGATTTCTGTGGGCAATGGAGCACATGCGATTTCTGTGGGCAATGGAGCACACACAGTTTCAGCTACACTACGGAATGCGTGTCTATATTTGTTTTTTAATAAGCGTTAATGTTTTGTTGGTTTTGGGTCCTTTAACCCAAAATAGCTTAAACAACACACTTTGTGTCTTTAGACAAATAATTTATCTACGCTAATATAGATGTTAGTAAAAGAGCACCCAGAAAAACGCTATTAGTGATGTTATTGGTCGGAAATTAAAGAAACCGTACATGATCTTATATGATTTTTGACAAACCTTTGATTATTAGCTAAATTACCCTCGTATAATAACCCTAAAAGGCGTCAACTATTGCGAACTAGCGAAAAAAATATAGTATCCAAATGAATTTTGCATGAGATTTTAATGGTTGTACAATACTTCAGTCACCACGATACGAGACAAAAAAATTATCGTATGGCGCACCATTGAAAGGACCTCGATATGATGTAAATCACTATCCAATACGTTTATTATAATGTAATGACTAGTGTTGTGTATCGGCAAGAAATTTATTGCGATAACACCGATACCGATAGGTATTGGTTATCGAACAGTTAGAGATCGCGATATATTGCTTCGAGACCAACAAATTTATTATCGGCGATAAGTATAAAAATATAATACGCTATACAATAGTACTTTAGGATATACTGTATTATATTTCTCACTGTATATAGCATGGCATGCCACGTGTAGCAATAAGTTCGTACTATGTGTAACTAAATAACGGTGGTTCAGTACGACGGAATAATTGTACAATTGTACGATAAAAACTGCACAATTATCGGCGATAGCTATCGATACCGGTGTTATCGCGAAAAAAAGCTGATTATATCAGTTTTTTATTGGCGATAACACCAGTTTCGATAGCGTGCCAATATATCGACTATCGGCAAGCCAAAAAAAGGTACATATCGATTATCGGCAAAACCTTGCCGATACACAACACTAATAATGACACTACTATATCAAGAAGTAAATTTTGGCTGGTTGAACGAGCTTTTATGCGGTAAGACACATAAGATGTTTTTTTCACTTTGTCAAAAAGGACCTTTCGTCTTTCAAAACTTGGAAGAGATATACATTGTCATATGAGCAAAAGACAAGTTGTTGGAGTTTCTCTTTCTAGGCTCTTAATAAGGCAATACCCGTTGAGAGTGTTAAGCAAAACTATTGAAGACATAATGATCATTGGTTTTATGTCCGAAATCCATCGAAATGGCTTTATTGTGCTAACCTGTACAATACTCATTTTATATGAGTATTTTGCATATAATTTTCATGTTCTATGAGCTAACAAAGTGTAGCGTTTTCGATAGTTTTGCCACATTAAACCTATGATTATGACTACAGATAAAAAATTATTGAAGCACATATGCTAAAAGTACAGTAGTATTGTTATCGTCTCGATTTTCTCACGATTTATCGCAATGTGAGATTTCCACCGCATTCTATCCTGAATTTTGACGTAACTATAGACAATTACATGCTTTAGAGAAGCGTAAGAACATGAAATAAGCTAATGGCGAAATTGATACCCAGCATCCTGGTTATTTCGGTTCTCAAGATGCGTATTACGTCGGATATCTTTAAGGTGTAGGCAAAGTGTATGCTCAAGTGTATATAGATACTTATGTAAGAGTAGCAGATGCCAAATGGTATGAGGATAAAACAACATTACGGCAGCTGATATGCTTAATGATAGAATATTGCCTTGGTATGTGGAAGAGGATATCCCTATTTTATGTATACTGACAGATAGAGGTACAGAATATAAGGGCAACATAGAAAATTATGCTATTTTTTGTTCAGTAGTGTATATATTCTTTTTTGAAAAAGCTATACATGCGTTGTATGAAAAATGTTCGGAAGTCATGTTTGTGTGTGTGGCAACCATTGTTATTCATTTTTTTTTCGCGTGTCAGTGAGTGATGCATATTTGGGAGGGACGAGTAGAGGGAGGGAGGGAAAAGAGAAGGGTGGAGAGTGTGATTGTCCAACTACTCCAACACCGCACATGAATATTCAGTAAGCTCAAAAATTGTACACCAATACCGAAAAATTAAAGATATATGGCCAGAGATGTCCCTCATCGTTCAGAATCATTTAGAAGAATGCCTAATGTGAAGCAATATCCACCACTGCCATGAAAATGTCAAGAAAATGTTAAATTATGTTTAGAAATGTCAAAACATGTCCATAAATGTAAAAAAATGGCCATAAGTGTCTATAAATATCCTTTAATTTAGGCAATGTCAAGTAATGGCAAGCAATATGCATCAATAATTCAATATGCAGCGATGTCTTGAAATGTCCAACAATGTCCACAAAATGTGAAGTAATGTCCATGTGTGAATGTTACGGCAATGTATCTCGATGAATCTCTAGAAATGTCCACCATGTCAAACAATGCCAAACAATGTTCATAAATGTGCATCAATGTGTCCGGAAATGTGAACTAATATCCATCAATGTTTGGTCTAGAAATGTCCAGCAGTGTTTACCGATGTGCATCGATTTCCAGAAATTCCCAGAAATGTTTGAAAAATGGAAAGGAAATGTCCATCACTGTCCATAAATGTCTAGAAGTCCAGCACTATCAAGCAATGTCGAGCATGTGCATCAATGGCATAAAAAATGCAATTTCAATCAATGTCCATCAATATCAAGAAAATGTTGAGCAATTTCCATGAATATTGGGAGATGTGTCCATAAATATCTGTCAATGCTCTCAATGTCAAGCAAATTTGAAGGAAAAAAGACAAACAAGAGAGCAAAAAGATGAACAGGAAAACGAGAGGACCAGACAAAATAAGAGAAAGGAGAGGAATCTCGGAAAGGAGGGGAATTTCATTTTTTTTATTTCTTTAATTTTTTTAAAGAGTCTTCAGTTACCAAAGGTAATAGACCAAAAAGGTAAGAAAACACGAAATTTACATACAAAGAGGCAGCTTATAGGTACACGTTCCTTCAAAGAAAATTTAAAATGTCGCAAAACCAAACACAAAATTCCACAGTTCGAAAGGGTTACGGAGAAAACACACTCTAAAGAAGCTAAAACCAGAGTAAAAGTACGAATAAAAATACTTTGATCTTACTATATTAAAAAACTGTACTAAAACCCTAAATCTTTCAAAATACACAGTAAAAATCCCTAAAAAGGTTTTCGACAGCCACCTTTCCTTCGACTTTTAGAAGATTTAAAGTTTTTAAAAGAAGTCCTCCGAAACATCAGAGATATAGCCCTTAAAGAATCAAGGGTAAAAGTAGAATACAGATCTTATCTAAATGTACAAAATTGAACGAAAACCATTCATTTCAAAACTAAGCAATTCTGTCCTCCGTCTTAAAAAAGAAGCTTCTTCAGTTATATTATGGTACAGAGAGCCTCGGCACAGTCCCGCACTCTCTCCTTCCTCTGCCACTTTCCTCCCTCTCCCTCCTTAAACTTTCCCCTGCTCCCTCTCACTCCAAGGGCTGCCCAATAGCATCAGAGGGGTGGGTGAGGTAGTAGTTAGCGATATTGCCAGTAGCCCCTTCGGGCCAAAATCCTCCGGGTATTGAGGGACTTCCAGCTCCGTACACAATGGAGAGAGTTTGGGCGGGATTTCGGGCGAAGGAGAGAGAGTCCCGATTGGCCGAGAGAATGTTTGTTGTGGTATTCATCTCGGCTCCGAGAATTTTCGGAACGACGATGTTTTTGTCGTCGATGGTTCCGGATCCGTCAAGGCGATCGCGAAGCTGGTAAGGGAGAGAGAGATAGAGAGGAGAAAGTGGGCAGGAATAAGGGAGAGGAAGAGGGAAAGAGAAGGGAGAGAGAGAGAGGTTAAGGAAGAGAGTCAAGATAGATAGAGGGTCAAGGACAAAGAAAGGGGCATAGGGAGAGGGATAGAGGAAAAGGGTAAGGGAGGAGAGAGGGAGAGAAGGGGAGAGGGAGAGAGGAAGTGAATGAGAAAAAGTGAAAAGAATCGACATTGAGATTGAGATTGACATCATCAACTTGATTAAGAAGATGAAACTAAGACATTGACATGGAGATTGATGTTGAGGTTGCGATTGGGCTGAAATTCACATTAAGACATCGATAAAGATTGTTGAAGCTACGACGTTGACATCACGGTTGATATTAACCTGTAGACATTGAAGTTAAGATTGACAGTACGAAATCAATTAAGATTGAGATTGAGATTGATATTGAGATTAGAAAGCAACTAAGATTTAAGAAACAAACTAAGAACGAGATTGACATTAAGTGATCAATTAATGTTGAAATTACGGGTACGACATTGACATTGACATGTGATTGGGATGATGTTGACATTGTCATTATCTTAACCGTTGAGGTTGAGATCGAGATTGACATTAAGAAACCGATCAGCATTGAGGCTAGGCTACAACATCGGCATTGAGATTTAAGATCCAGACTGATGTTGTTGTTCAAATTGACATGCACTTGATTGACTGCCTTTTGACTTTGAAATTGAGTTTGACATGAACATGAGGTTAGGACTGAGATTGAGATGAAGATTAACATTGACATTGCCACTGATTTGAACTTCTGAAATTAAATTGAGGTTGAGGTTCACATTCTGATAAAAGCTGAGGCTGAGATTTGAGATTAACATAACATTGCAATTGACTTTTCGAGAAGAATTGATATTGACGAACTTGAGACCGAGATCGACATTACGGACTGGGGCTACCGACGAAGTTTCTCGTAATCATTTACGATTGATTAGAAATTTTGATCACAAATGTTTAAGTTCGTCATGTCTACATTCTTAGATCTATTGGTTACTCTGAAATGTTACAACGTAGGATTTTTTTCATGAAGTCTTTGAACTTACCGCGGAAATCAAACCGGTGATTTCTGCAACTTTCTGATCATACGGTGAAACAATTTCATCCCTTTTCCACCACAATGTCGTTCGAAGGAGAGAATCTTGTCCTCCCTCAACTCCCAAAACGCCCGCGAGAAGCTGTTCCCAAAATTTTACAATGAAATGTTCACATTTTAGTTTTATTTTTTATGTTGAGATTGGATTTTTGGCTTTTACATTTTCCATTTTAGATTAGCATTTCGGAATCAATATTTGCCTGGCGTTATCGTTTCGGAAAAAACTGAAAAGAATTTTTTTTCAAGTTGAAAAGTGAAAGTTCTTTTGCTGCCTGAAATCACACTTTCGTACGAACGACCAACAAAACAAAATCTCCATTAATCCTGGGTGTTTTTTAAGGTGAAATATAACATATGAAAAATTGTTTAGCTGGCCGGAAAACATGAGAAAAGATTTTAGCTGCCCAAATGAAAATTTTTAGCTGCCCAGAGAGAAACTTTGGCTACCCAAAGAGAAATTCATGGCTTCCCGAAGTCACCTCTTTCGCGGGTACGGACTGCAGCAGTGGGTTCGCCACGACATAGGCCGTGAGTCCCACGTACGGCAAAGTGTACGCCGCCAAAAGCCAGTTGAAGTCGTTCGCATAGGGGTCAAATGGCGTTTTTATCTTTTCTCCCTCAGCTTCATTAAAAAGGACGGCCCAAGCTTCTCCAATGTCGATTAAAGGACGTGGAACTGCCTCGTCGCCGAGAAACGATCAGATAATTCTGGAAATAAAAGACCTTTTTATGAGTTGATGTGTTTTTGTAGTTAAGTTTCGGGGTAATTCAAGTTAAGGGTGTGGGAGTTGAGTGTAACGATCAAATTGTTTTCGAAAACAAACTTTTATTTGTTCATTTGTTATTGTCTTAGTTTTTAAGGTTTAAAAGGATTTATAAGGTTTACTAGGGGTTTTATAGGTTTTTGTAGAGCGTCGATGAAAGGACACGGGGCTTCCACATCAACAAGAACCAATCGCATTAATTCTTGAAAGGAAAACATTTGTTCGTTTATTGCTAGCAGTAGACTATTAATGAAATTTTACATCAAATCACATTAATTTAATTAAGACCTTTGGATGTGGTGGAAACGGAGTGTTAAGAGCTCTTAGACTGACGAAAAAAACAGGAATAGGGGAGTGGGATTTCCTGCTAAACTAAAAAGAGATGACATGTTGGGTTTAAGGTTTTCGTTAATGAATAAATGAGATGTGCGTGGGATTACTCGACTAATACCTTACTTAGGAAGTGTAATTGTACATTTGACGAATTTATTAGGATATAAAAACAGAAAGGGATTGGGGAACCAATTTAAATGAGCGGTGGATTTGTTGTTAATGATCAAAATGGTTTGTGGTTAAAAATATAAAAGATTTTGGAGATTGTTCATCAAACAAGCATTACGTTTGTTTGCATGTTAACAATAGTCCTACCATGACTTCAACAAAATCCATTGCATTCAACATTTAGAAGACAAAGAGTGTCCCTATTACTAACCCTTTTTTAGCATAGATGAATCAGTACTCAAATTTCAAAACTCAATAATTATAATTTAAAGTAGATAGGCATTACCGGACATGGCCAATTTCTTGAAACCCGAGCATCAACGCGATTTTTTCCACATTCTGGACAAAAGCCTTTCTCCCGATAGGAGGGCCTCCTCCGGTCAAATTGGGTGCGAATGCGTCTAATCCGACTCCAAATGCGGAAAATAGATAAAATTCGGCCTCCAAATACTCCAAATTTAGGGCAAGCTGATAAATTATGACCCGACAAAAATGTAATGGAAAATCAAATATCATAAGAGAAAAAATCTATCGCCTAAACTTTGTTCGGACCTTATTCGAAGATTTATTTTTTTTCTTTATTTTCATGATGTCAATTGATGGCCATTTTCAGGCCAAAAAAACATCCAAGTTTCTATATTTGGGTAGGTAAGTTTGTTTAAAATGTTCTATAAATTTATCCTCGCATCCATTTTATATAAAATACAACATGCGGATTTGAATTGAAACAGAAAAATGATTTAATTTACAAAAACCTTCAAATAAAAATTGAATATGTGAAAGTTTTGGAACTTCATTTAACATTTGAAGGTTTTACTTGAGAATAGATACTCAAGAAGCTATACTTATACTTCAAATCTTACTTGAAATAGGTCTTTTTCTCCCAAGGGAACTCCGGGAGCCGGTGGGGCTGTGGGAAGTTGAGCCAAAGAAGGCAAAATAAAGGTAACGGATAAAACTGAAACTATAACATAAAACAAGACGAAAGTGGATGCCATTGTGTATTCCTCTCTTGGTCTCTCTCCCTCTCTTTTGTTCTTTTGTTCCCTCTCTTTCTTTCTCGCTCCCTCTCTCTCCCTCTCTGTCTCTCTCGACTCCTCAAATTGCACTCGAATTTTTGTTTTGACTCTTGATGCTTCTTTCCAAGTAATGCCTCTCTATTTATAATGAATTTCAAATACTGTGACTTCGGTAGACGTATATTTGAAACGAATACGACAATTTCAGGCGTCTATTTTTCACCCGTAGAACGATATCTGTGATGTTGCGCGCCAAATAAAACGACCTGCGGCGATGGGAAACGCTGTAAACGTCGTCGAAAACGTTAAGTTTGATGACGTTTTACATTTTTTAACGTTGTGTAGCGTATCTCAATCGACGGCTACGATGTAACCGCGCTATGTGTATATTTTAGTTTTCTAATTTTCCTAAAATAATAATGATCTGGTCGACGTGTCGCGATTTAGGCTGCTCTATTGGCTGTTGATGTAACCTGTCCTGGGTGGCGGCGCATTTTGTATTCTTATTTTTTAGGGTACCCAGTTCGCCAAATTTTTGTGTCAAACAGCAATGTCGGCAGAACCTCCGACCGTCCGATTCGCATCTGGTCAGGAAAGGGCGCTATTGGTGTTGTTTGGCTAAAACGACTGTACAGTACTGTAGAGTACACCGAGTATCGCTACTAATGTTAACAATTTTTTTGCCACTTAAAACATCAATTCCCCGTACATAATTGTACTATTTTCACATGGAGACTGCCAATGGGAAGGTGAGAATTTTGGATTTCAATCGCAACCGTCAGATCCATAATCCCACAAGTGTGTACGGAGAATACATATTTTAAGTGGCGAAAAAAACATCAACACGAATAGCGACACACGGTGTACTGTACCTTTCATGTACCTTTCATGTAGTGTAAATCCCTGGACACACTATTTGCGAAAACCTCTTTTTCAGAGTTAAAACACTCTACATGGTTTCATTTGTCGTTTTTATTTGTCGCTTTCAGACAGCTTTCAGGTACGGTGTTGTAGCTGTTAGGACATTTGTGGAATCGGGTGTTAGACGATTCAGTTTTTTGTTCGATTTCTCGTCTAAGTCTTGTATGTCGTTTCGCGTCACGTATATTTGTTTGTTCGGTACGGTAGTATGTTTGTTGTACGTTTGTTTTGGTTCGTTGTGTTGTGTTGTACCGGGTGTGCTTTCCCATTTTTCATCCACATTACCATACTGACGCTGTTTCGATGTTACGCTAATTACACATATCCATGTTCCTTCCTAATATAGTGTTGTTTGTCAGTTTCTTTCTTATTGTTTTTAACCCATAAAGCATCAACGTTATAAGCTTGACAACTGTCACCCGCAAATGTTTATTGCTTGAGGATCTTTTGGACCACTATAAATATTCAAATGGTTCCCTCCGGAGGAGTTCTTGGACCAACTTTGGAGTTCGTCACTATCGTGTTGGTGGTGGCACCAAAAGCCGTTTTTGAAGCACAATTTTTTAATCAGATAAATTATTTTTTCATATTTGAAGTCTATATTGGCTTGGAGATGGAGCAGAGCTCTCTCCTCCATGTGTACATCCTTACCTACAGATAGGAGTTTTATTGAACTCTTGTTGCCATCTTCTTGCAATTTTGGAGTTGCCTTGAAGTTTTTGAACCTGGGTTGCAGATCTCACTAAGAACATGATGTTAGGAAACCGTCCCTTGTCATTTCTTTTATAATCAATGTGCACTGTCCAAACATGTCGAAAAAATAAAGCAGAAGTTAAGAGATGATCATCTATGTGATTCAATGCCTAAACATTGTTCAAAAAGGCCAAGTGAATCAAGAATTACCCTGCAATTTCCAGTAATGTTCATCAACATTGAGCGATTTCCAAAAGAAAATAGCTGTCTATTTTTTTCCAAATATTAAGAAATGTTCATGAATGTCTACAAACACAGCGAAATGTCCAAAAAAATTCAAGCGATCTCCACCAATGTCTTGAAAATGTCAAGAAAATATCAAACAATGTCAAAAATGTCTACATGTATTCAGCAATTTCAATCAGTATCAAGGAGCGTCCATCAATATGTAATGTCTATAAATTTCTAGTAACGTTTGTACACTATGAGGAAATGTCCATCGATACACTTCAATGCATAGAAATGTCTAGCAATCTCCGGAAAATGTTAAGATAACGTCAAACAATGTCCACCAATGTCAAATGGTGTTCATCAATGTCGAGATGGACATGTACATCAATGTCCTTCAGGCAGCAATTCAAAAGTTTCACGTACATCAGGCATGCATTATGACCAACAAAAAAGGAAACATTCAAAAAGACGCAAAAACGAACACAAATAATCACCAATAAACTTGTGAAAACAACACCCTCTACAGAACCTAAAATCAGTGGAAAAACATAAATAAAAACCTATTTTCATCTTACAATACTAATTTTTCCTTAAATTGATTTCTCCAATCATCTACATTTTCCTTTTACATTCAGATTAAAAAAAAGTATCTAATAGGTATCCTCCAAAACATCATAAATATAGCCCTTAAGAATTGAGGGCAAAACTGAAATACAGACCTTATTTAAATGTACAAAATTGAACAAAAGAACATTCCTTTCAAAAATCAGTAAGGATTAAATTTCTATTCTCCACCTTCAAAAAAAACTTCTTCAATCATACTATGATACAGAGAACCTCGGCTCCAGTTCTCCCTCGTCCCCCACTACCCCTCTCCTCCCTCTCCCTCCCATCACGCTGTCCTTTTTCTTCCTCTCAAACCAAGGGCTGTCCAATAGCATTTGATGGGTGGGTGAAGTAGTAATTAGCGATATTCCCAGTGGCCCCTCCAGGCAAAAAGCCTCCGGATTTTGAGGGGCTTCCAGTTCCGTACAAAATGGAGAGAGTTTGGGCGGGATTTCGGGCGAAGGAGAGAGAGTCCCAATCGGCCGAGAGAATGTTTGTTGTCGTATTTGATAGGAATAAGAGTCAATCGGAGTGCGCTCACAAATACTTAAATGTCTCAATGCGGAAGCGATATTAAAATGAAATCAAACATTACAACACATCAAAAGCTCATAATCCAAGATAGAGAGAAATTGAATACTCAATAAAATAAACTCATATTAACTCAATCTTTCAACATTACACATCTCTTAATTCATCCCTCCATAATTGACTCTTGATTGATTCCTAATTATTATTTCTAA
The DNA here is from genome assembly GCA_037447655.1 of Zygnema cylindricum. NCBI lineage: Eukaryota > Viridiplantae > Streptophyta > Zygnematophyceae > Zygnematales > Zygnemataceae > Zygnema > Zygnema cylindricum. The sequence continues at coordinate 63,146 of JBBHKE010003217.1, forward strand.
CTCGCACGATGGCTTTTATACTAAGTCGTGGAAACAATCTAGAACACTAACTCTAGAAGTGTCTAAATGTACTTAGACGTTAATGTGGTACAAAACAAAATGAAACTACTAGAAACAAAACTGACAAAGTCCTGTACGAATAATTTAACTTACGCGAAACGAAACTACTAGACGTACGTCGCGCGAAACAAAACTTCTCGACGTAGGTACTAGAACTTAAACGAAACAAAAATAAATCAAATCAAATCAAATCGTGTAACCGCGAAACGTACACGCACGAAATACAAAATCAAACTAAACGAAACAAAACCAAAATACGCGAACCGACGCACGACCAAATCAAATGAAACTGACGCGCGACTAAATCTGATCCACACTAACTACGAACAAGCATCACGTAAACCTAGATTCAACAATTGTACTTAACACCCCCCACCCACAAAACCCATCTGACAATCCTCCCCGCCTCTCCCTCCTCCAGCCTCCCCCTCCCCTTCATGTAGGCGTAAAGCTCCCCTCCCGCACATAAGTCTTCGAAATTTTTTGAACGAGGGAGAGTACACAGTATTTTTTTAAATGCTCGTCATGCGCATGTACATACAAAAATGACAAGCATGTACGGAAAAAAAATCGTTGGGGTCTCGAACCTCCACTTTCATTCATGAGTCATTTGCAAAAACTTACAACGTTTTCGTCTCTCCCCATCTTTTTCATTCGACCGCTCCTCTTTCTCTCATCTCTAGATGAAATGCAACAATAATAGTCTCAAATGAAAGATATATTTTTTTCTTTTTTTTTTTACTATTTTTGATCGCATTTTGAAGGGATATCAAATGATAAATGGTAAGAAAAAGAAATCGGGAAGCCATGGCCGAAAGTTTATGTGTTGATGACGTCACAAGGTATCGTGACTTCGCAATGTCACAAAACCCTAAACATCTACAATGTCACAAAAAACTCGACATCTACAACCGTCGCCGTTTTTGTAGGCGTCATTAATTTTAGGAAGTTTCGTAGTCGTCTACATTTCGTTTCGTACTATCGTAAGATGTCGCATATTTTGTAGGCGTCTACACCTGTCACATATTTGAAGTAATGAAGGCGCAAGTAATGATTGACATAGGAAAACTTTGAAAAGTACACCGTAAAATCTGCGTTGAAATCCAAAGTAACATTTCAAAGTTTCGGTTACATGGAAACACGCCCTAAGAGGAATGGACACCATTCGACATCACATGCCATGACAAATTTAGTACCAATTGAGCGCAAAAAAAAATGTACGATGAACATTTCTTTTATGAACCGACATGATGTGAACGAAATCTCAAAAGTTAAACAACTGACAAGATTTCGTAAAGGAAGGTACGCGTAAAAAATGGGTTGTTCAACGCAGGGTTGTACAAAATGCGTATGTTTAATTTTATACCTCTAGAGGCTCACTCTTATTGGACGCGATGGACGTCTAAAGTAATACGATGTTCTATCCATTTTGCTTTCCAATAAAATAATAGTCGCGGGCGACCCGGTGCTTTGCCCTTTGGTTGCCAAGGGCCTTTTGTTTTTGTACAGTACACCACGAATCGTAATTAGAGTAATGAAAAAATTAGAGTACAAAAACAAAAAAAACAATTAAAGTAATGAATGATAAGTTGTGTGATATAGCTGTTTCAACTATGAAGTTTAATCTAATTGATTTAAGTACTATAATTTGGCACGCTAATGTCCTCTACTGTAAATAAGGTATTCGTACATAATTTGGCAAAACGTACAGTTTATCGTCACCATGACGTTTGCACTACGCGGTTTGTTAAAACGCAGCTGCATGATAACTGCATGTATTAAATCATTATTTGTACTTTTTTACTTTATAAAGTACAATTTTGCACGGTCCGAGGTCGTCCGTACTCCACACTATTTAAAATGAACCTATATTATAATTAAGAACGCTAAACAAAGTTTACCTTAAATAGAATAATGAAAAAATTAGAATCGTTTACTCTATTTCATGTGATAGAGACGAAATTTTGAGCAACTGAATTAGAGTAACTTACTCTAATTACGATTCGAGGTGCACCATAAAAAATGCGATAGATTTGAAGTAGATATTGTCGGTTCGTTGATAGATATTTTCTCGACCGTCAAACTTCTTGCGGCTACGATTTTTGTACGGCTGAGATTTTAAAATCCAATGACAAATTTGGTATGACGATATGGATATCGATTCATTTTCACCGTCAATGGGAAACTACTTTTGGCAGTTCATTTTGCAAGTACAGTATTGTACCGTCCTATATTTTACTGTACTATATATGAATTATATACCTGAGACCGGTGGTTGTGGTATAACTTGTCAACAACAGCTCCCCTTGTCTTGGTATTGGAGCGCGAATCTGGTTCTCTTCGTGTCAACCACTACCTCTATCTCCCTTTTCCTCCCTTCCTCCCTCCCTCCCTTTCCCACTCATCAATTCTAGATTTTTTTTATGTTGAATAGAACCAAGGTTTTCTTCGTTAGTTTCCCTCATATTTTCCCCATTAAATTTATCAGTTCTTCGGTTCCGTAAATGTCAGACCCGTGCTGCACCAATTTTATCAATTTGCTAAGGAGGAGGTTTACTAGGAATGGTGATAATCGAGGGAGCATCAAAGGTTATATGCATGCTATAAAAATTATTGGATTATCCGAAACTGTTGTTTACTCTCACATATAAACTCAAAATTACACTTATCTGTTAGTTTTTGGAAATGAGTTTCGTGCGTACGCGACATATTGTGCGTACATAATGTTTCGTGATTGAAGTATGTGGTTTAGATTTGTTATGCTATCAGGATTTACAGTGGAGGTTCGAATGGATTAGCAAATTGGGGGAGTAATGATACTAATTGTTTTGGGATGTACTAATTGTTTTGGGGGAGTGTTGGCTTTTGGAAACCTTTAGTCCTCTCTATATCACATTACTATGCTGTCATGCTGCGCCGGTCACACCGCAGCCATTGCAGCATGTATGGAAAAGATATTGTGCTGCCATGCTGCGCTGGTCACATCGCAGTCATAGCAGCTTGCGTACTAAGTAATAAGACTATTGGAACGTACGGAATTGAACTTCAAGTGACGCGAAGAAATGTGCGGTGGATCGCGAAGCTATCCGGTGATTAATGTTCGAAATTTTAATTGGTCGTACGAAACATAATGCGGCGGCCGATATTTGGTGAATTGGATGCCACCCGAGCTATGGACGGTGGCGGCATCAGTTTGGAAATTTTGGTGAGGGACGCGAAATCGCGTCCATCACATGATGCTTAATTTGGACGGTCCAGATTCATTCGACAGAATTCGTAAGGCTTATAAATATCTAACAAAGTTTTGTCCTGTGTTTTCATTATTAGTGTAGACTGTTGGTACACTCACATTAATAGAGGTAGCTGATTGATAACGTACGGCTGGTATGCCTCCGTACAGTGAGTAGTGAGTTGTAGTGTATATTTGTAGGACTTAGTCATTTTGAGACTTAGGAACTTTTTGGACAAAAACTGTTTCTGCTCCTTTTTGGGATTTTCATATGAGAAGTGCTCTCAGTTTAATTGGCAAAATTACCTGAAATCCTGCATGTGTGTTCCTCCTTGTGTTGGCAATATTTTGGCAAATTTGCAGGCCTATTGTGTGTCTGATTTGCCTGGGGCTTCATTGTGAAGTTGGTCATATTTATCAAAGTTCTGGCAGGCTGTTTTTCTGCAACTTTGACTGAGTGTTGTGTTTATTCGGTTTGGTATTGTTATATGAAAATTGGTGGGAATACTTAGTGGCCTATGAAATTTCTGGTTGAGAAGTTTCAGCTTGGTTTGGTTATTCTGTAGAATTCTGAGTGGAATCAAAGGAGGCCGTTTTGGGGTAGTTTGTGGTGCTTCCAAGGGTACATTCATGGTTGAAAATGGCTATAAACAACATTATCAACAAGAAAAGATAGAAATAATAATGATGATGATTATTATTCATTTTTTTTTAAGTAGTAGATTGTATTATTTTTATTATTATTTCGTGTTAATAAAATACTTATTTTTGTTAGTATTGAATTATAGTTAACTGTTATATCATAGTAATCACCAGCTATATCTAACTATTGTATTAAATACATTATAACACCTAGTTATAATTGTTATATAAGAATAATTAAAATAGTTATTTGTAGGTTGTGTACTATATATATTATAATAGGTAATTATAACTGTTATATTAAACTAATTATAATACTTATATGTATCTGACACACAATATATATTATAACAGCCGGTAATAAGTGATATAATACATTTATTTTAGCAGTTTTATCTCATTGTAGACAAATATATATTGTAAGGACTACACCGTGAATCGTTATTAGCCTTATGTACTCTATATCGTCACCCCAAAATTTTGACATTGATATCTTAAATAGAATGGAGTACACTATTTAAGAAAGTGGACCAAAATATGCCACGTCTCCTAACACTAAATTAAAATGAATGACGCTAATTTTTTCTTTACACTAATAATTTTTATACGCTAATAACGATTCAAGGTGTAGTTAAAACTTATACACTATACTAATTATAACAACTGGTTATAACTGTTTTAATATATTGATTATAACGATTATATTTAACAGTTATACTACATTATTTACAACAGCTAGTTAAAACTATTTTATTTTACTAATTATAACAGATATCATATTTATTATAACAGGTAGATAAATATACATTTGACGTATATAAATATGCAGTTATATCTACCTGTTATATCTTATATATTATGACAACTATATCATGAAAACTATATGTAACTGTTATGTTGCGCTAATTACTACAGTTAGTCACAATTGTTTTAATTTATTGATTATAAATGTTACATCTAACTGTTATATCACATTATTCATAACAACTACTTATAACTGTTTTAATATACTAATTATAACAGTTACATTAACTGTTATTTCATATTTATTTTAACAATTATATCTACCTATTATATTTTATAAATTATAACAACTCTATCTAACTGTTTCATTATACCAAACATCACAGCTAGTTGTAAGTGTTATATTTTATTTATTGTGACAGTTGTTATATGTAGTTGTTGTCATATAATAAACATAACAACTATATCTGGATGTAATATTTACTAAATTTAACAACTAGTTATAGTTTTTATGTTATATTTATCGTAAAAGTTATATCTAACTGTTTTGTTTTGCTAACTAAACAGTTATATTTATGTAGGATCTTAAACAAAAGACATTCAACCAAAATAATTCACAAAACATAAATCATTACACAGCGGAAACTCACAAAAGACAAGAGGAATATTTAGCCAAAAATATTTATAAGTGTTCTTGGCCGAAGCCTCTTTACATCATCTCTCTTCACTCTTCTCTCTCTTCTCTCTATTATTAAGTAATCTATACTCCAAGATTAATCATCTAAGATATTTTGATTAATAAGATACAATACTCTGCACATGAACACTGGTGCCTATATACTCGCTACTCTGCACTAAGAGACAACATGGTAAGAGAAGCATATACCCGCTACTCTGCACTAAGAGACAACATGCTGTGCACACTGCAAGGTCGTTTCCACAAAGAAAGTAGCACGCGCTTTCTTACTTCAAAACGACTAACTCCAAACGTCGACTTAAACACATGTCGTCACACGAAAACACCAACACGCAAAATGTGACACCTGCGCACGAAATCATAAAGTGACGCAAAACGAAATAGTACATTTCGTTCGCGGATAACAAAAGTACCGCCGGGAAACGATGACGTATATTTTGTATGATGACGTGACACTTCACGTCTAGCAATTAAATGTTAGTATGTCGCTTCGCGAAAATTCTGCGAAACGACAATAACCCAACAATCCTCCTCTTATTGTCGAAATCGCTAAACTCTTCAAAATAATCCAAGTTTTGGTCGCCCCCTCTCAAATACATCATGCGTAGCTGTTTCGTCAACAAATCTGCCCCCTCCTCTTTTGTCAGTGCGTATGAAAATACAATCTTGTTCGTCGTCACTAAATCTCTTACAAAATCTCCTTACAATATTGAGCTTGACTCAATTGAAGGTTCCCCTCTTTGTTGCGTATCACTTCAATTCCCAAAATATAGTGTACCTCTCCAAGATCAGTTATTTTGAAATGTAATCCAAGATAACGTTTCAACTCATTAATGCGCTCCAATTTTTCACATGCCATCAAGAAATCATCCACATAAACAGAAATGTTATTTGGTTAACTCTTTCACCTTTCACTTAAACTCGAGAATCGGACGTGGTCCGTACAAATCCAGATTTCACTGGTACTTGATGAACTCTCAAATATCACGTGCACCGCGCTTGTTTCAAACCATATAAGGAATTTCGCAAACGCCATACATTTCCTTCCTGCAAAAGAGACACCCCTTCCTATACCTTCATATATACCTCTGTTGAAAAGAGTTAATTAATAGTTCACTTCCCTATTTTAGTTTTGTTTTAAAGAAAGAGAGTAAGGATCAAAGGCGCACCATGGCTGCCGCCATATTTGGAAAGTGGTAGTTTTTGCAGTTATGGGTATTTTGGCTAAAATGACGCTTATGTCTAGATTTGAACCTGTGACCTCTAGATTCTTTATAGCCTAACGCCTTAACCATTAAGGCGTTACAAACGATACACGTGACGGGTTTCACAAATATATAAACATTAACGAAACAGCTAATTAACAGCAGACTAACCAAAAGGAGCAATTTCTGCATGTACGCGAATCTGAACCGTGTAAAATATGTTTTGATCGGACGGCCGGCATTATAGCCGCCACGCGAAGTGAGATTTTTGGCGGCATACGGATATAGCGTCACGCGATGCCACGTGGTGCCACATTATTTGATACTGGAGAAGATGGGAGGAGGAACCATGGCTTCCGATATGACAGGTGTCACCTTGTAGACCTTGTCGTACAATGGTTGTACAATAAGTACATCGCCCATTGTACCTTCTTGTACTTTATAGTGTTCCTATTGGACTAGGGTTTAATAGTAGGTAGTCGTGAGTAGGCAGACCGAGACTTAGTAATATTTAGGTACCTCTCTCTCTAAGAGAGCTTGTAACTATAAAGGTCATCTTTGACCAGCCATAACTTACTACTCGGGTGAGCAAATTCTGTGATTCTTTTTGCGTTTGACTCAGGGGAGTCTTGTCCTCACAAGGGTGAGAGTGGTCTGAATATTTGTGTGCCTGGGCGGCGCTTATTCAGCGGGAAAGTAGAAGGGGCAAATATTATCCTAGAGGCTTTACATAGGCTGCTCATTCTGTGGGTCAATGGAGACCACAGAATTTCAGGTTATGGGCCCTCTAGGGTGCCCATATTTGATGGATCAGACTTTCTTTATTGGGAAATGATGATGGAGGGGGAACTATTTGAGAAGCATCTATGGGGCATAGTGTCTGGACAAATTCGATGCCCACCTCCACCTGGGTTTGGAGGGACACGTTTTTCTGGCACCTCCGCCTCTACAGTTGGTAGAACAGCTGCCACCATCACCGAGGATGAAGATGAGGAAGGAGAAGAGATTGTCATGGAAGGAGAAAAGGAAGGAGTTGCAACTCAAGTAACACCATTGCCCAAGGCGATACCGGCAGCAGCACCACCAGCAACAACGACAAGGGTTTAGACCGAAAGATCAGAGTATGAAAAGTGGAACTACAAAGACAAGGTTGCTAAGCTCTTAATTCTTAAAAGTGTAGCAAAGGGCATTGCTATTCCCCTTATGCATGTCAAATCTTCATCTCAGATTTGGATATCACTAGTTAACAAATATAAGAGTGGATCATTGCAGCAGTAACAGTTGGCAGAAAATAAGATTGCAGCTTATAGTTATAAGGGAGGAAGTATGGATAATTATTGCAATGATTTAGGAGTATTGTTTGGAGAGTTAGAGAGTGCAGGTAACTTATGGTCTGAGAGACAAAGAGTGAACACATTAATGATGAAACTACCTGAAGAGTATGAGAATATCATTAACCGATTGCAAGACATAGGAGATAGCAATTGGAATTGGGATGACACTGTGGGAATGATTTTAGAGAAAGAAAGCACCATAGAGCTTAGGAGAGGGAGTCCAAGTGTTCAAGCATTGTCTGCAGGAGCTGATTGGCGGAAGCGTGATGAGGAGAGAGGGAAAGATCCCTATCGAAACTTTGGTGGAAGAGGACAAGGAGGTGGCAGATTTGATAGACAGGGGAGAGGAACTTCTCGAGGAGGATTATGTCACTTCTGCAAGAAACCGGGACACTATATGACACATTGTGTCAGACTTACAGATCTTCGACTGAAAGATGGTCAAGGAACCTCAAAGGACGGAGGAAAGAAAAAGGCTTTCCTGACTCAAGTTCTTGATGAGGAAGTGGAAGAAAAAACTGAACCTGAAGAGGAGCTTGAGGAGCTTCTCCTTAATCCGAAAAACACTAAAAAACATGTCGACATTCCACGGAGACAAAAGTGTGCTTTCGGAGGTAGGAGGGATCCACCCGAGGATTGGTGGATCATAGACTCAAGGGCTTCAATGCATATGTGCAAAGATAAGCGGTGGTTCACTAAACTGGGAAAGATCCCAACAGTTGAGATAGAGTACGGAGATGGTAGAGTAGAAACCACAAGTCTTGTTGGAACTGTTGACTTGAAGGTTCTAGTTGATGGAAAGGCCTCAATTGTAACACTCTCAGACGTTCTTTACATTCCACAACTTAGCAAGAACCTAGTCTCAACAGCTGTCCTAGATGAAAAGGAGTTTGAAACAGGAACTAGGAAGGGAATCTTCACAGCAAGCTTTGATAATGAGGTTTATTTCATAGCTGAGAAGGGCAGTCAAGGTATGTTCAGAATTGTACTTTGCAATGAAAAGAGTGTTCTCTACCCGTGTGCAAGTGAGATGATGCTTTGGCATAAAAGGTTGGGGCATGTGCATCTAGATAGATTAAAGAAAATGAAGAAAAAGGGAATAGTGGAGGGTATTACTTTTGAAGATGATGAGACCTTTGATGATTGTAGTGGATGTGCCCAAGGGAAGATTCATAGACTTCCATTTCCAAAGGCAACCACATTTAGGAGAGAGAAAGTATTAGATCTAGTTCACACTGATGTTTGGGGACCTGCTAGGTATGCTTCACATGGGGGGAAGAGATGGATGTTAACTATCACAGATGATTGGTCTAGATACACGAAGGTATACTTTCTCAGACATAAGTCAGAGGTATTAAGATGTTTCAAAGAGTATAAAGTATGGAGTGAAAAGCTACATGAAACCTCAATAAAAGTGATAAGAAGTGATAATGGGAAAGAATACACCTCAAGGGAATTTGAAGAATATCTTAAAGAAGAAGGAATTCATCATGAGAAAACTGTTCCCTATAATCCGGAACAAAATGGAGTAGCAGAAAGAGTGAATAGAACTTTAGGAGATATGTCCAGAAGTATGTTAAGTGATAAGAAGATAGGGCGGCAGTTTTGGGCTGAGTCTATGAACTATGCTAATTTCATCAAAAATAGAGTCCTAACTTCAGCAAATAAGGAGGAAACTCCGTATGAGAGGTGGACAGGAAGAAAGCCTGATTTGTCTAGTTTGAGAGTGTTCGGAAGTCAAGTCTACAGTTTGGATTCCGATAAGACTAAATAGAAGTTAGAGGGAAGAGGGAAACCAGGATATCTTGTAGGATATGATGAGAGCACAAAAGGATACCGAGTGTATGACTTGAAAAAGAGAGATATAATTCTGGTAAAACACATAGTGGTGATGAATGAAGAGAAGTCCATTGATCCATTCAAATATAATAAGGAAGTCAAAATCAGATTTGAAACGGATCAGTTTTCTGACTTTGACTTTGAAAATGAAGAGAAGGAAGAGGGAGAAAAAGAAAAATCTGCAGATCTACCAAAGGAGAAGGAGGGAAGGACAACATCCGAGGCAACGCCACAATACGAAGTGGAAACCGATGAGGAACTTGATAAGACACCGGAATTGGAAGATAGGGAAGCTGAAAATCTCCCAAAACGAAACCCAAAGATGCCTTCCATACCGGCGTCCGATTTTGAAGGGGGAAGAAGAAGTAGTAAAAGACTTCAAGAAAGACAAGTAAATAACCAACTCACAAAGATGTCTCACCCAGATGAACCTCAAACATACTTAGAGGCCATAAACACTCCAGAAAGTAGCCGGTGGATCACAGTTATAAATGAAGAAATGGCCTCTATCATGGAAGCCAATACATGGGAGTTGGTAGATTGTCCACCGGACCGAAAACCGATCGGATGTAAGTGGGTGTTTAAACTTAATTTAAACCCGGATAATACCATTGAGAGGTACAAAGCTAGGTTAGTTGCAAAAGGTTATACACAGAAAGAGGGGATAGACTACGAAGAAACCTTTGCACCTATAGTCAGATTTCCTTCTGTTAGAATCCTTTTAAGTATAGCCACAGCGGAAGATATGGAAATCCACCAGATGGATATTAAAACGACCTTTTTGCACGGAGAGTTGGAAGAAGAAATTTACATGAGGCAACCGGAAGGATTCGTGGAAAGTGGGGAAGAAAACAAAGTTTGCAAACTGATAAAATCACTCTATGGGCTTAAGCAAGCCCCGCGACAGTGGAATATAAAGCTCGACGAATTTCTGACCGGTTTGGGGTATATCAGAATTAGTTTAGATCACTCTATATATTTAATTGAGGATGAGAATGGAGTGATATTTATTGCTATTTATGTGGATGATTTGTTGGTCTTAAGCAAGTCCTTAGATAAAATTAACAAACTAAAACGGGATCTTAGAAGCAGTTTTGATATGAAAGATCTTGGGGAAGCAAAGTACATTTTGGGAATTTAGATGGAGAGAGAAAGAGGGAATAGAATTATAAGACTCACTCAAAAAGAAGCAATCGGTAATATGCTAGAAAAATTTCAAATGGAGAAAGCAAACGGATGTACTACTCCCATGGATTTGAAGAAAGTGAGTGAGAGGAGTGAAGAGGGAGGAATATTCATCATTAATGATGAGATGGACGAGATAGAAAGAAAATTTATGGAAAATATCCCTTATCGGTAGATTATAGGCAGTTTAATTTATTTTATGAACTGTACCCGTCCGGATATAGCTGCAACTGTAGGTGTCCTTAGTAGAAATCTAAATGAACCAAGAAAGAGAGATTAGGAGGCTGCCAAAAGGGTGATGAGGTATCTGGTGGGGACAAGGGAATTATGGTTGCATTTGGGAGGGGAGCACACTAACATCACCACTTGGAGTGATGCCAGTTATGGAGATGTGCCTTTAAGGAGGTGTACGACTGGATATGTGTTGCAAATTGGATCCGGTGCATGTTGTTGGAGTAGCAAGCAACAAAAAGTAGTTGCTCAGTCCACTATGGAGGCTGAATACATGGCTTCCTGTGCTGCCACCAAAGAATTAATGTGGGTTAAATCTCTTCTTGAAGAACTTGGGTTCATGAAGTCTGGAACTCAAAATGTTTTTTGTGATAATCAAGCTCCTATCTCGATTGCAGCTAATCCGAAACATCACTTCAAAGCTAAGCATATGGATATTAGACTAAGCTTTGTCAGAGAGAAGGTAGAAAATAAAATTATTAAATTGGTTCATAAAACTGATAGAGAAATGATTGCAGACATGATGACAAAAGCAGTGCCTTCCCCTAAGTTGATTTATTGCAGAGAAAATTGTGGATTAAAATTGAAAAGTGACTAGGAATTAAGGGGAGTGTTGAAAAGAGGAAATTAATAGTTCACTTCCCTATTTTAGTTTTGTTTTAAAGAAAGAGAGTAAGGATCAAAGGCGCGCCATGGCTGCCGCCATATTTGGAAAGTGGTAGTTTCTGCAGTTAAGGGTATTTTGGCTAAAATGACGCTTATGTCTAGATTTGAACTTGTGACCTCTAGATTCTTTATAGCCTAACGCCTTAACGATTAAGGCGTTACAAACGATACACGTGACGGGTTTCACAAATATATAAACATTAACGAAACAGCTAATTAACAGGAGACTAACCAAAAGGAGCAATTTCTGCATGTACGCGAATCTGAACCGTGTAAAATATGTTTTGATCGAACGGCCGGCATTATAGCCGCCACGCGAAGTGAGCTTTTTGGCGGCATACGGATATAGCGTCACGCGGTGCCACGTGGCGCCACATTATTTGATACCGGAGAAGATGGGAGGAGGAACCATGGCTTCCGATATGACAGGTGTCACCTTGTAGACCTTGTCGTACAATGGTTGTACAATAAGTACATCGCCCATTGTACCTTCTTGTACTTTATAGTGTTCCTATTGGACTAGGGTTTAATAGTAGGTAGTCGTGAGTAGGCAGACCGAGACTTAGTAATATTTAGGTACCTCTCTCTCTAAGAGAGCTTGTAACTATAAAGGTCATATTTGACCAGCCATAACTTACTACTCGGGTGAGCAAATTCTGTGATTCTTTTTGCGTTTGACTCAGGGGAGTCTTGTCCTCACAAGGGTGAGAGTGGTCAAAATATTTGTGTGCCTGGGCGGCGCTTATTCAGCGGGAAAGTAGAAGGGGCAAATATTATCCGAGAGGCTTTACATAGGCTGCTCATTCTGTGGGTCAATGGAGACCACAGAATTTCAACCTCTTCCCTCAACTCACCATTTAAATACGCGGTTTCCACGTCCATTTCATGGACGTGCTTCTTCTTTATCGCTGCAAGAGCAATAATAATCCGTAGTGAGTCGAACTTCACCACGGGAGCATAAGTCTCTTTAAAATCAATTCCCTCACGTTGTTGGAATCCCTTACAAACAAGCCTCGCCTTGTCCTTAATAATTTCACCCGAAGCTCCAGTCTTGGTCTTAAATACCCACTTTGCATCAATCGTCTTTTTCCCCTCTGGCAATTTCACCTTCTCAAAAGTTTGATTATCAACCACCAATTTAAATTCTTTCTTTCACGCTGGTTTCCAGTTACTCTCCCAATCGACCGACCTTCTAGCCTCGACATAAGATTGAGGGGTGCCGGTTATATTTTTCCGTTAGTGATTGCTATATAAGAAACTTCGTCTCTTTAGCACTGGAAAGAAAAATATGCGAATTCGAAGCATTTTTCCCTTTTTGATCGTAATTGAGTTTCTCCGGTTTCTTCCCCTTTTTACTCTTAGAGCTCCTCCTAAGAATTTGTTCCTTGGATTCAATTTCAAATTACCTTCTCACTCGATTTAGAAATCGATTTAGATCTTTGAGATTTCTGAATATTCGAAGGCACTCGGGAATCCAAAGATCCGTTACTCTTTCTTTGAAATTCAATTTCAACTGATTTCCCCAATTTTTTTTTATGAGTTTTCACATTCGGTTACTCATCAGAATTTTGAATCTCCAATGTACGAAAAATACTCAATTTCACTCTCCTCATAAAAAATCCAAATTTTCTTTGAATTTCCTAACGGCAGTCATGGCGGATTTGAGATCCTCATGAAAATCCACATTCCGAATTTCCTCCACGGTGTGACGAGCCGGATCATATACTCGGTATAAATTCCCCTTCGCGCTATATCCAATAAAAATTCCCGACCAACACCTTCGTGCAAATTTCCCCTTCCTCTTAATTGATTCCACATAAACCATAGCATGACATCCCCAAATTCTAAAATGATGAACCGTGGGCTTTCTACAACTCAACAATTCCTCTAGTGTTTTATTCCCGGAAATTGAAATGAGTCTTCGGTTACAAATGTTATTAGCGTAAGAATAACATCTCCCCACAAAATCATCTCTCGTCCGGAGCTATGTTCCATCGCACGGACCATATATTGTAAGGTAAGATTCTTCGTCTCGGCCACTCCATTTGACTCCCGAGAATAGGGCGCCATGAATTGATGCCTTATCCCCCACTCCGTACAATAACCCTAAAAAACAACAAACTCCCCTCCATTTTTCGACCGAATGGACATAAGCTTTTTATCAATTTGCCTCTCGGCCATTATATGTCATTCTTTAAATTTTTCGAATGCATCCGATTTCTTTTTCAATAAATACACCCATGATGACCGGGAGAAGTTATCAACAATCACCAAAGTATACTTATTACCTCCAATTGTCTCATGTTTAATATGTCCACAAAGATAGATGTGAACAACCTCCAAATGATTTTGAGCTCGATGGTTGATGTCTTTATTTCGATGATTTTTTCCTAAGTTGACGTTTTTTTCTACATCCTCCGCACGCGTTCACCTCCTCACCAGATGCGAGGTCCAAACCCCTCACCGAAGAATGACAAATCATCTTCTTCAAACTTACCTCGTATGTGTGACAAAACCGATAATGCTATAAGGTAAGATCACCTTTAAACTTCAAAATTTCATGTGAAATTCCCTCAGTGGGAACTTTAGATTTCGGCATGTTACATAAGAGTGGACTAAGATTCGCATTTGTTACACCTCCTTCTCCAGTTACATTCCCCTTCTTATTCCAAATCTCAATAGATTGATCACCTCTCGCAAGTAAGCTTCCACAAATCCATTGGATTTGTGGAACACTTAACAAATTGACCGAACCGTCCGGAATGTAAAAAGCATTTTGAAGACGATAATCCGTCGATTTATCCTTCCCATCATTATCCCATGATTGGAGATTTAGCCGAACCGTGCCAACCGTTCGAACCGAAATGACATGGCCGTTTACAACTGTAATAAACTTTGGAACCGTAAAGTCCCTCATGTCATCAAACAAGGTGGCATCCGTGCAAACATGATGAGATGCCCCCGTATCAATAATCCACTCTTTCTCCAAATTTCCTCCACTACTTACCGAATCAAGGGTAAGGTTAAGAATCGGAAAAACATCACCTGTTTCAGTACCATAGTCAAAGTAATTTGCATTACCATAACCACGACCACCACCACGGTATTTTCCTTGGCCGCCACCTCGACCGCCTCTATCACCTCCTCCTCGACCGCCACCTCGGCCGCCTCTATCACCTCCTCTACCTCCTCTTCCACCTCCGGAATCTCCACTCTTCGAATAACATTGAGAAATCGTATGCCCCCACTTACCACAAAAATGACATTGCTTGTCCTTATCCGGACAAGAGGATGACAAGTGTCCAAGCCGGTTACACCGGTAGCATGTCACATTGGAAAGATCCGAAGGGACCTTCGGTGGACGACCTTGCTCCTTCTTGTTGCCTCGGCCGCCACCACCTCTCGGGCCGCCTCCTCTACCACCTCCTCTACCACCGGCATAGTTAAGATCCGGGGTTTCGGGAGTAGTAGAGTTTAGAACTCCTCCTCCTCCACTTGAAGAAGCCGATGGAGTTCCCTCCGACATTTTGATAAAATTAACGGTGAATCCGAAAGTATTATCCGCCTTCGCTCGTAAAATAGCCTTAAGATGCGAAAGCTTGTCCGGTAAAGCGTTAAGAAAAACGCTTAGTTTATCGGCATCCAAAATAACTCGACCATTGTTTAGTAATTGCTCGAGTATAATATTGAAGCGCTTCACGGTATCATCCATCAATTCATTTGACTTGATTTTAAAATTCATAAAGTCCGTATAAACATATTGACCCTTGTTCTCAACGCCTTTCTCATATTGCTACTCAAGTGCTTGCCAACACTCATGGGCCGTTCTGTGAGCGAGAAAATGATCAAACACGGAAGAAGTGCAATTCTTCATCAAACCGGTCGTTGCCGCAATATCTTTCAACCTCCATTGAGCACGTGCCTTACTCTCGAGTGGCATTTTCTCTTCTCCATTGACAATCCTCCAAACTTCTTGAGAACGAATTGGCTTGGAATTTTTTTTTTCCAAACAGCATAATTAGAGCCATTAAAGGCCACGAATTTCTCCGACATATTATAATTTTCTTCGTTATCCAATCCTTTGTCAAACTCAGACTCTTCTTCTTCTATCTTCGATTTTCCTTTCTTAATCTTCTCTTTTCTCTTACTCTCATTGGCTCTCCTGTAAAGGGATCGACAGCTAGAAAGAAAGTGTTTTTTTTACTCTCACTCGGTTGAGTTTGAAAACGGGAATCTACATATCTCTTAAGTGTGTCAAGCATTTTCTCGAAATTTCTCTCCGTATTCCGGGTCTCCTCAAATTAAGAACCTGAAAAGCTGAACTCTCTTGCTCTCTCCGAAGTCGACATGGGGGAAGGAGTATTTATATTATTCTTCCTCCCCATGCGCTCTCTCTCTATCTCCAAAGCACTAACTTTATACCAATTGTAGGATCTTAAGCAAAAGACATTCACTCAATATAATTCACAAAACATAAATCATTACACAGCAGAAGCTCATAAAAGACAAGATGAATATTTAGCCAAATAGATTTATAAGTTTTCTTGGCCGAAGCCTCTTTACATCATCTCTCTTCACTCTTCTATCTCCTCTTAAGTAATCTCTACTCCAAGATTAATCATCTAAGATATATTGATTAATAAGATACAATACTCTGCACATGTACACGGCTGCCTATATACTCTCTACTTTGCACTAAAAGATACCAAAGTAAGACAAGCAAAACTTAGCGTAGCGACGAAGTCTGTCCCTAGCTGACTGTGCACACTGCAAGGTTGTTTCCGCGAAGAAAGTAGCACGCGCTTTCTTCCTTCAAAACGACTAACTCCAAACGTTGACTTAAACACTTGTCGTCACACGAAAACACCAACACGCAAAATGTGACACCTGCGCACGAAATCATAAATTGACACAAAACGAAATAGTACATTTCGTTCGCGGATAACAAAAGTACCGCCGCGAATTGACGTCGTACATTTTGTAGGATGACGTGATACTTCACGTCTAACAGATAAATGTTAGTATGTCGCTTCGCGAAAGTACCACGAAACGACAATAACCCAACAGTTTCTCTGTAAGATTATTGTAATTATAACAACTATATCTACCTGTTATATTTTATAAATTACAACAGCTGTATCTAACTGTTACTTTATACTGAATATGACAGCTAGTTGTAAGTGTTATATTTTATTTATTGTGAAAGTTGTTGTATGTATTTGTTGCATTATAGTAAGCATAACAACTATATCTGGTTGTAATGTTATACTAAATTTAACAGCTACACCGTGAATCGTTATTAGCGTTGAGAAATTATTAGTGTAAAGAAAAAATTAGCCTCATTCATTCTAATTAAGTGCCAGAAGACGTGACAGATTATGGTCCACGTCCTTAAATAGTGTAGTTTATTCTATTTAAGGTATTAATGTCAAAATTTTGGGGTGCTGATGTAGAGTTCATAACGCTTATAACGATTCGCGGTGTAGTTTTTGCTTTTATGTTTTACTTATCATAAAAGTTATATCTCACTGTTATATTTTGTTAACTAAACATTTATATTTATCTGAAAGATTATGGTAATTATAACAACTATATCTACCGGTTATATTTTATAGCTATATCTAACTGTTAATTATACTGAATATGACAACTACACTGCCAATCGCTATAAGCGTAGAAGTTTTTTTAGCGTATAGGAATAACTACCGTTATTAACGCTAATTGGGAATTTGGAAACTTTCAAAGAAATCGTTTACTCTAATGAGGAATTAGGGTTTTTTTTTAATTATTATGGATAATTCTATTTGAGAATTTGAGAAAAAAAAACAGGGACAGAATTAGCGTTCAATACGCTGCTAGCGATTAGAGGTGTAGTTGTAAGTGTTTTATTTTCTTTATTATGATAGTTGTTACATATAGTTGTTGCAATGTAGTAGCATAAGGATTATATCTGGTTGTAATATTTTACTAAATTTAACAGCTAGTTATAGTTTTTATGTTATATTTATCCTTAAAGTTATTCTAGCTGTTATACTTATAAATTAAAACAACTATATCTAACTATTATATTATACCACATATGACAGCTAGTTGTAAGCGTTTTATTTTATTTATTATAACAGTTGTTATATGTAGTTGTAAGTGTTATACTTTATTTTTTATAAAAGTTGTTATATGTAGTTGTGAGTGTTATATTTAAATTATTATAACAGTTGTTATATGTAGCTGTTGTATTATGCTAAGCATAATAACTATATCTAGATTTTATATTTTATTAATTATAATAATAATATCTAACTGTTTTACTATGTTAATTATTACACTATAATAAACGATTACAAAATTTACAGTTATATCTAATTGTTATGTTGTATGTATTACAACTTTAATATCTAACTGTGTTAATGTATTTATTATTACAATGTTAACTAACTGTGACATTATATACATTATAACATTTATATCTAAACATTATATACATTATAACATTTATATTTAAACAGTTATATCTAACTGCTATACTACACATATTGTAGCAGGCTTAATCTAACTGTTATTTTATTAGAGTTTTAACCAGTTATACATTATATATAGTCTAACTAGCATCATGTGTTAATTTTTATAGTGAGAACTAACTATTATGTTATATATATTTTAACATTTATATCTAACTGTTATTATGTGTTAATTATTAGTGTTAACTAACTAGTACATTATATTTTTTATAACAGTTTACATTATATGTATCTTAACAGTCAAAATTAATTGTTATACTATACATATTATAACATTTTTATCTAATCGTTATGTTATGTTAATTATTATAAGTATAATAAACTTTTACATTATAGTAATTATAACAGTTGAAACTACCTGTCATATTATATATATTATAACAATTATATCTAACCATTACATTATGTTTATTATAATTATTATTAGTATACAGTACAACTATAACAATAGTTGATGATGATGATGATGATGATGATGATGATGCTGTAATGATGTAATGATGATGATAATGATGATGATGATGCTGTAATGATGTAATGATGATGATAATGATGATGATAATGATGATGATGATGAAGATGACGATGATGATGATAATGATGATGAAGTTGACGATGATGATGTTGACGACGATGATGACAACGATGGTGATGATGATGATGATAATGATGATGATGCTGACGATGATGATGTTGACGACGATGATGACAACGATGGTGATGATGATGATGATGTAATGATGATGATGATGATGATGATAATAATGTAATAAAAGTATCACGAAAACAATGTATTCTAAGTATTTGTATTGTATTTAAAAAAAAAAAACAAAAAACCAATATTTGGAATGGTGGTCATATATAAAAAAACAAAGTAATCAAGTTTCACCGAAACAAAGTTGTCAAGTATTTGTGTTGTATTAAAAAAAAAATGTTTGTGGTGTTAGTAAGCTTTTTAGCAGATAATGATGTTCAACAACTTTCATGGTCTTTAGTCTAAGTTGGTTGATCGAAAAAACAAAAAAAAAATATTCAAAGTAACAATGTAATCTAACAAACAAATATAATGAATGAAAACAAGTGTTTGTAATGTTGGTCAACCTCCGAGCTGATAGTGACCTTCTAAGTCTCAGGACTAAGGTGGTTGATTACAAACAAAAAAAAAAAAAAAACAAAGTACTCAAAGTAATCAATATATTACTATAAACCACGAAAATTAATAAATAATAATGATTGTAGTGTTAGTCAGCCTTTGAGCTTATAATGATGTTTATGCAACCATCTCGGTCTTCCACTAAGGTGCTTGATCGAAAACAAAAAAAAAGACTTAAAGTAATCAACATATTATAACTATCAAAAAATATAAAATAAAATATGTGTTTGTAGTGTTAGTCAGCCATCGAGCTGATGATTATGTTGTTTCAACCTTCTGGGTCTTTGGACTAAGTTGGTTGAATCCTAGTTAAGTCCGATGTTTTTTGTTTTTCTTATTATTTTCTTTATTATGTTTACATTTGTTTCTTGCGTTTTTTTATGTGATCAAGGTTGTTTTGTGGTTATTTATTTTGTTGGTCTTTTTTTTTTCTTCTTTTGTGATTTTATGTATTGATAAAAAATATATAAAAAATATACATGCAACACCTTAATATAAAATAAACAAAAACCATTAGTATTATGTTTAAACGAATAATGGTTGAATAATGCCAATGGTTTAATGTGAATTTTAGACTTAACATTAAAGTATTTAATGCTACATGATATACTAAATCCATTCATTCATATCATTAGATTGAGATCGAACGCTCAAATTCATGTGAAACTTTTACTTTTAATCAAACCCCCTATATGAATGAAACACGAATTAAACCATCCACTTGGCATCGTAATGGTCTTTACCATGTACATTGCGATGTTACAGTGCGATATTACAATGCGTACCATGTATGAACATCGTACGTGGCGCCAACGCTGAAATTACTGTACATCGTGAATCGTAATTAGAGTAAAGAAAAAATTAGAGTAATAAAAAAAAATAGAGTTATGAACGCTAATTTATGTGATAGAAACTTTTCACAAAGGAAGTTTACTCTATTTTATTTAAGTATTCTATATTAGGTTATGTTGGCAATAATTATCCGTGCTGTAATTGTGAACACTAAATTATGTAGACATAAAAAAGCTGTCAGTCTGTATATTTTGACGTCATTATGACGTTAATACTATTTGTCTCATATATGTATACTATTTGTCTCAACTCATATTGTTGTCGTTCAACTATAAACTTTTCACATGTAAATTCATGTAAATGTTCACACGGTCGACAATGTTGTTGACGGACGGAGCTCTGTGAACGGATTTTGTTCCATGCGATTTAATTTTTTTGTTTAGTGCAATTTCCTATGCGAGCGCGGTTCTATTAAATCATTATTTGTTCCTTTTTACTTATAAAAGTAAAATTTTGCACAGTCGACGTTTTCCGTACTCCACACTATTTAAAACAAACCTATATTATAATTTTTACGCTAATTAAACTTTACCTTAAATAGTATAATGAAAAAATTCGAATCATTTACTCTATTTAACGTGATAGAGTCGAAATTTAGGGCGACCGAATTAGCGTTGTTTACTCTAATTACGATTAGCTGTGTAGTGTACGGACATTGAGAACACGACAACGTGGCGTGATGTGACGGGATCGCACGCGCAAAAATTTAAAGTACGACACTGTACTTTACTTAACCGGTATTGATTACACAACATTTTGGCGTGTACGAATTTTTAGAAAACGACAACGTGACGTGATGTACGAGATCGCACGTGCAAAATTTTAAAGTACGATACTGTAAGTTGCTTTACCGGTATTGATAACACGACATTTTGGCGTGACGTCGATTTTGTCTGGCCGGTTATCATACCATTTCATAGTTGTTCACGGCGTTTAGTGCGAACGATTTAATCGCAACGAATTATACGTAACAAACGCATTGAACCTTTTGAAAAACTCGTAAAAATCGTTAATGAATTTTCGTCCGTACTATTTCGTACACGAAAACAAAAATAAATTGTATATATCCCGCAGTTTGTACATTTTTCGTACAGTTCCCGACGCTTTTCGTCATATTCCGTACAATTCTGGTACAATTCCGTACGTTTACCGTTTAATTTCTGTTCAGTTTACGGACAGAAAGTACTACGAAGTGCAACTTATCTTTAAGACAAATTCCGTACTTTTTTGGTACAAAACCGTACAGTTACTGTAAATACCGTACAGTTTCCGTAAATTCTCCGTTCAGTTTACCGGACAGAAAGTACATCACGTTTTTTTCCGATTTATTCAAAAGTCACGAATTATACGTTTTAATCGTAAAAAAGGAAAAAATCGCGCGATTTGAACAACTATGTACCATTTCAACCACGCAAAACACAACAAGTAATATTGTACCACGTGTCTATTTTCATTACATCAAAATTGAACATGATAAAGCCAATCAAAACTCTCTCAACGGCTGACGATCTTACACAAAAACAATCGACGATCAGTAATCGTTGTCACCGGAGACGAATGCGACTAGAAAGCTTTTCCCTTTTAGAAAAAGGGCATAGCAAAGAGAATCAAATTTGTCGCGATTCAATTCCATGGGCATAAATGCTGTGCTACTGTAGTCAAGCCAATATCGGATCCGTACAGATACGACATATGATCGTGACTATATGTAACGTGGCATGTTTTCGTTCGTCGAAAGTTTGAATCGGACGATGTTCCTTCTTCATAACATATCTGTGAGTCCATCCTATGAGGCCAAGCGCATTCCTACGTGGTGAGACCGTAGGGGATTCGTCGCCTCGTTTGAATCTTTTGTTCAGTACAGTACGTCAATCGCTATTAGAGTAGAGGAATAAATAGCGTAAAAAAAAATTAGTGTTACTAACACTAATCGGGATTTCTTTTTTTGAAAAAAAATATATATACTAATTAATCCCTAATTGTAATTTGGGTTGTCCTGAATAATTAACACCCGCCCTTTCGATGTCTACAGTACACCGTGAATCGCTATTAGCGTAATGAAATAGATAGCGTAATGAAACAATTAGCGTACTTTACGGTAAATTGTGTTTTTTCGGGTACACCATGATACTAATTTATCATGTACTCTAATTTGTAAACTGCTTTGTAAAAATTTTCAGCACATAATATGTCCACACTAAAACATGTATATGTACGAAACTGTTCAAATCGTACGCCGTCGCGTTTTTTTGACATCTGCGTATGCCGGAAAATATTTACGCAATTATATATTATTATATTTTCTGTACTTTTAAATTTAAAAATGTACGAAATAGTACATATCTGGCAGTCCGTACACCACACTATTTAAAAGAGGACTAAATTACAGTTATGAACCGCATTTTGCGGGGTACCTCAAATAACGTGCAAAAATATTTAGCGTACTTTATTCTATTTGAGAATTTGCCCCAAAAAAAGGGGTACCCCAATTAGCGTCATGTACGCTAATAGCGATTCGCGGTGT
>JBBHKE010003217.1:86031-164247 GCA_037447655.1 Zygnema cylindricum
AAACCCCGTTTAAGAGTTTATCTTATTTCATGCGATTTACAAAAACGTGCAATAAACTCCATGAGGCGAGTTACGCCAAGTATTGACATTAAATCACGGGAAAATTTATCACACCCATGCCTGACGGTCTAAACATGTCAAGGCATGTAAAAATTAAAGTATTGAGCGGAGTACCTCAAATAACGTGCAAAAACATTTAGCGTACTTTATTCTATTTGAGAATTTGCCCCAAAAAAAGGGGTACCCCAATTAGCGTCATGTACGCTAATAGCGATTCACGGTGTAGTTGTCATAAATTGTACATTTTAAATATAGCTTCGTACAAGATACGTACCTTTAAGTTCAAATCTGACGGTCAATCCGTCAAACAACTTTGACTGGCGGAATATTGTACCGGCGATTAAAAAATTGTCACGCTTGCAAACGTCAACCGTCATAACAAAAAAACAAATCACACGGCCGGCGCAGGTTTACTGTAACAAAACTGCGGCAGCCACATGTACATAAAATGGCGGCAACCACATGTACATAAAATGGCTGCGCGCAGGTAGTTTATCACTTCACGTCAGCCGCAAAAATGAAATCAACTCGTCGTCACGTCCACGGTGGACGTGACGACATGTCATTTTAGTTTCATCGATATTTATACGCAGGTACGCTTTTTTATTTTGTACGAAGTTTATTTCGTTTCTTGCGAGTTTACACATGTTGTACGTCGTCCTTTAATATGTGTCCAAGTTCAATGTAACGGTTCGCGAGTTGAATTCATTTTTGCGGTAAACTATTTGCTCGCAGCCATTTTATTATATGTGGCTGCCGCAGTTTGGTTACAGTAAACCTGCGCCGACCGTGTGAATTGTTTTTTTTATGACGGTCGACTTTTGCAAGCGCGACACTTTTTTAACCGCCGGTACAATATTTTGCCAGTCAAAGTTGTTAGACGGATTGACCATCAAATCTGAACTTAAAGGTAAGTAGCATCAAAAGTACAATTTATGACAACTACCTGCGCGCAACAAAAATCGTCTCTGCTATTAGCAATTCCCAAAAAAATTAGTGTTAGGGTGACGTTTCATTACGACATTCTGTAATCATACGGCCAACATTACAGGATGCTACATTTTGAACGAAGTTCCATTGCGCAGAGTTTGTAATCCACGTGTTAGCAAAAGAGGAGCACCACGTAACTATAGATTTAATATTGAAAATCGTCAATGATTTTTACACCGACCAAAAATCTCCATTTGCGTACCATGTACGTGCGTACCAGGTAATCGTGCAACACAACTTTTGTACTCTTTGCAGACGCCTTGTCAGATACCACCTCATTTTTTTAGGGTTCTTGTTTTTTGCGTGACGAATGAGGGTTGCTAGAAATAGTGTGATGAATGGGTGCTAATAGAAATAGCGCGACGAAAGTGCGTTACGACATTTCGTTAATATTTTTTGTTAGATTTCTGAACGCGTATATCGTGTGCGCAATTTTTTGATTTCCGTTGGTCGCCAGCTTGACACGGAAGCTCATTATCCAGCGTGTCGCGGCTCAGCTTTTTCTGTAATTGGTGATGTACCTCGCGAGGTACATCGCTAATAACAAAAACTTTCGAAGCGAATGCTTCGCGAAAAAATATCGAGCGGTCATTGTTAACTCCCAGACTTTTAGAGAATATTGGCAATATTTTTTGTAATGTTGTTTTCCTAATAAAAACAAAACAAGAGGTACGGCGTAGGACGGAGAGGTCCAAATTTGTATAAACAACCTCACTTTTCGTCTAATGGAACTTCACCCTTATTAACACTAATCCGGATTTTTTTTTTTTTTTTAAATATATACTAATTAATCCCTAATTGTAATTTGGGTTGTCCTGAATAATAAATACCCGCCCTTTCGGTCTCTACAGTAATATGTGTAGCCGTAGAAAATACGACAATTTGTACGCAGTCGCGCTGTTTACACGGTCGACGGACGAACATATGAGAACGTGATTTTTGTCGATGAGTTTGCGTCTCTTTCTTCCAGTGCACATTCACATGTGTGCGCAATAATGTTAAGTGTCTTTTAATGCCTTTGTAATTCAAAAAGTATAATTTCGTGCGAAGATACCCTGTCCGTACGTCACACTGTTTCCATCGCATTGTACTTCCATTATTAACGCTAACTGAAAAAAATATATATATAATAATGGAAAAAATAGAATTATGGATTGTATTTCAGGTTTTTTTTTTTTTAAGGGCACCAAATTAGCGTTACTTACTCTAATATCGATTGACGGTGTACTGCACTAAACTGAATCGAGCGTTTTTAGGTGTGAAGGTCGCGTGTGAGGGGGTTCACGTCGCCCTGCACTCCTTTCACTCCAATTTCGCTTTACGACGCCTCGCGCCGCGCGGCGCGTCGCAAGTATAAATATGTTTAGGGTTTTTTTCTCATTCGTGTTTTTTTTTATAAAAAAAAACCCGAACCAATAACCCTATGACCCTAAAAATCCGCGGTACCCGGGCGGTATTTTGCAAGTGTGCAGGTCTCGGCGCATTTCGCCTCGTGTAGGAGACCTGCACACCCTGCACAACACGGGCGAGCCGACTAAGAAACCTTACCTGTACTTTGACAAATTTGACTCCTAAGGTCGTAGAATGATTTTCCAGTCCCGTATAATACGCCTCTGAATTGAGGACAAAAAAAATGTTACATGCCCGACGATCCAGGAAATGAAAAGTGACCATTTAAGAAGCCACGTCACATCTCATATCAACACTACACCGCCAATCGCTATTAGCGTTGTGTACGCTAATCCCGTCCTTTTTTTTTCTTTTATTCTCAAATATAATTATCCACACTAATTAAAAAAAAAACCTAATTCCTAATTAGAGTAATCGATTTCTTCAAAAATTTCCAAATTCCCAATTAGCGTAAACCACGCTAATTATTCGTATACGTTAAAGAAACTTATACGCTACTAGCGATTGGCGCTGTACAGTACAGTACACTACACCGTCAATGGCTATTAGAGTAAAGGAATAAATAGCGTAAAAAAAAATAGTGTTATCAACACTAATCGGGATTTTTTGTTTTGTTTTTAAATATATATATATACTAATTAATCCCTAACTCTAATTTGGGTTGTCCTGAATAATAAATACACGCTCTTTCGATGTGTACAGTAATATGTGTATCTGTACAAATTTTGACAATTGGTACGCCGTCGCGCTGTTCACACATTCGACAGACGAACATATGAGAACGTGATTTTTGTCGACAAATTTGCATCTTTTTCATCCAATGCACATTCACATGTGTGCAAAATAAGGTTAAGTGTCTTTTAATGCCTTTGTAATTCAAAAAGGTACCATTTCATACGGAGATACACTGTCCGTACGCCACACTATTTCCATCGTAGTGTAATTCTATTATTAACGCTAATTGAAAAAAAAAGTGTTATTAAAATAATGGAAAAAAATAGAATTAGGGATTGTATTTGAGGATTTTTTTTTTGAAAAAAAAGCACCGAATTAGCATTATTTACTGTAATAACGATTGGCAGTGTACTGTACAGTGGCGTCATTATTGCTACATTCACGTAACGCGGCGTCATTTCAAGCTACGAGGCTTTGAAAGATTGGCGTCTGCCAAGGTTTGAAAAACATAAGTGTAGGATATGATATTGTTAAGTATGATGTTCTTGTGACTGACTTCTTTCTCTTTCCAAGGATCTATTATACTTCAAACGTACGGACGAAGGCAAAAATAATTTGTGTGCAAGTTTATCGCGTTTCACCGGACCCATACATTCGCTCCAGCCTCGGACTTGAGAAGGACAAATATTCTTTTGAATGCAGGGCCCTAATAATAGTCCTGAATTCATAGTTACATAATTGGTCGATTGTTTTTTTCGAGAGAAAAGTGCTCGCAAGTTTGTGACGTTTTTCGGATAACGACGAGCACTCTTTCAGTCTTTTGCAGTTCACATTTGTCAATGGATGCGAAAGGTCTTGTTTCTGAACATGCCATTCTCTTTTTATGTTTAAACACTATTTTTTCCAGAGACCCGGTTAGTGAATTCGACAAAGTTTGGGCGAGATTCCATCTCATTGGGTCACTGGTGACCGTCCATACGGCGCAAAATCGCCACCAGTAAGTGACTCCATTAAGAGCTCCTAGTAGTCGTACGGACACACTTAGAGGCAGTAATATTTTGACTAATTTTCCAACAGGTCGTTCCAGTAAACTACACCGTCGATCATATTTAGGGTGTATATTTTTTTCGCCACTGAAAACATCTTATCTCCGTACACATTTGTCCAATTTTCAAGTTAAGATCGTCGTTTGTAAGCTGAGAATACAACCTTTCAATCGCAACCATCATATCCACAATCCGACATGTATGTACGGAGAAAATATGTTTTAAGAGACAAAAAAAACATAAACGCTAAATATGATCGACGGTGTACAGTACACCGCCAATCGCTATTAGCGTTGTGTACGCTAATCCCGTCCTGCTTTTTTTTTGTTTTATTCTCAAATAGAATTATCCACACTATTTAAAACCCTAATTCCTAATTAGAGTAATCGATTTCTTCCAAAATTTCCAAATTCCCAATTAGCGTACACCACGCTAAATAATAGTATACGCTAATCAAACGTACACGCTAATAGCGATTGGCGGTGTACAGTACACCGCCAATCGTTATTAGCGTGTAAGTTTTTTTAGCGTATAAAAATAATTACCGTGGTGTACGCTATTTAAGAATTTGAAAATTTTGGAAAAAATCATACATTCTAATTGGTTGATTACGGTAATTTGGATCTTTGAACAAAAAAAATGTCGGTCGCAAACATGCTTACACTAATATAGATCTCCGTACAAAACATGACAAAATCGTACAAAAATCGTACATTCATACGGTCGAAACGCGGCTGTCGGACGAATATGTGAGAACGAGATCTTTTACGACCTGGTTTTTTATCCTTTTTAGATCGCACATTTTCATGCGTCCGCGGTTATTGAAACTAATTTACTGTATTTTTTAATTTAAAAAGGTACATTTATGTACGGTCTGACACTGACCGTACACCACTCTATTTAAGAGACAACGTACTGAAAATAACCCTAAATAGAATAAAGAAAAAATTAGAATTAACTTCACTAATGGAGAATAAAAAAAAAAAGCGGGACGAAATTAGCGTACACAACGCTAATAACGATTGGCGGTGTAGAGTACAATACAGTACATCGCGAATCATAATTAGAGTAAATAAAAAGTTCGTGCAAAAAAAGATAAAACAATAATTAGAGTTATGAACTCTAATTTGTGTGATATAACTTTTTTCGAAAAGGAATTTGCTCTAATTTATTTAAGTATTATAATTTGACGCGCTGAATATCTCTACTGTAAATTAGGCATTCGTACAAAATTTGAAAAAACGTAAAGTTTATCGTCACTATGACGTTTGCACTGCGCGGTCTGTTAAAACGCAGTTACATGATAACGGCCTGTATTAATTCATTATTTGTACTTTTACACTTAATAAAGTATAATTTTGCACGGCCAGACAACGACCGTACGCCACACTATTTAAAACCGCATTGTATTATAGTTATTAACGCTCATTCAAAAATTACCTTAAATAGTATAATGAAAAATATAGAATCATTTACTCTATTTAACGTGATAGAGTCGAAATGTAAGGCGACCGAATTAGCGTCTCTAATTACGACTCGTGGTGTACCTCTCACCTACGTACTTTTTGTAGATGGTACTACAGTACACCGTGAATCGCTATTAGCATACATGACGCTAATTGGGGTACCCCTTTTTTTGGGGCAAATTCTCAAATAGAATAAAGTACGCTAAATGTTTTTGCACGTTATTTGAGGTACCCCGCTCAATACGGTTCATAATTGTAGTTTAGTGCCCTTTTAAATAGTGTGGTGTACGGAATGCCAGATATGTACTATTTTGTACTTTTTTAAAGTTGAAAGTACATAAAATATAATAATACATAATTGCGTAAATATTTTTTGGCATACGCAGATGTAAAAAAAACGCGACGGCGTACGATTTGAACAATTTCGTACATCTACATGTCTTAGTGTGGACATATTATGTGCCGAAAAATTTTACAAAGCAGTTTACAAATTAGAGTACATGATAAAATAGTATCATGGTGTACCCGAAAAAACACAATTTACCGTAAAGTACGCTACACCGTCAATCGTTATTAGCGTTGTGTTCGCTAATTCCGTCCCGTTTTTTTTATTTTATTCTCCATTAGTGTAGTTCATTCTATTTTTTTCTTTATTCTATTTAGAGTTGTTTTCAGTACGCTGTCTCTTAAATAGAGTGGTATACGGTTAGTGTCAGACCGTACATAAATGTACCTTTTAAAGTTAAAAAGTACAATATATTAGTTTTAGTATCCGTGGACGCATGAGAATGTGCGTTCTAAAAAGGAAAAAAATCCATGTCATAAAAAATCCCGCTCACACATATTCGTCCGACAGCCGCGCTTCGACCGTGTGAATGTACGATTTGTGTACAATTTGTCAGATTTTGTAAGGAGACCTATATTAATGTAAGCATGTTTGCGACCGACATTTTTTTTTCAAAGATCCAAATTACCATAGCCAAACAATCAGAATGTTTGATTTTTTCCAAAATTTTCAAATTCTTAAATAACGTACACCACGGTAATTATTTTTATACGCTAAAAAAACTTACACGCTAATAACGATTGGCGGTGTAATTTTTTCATTACGCTATATTTTTTGGGAATTGATCATGAGAGTGACTATTTTGGTTGCGCACAGTCACTTACGTCATTTTGTCAAAAAATGTACGTTTGAAGTACATATCGGTACAAATAAAGTACCGTTGAGTATAAATTTGACGGTTAATCGGTTGAACATCTTTGACTTTCATAACATTGTTTCAACCGCTTAGAATTTTGCCGCGCTTGCGAACGTCGACCGTCATAATAAAATTAGCAATTCACACGGCCGGCGAGCGTTTACGGTACCAAAACTGCGGCGACCACATGTAAATAAAATGGTTGCAGACAGTCACTTTTTGTCGTTACCTGAGCTCCACGGTGTGAGCACTTAGCCGCAAAATTGAAATTTAATCGTCTAAGCGTTACATTGAACTTAGACGCAAAATGAAAAGAAACGTAAATAGTGTGGCTCGATTTCGTCGCGCGGGACGACGCGCACTTTTTCATTTAATTTCAATTTATATTTTTACGCCGGTTCGTTTTATTATAGTCTACAAAGTTTATTTCGTTTCGTGTGTTCTAATATTTTCGTACAAGACTTATAGGATTTAAACATTGTTGATTCGTAAATAGGTGGCTCGATTTCGTCGCGCGTGACGACGCGCATTATTTTTATGCCGGTTCGTTTTATAATAGTTACAAAGTTTATTTTAGTTCCGTGCGTATTAATATTTCCGTACAAAACTTATAGTACTTCAATTTAAAGACGTCTCTTTTCATTTTGCATCTAAGTTCAATGTAACGCTTAGACGATTAAATTTCAATTTTGCGGCTAAGTGCTCACACCGTGGAGCTCAGGTAACGACAAAAAGTGACTGTCTGCAACCATTTTATTTACATGTGGTCGCCGCAGTTTTGGTACCGTAAACGCTCGCCGGCCGTGTGAATTGCTAATTTTATTATGACGGTCGACGTTCGCAAGCGCGGCAAAATTCTAAGCGGTCGAAACAATGTTATGAAAGTCAAAGATGTTCAACCGATTGACCGTCAAATTTATACTCAACGGTACTTTATTTGTACCGATATGTACTTCAAACGTACATTTTTTGACAAAATGACGTAAGTGACTGTGCGCAACCAAAACAGTCACTGTCATGCTCAATTCCCTATTTTTTATTACGCTAATAGCGATTCACGGTGTACTTATGTTTGGGATCAATACTTCTATGTTGAAAATCGTGAAAGGTTCTTCGAGCATAAGAATCTGTATGTTAGATTTGTGCCAGCGGCAAAAATCAACATTTATGTCAGCGCACTAAATGGAAGATTTCAAATTTTCGACGTTGCGTCCTCTATAACTGTACGGATATTGCAATACTGAAATGTTTTTAAAGTTATATGTTACAACACTAAATTGTTGCTTCAACGGAAGCGTTACCACCGCGAATCGTTATTAGCGTCAAGGTTAGTTTCGCCACTTAAAACAAATTTTATCCGTACACACTTGTCGGATTGTATATCTGATGGCTGCGATTAAAAGTCAACATTTTCATCTTCCGATTGGCCGTCTCAAATTAAAAATCCGACAAGTGTGTACAGAGAAAATATGTTTTAAGTGGCGAAAAAAACCTTTACGCTAATAACGATTCGCGGTGGTAGAGGATATCCCCGGCAAAGATTTTTCGTGGCTTTTGTTAGATTCGCATCTAGTCTGTCCAGCGTTAAACGTAATCTGCTGTAGCTTTACACGTGGTTAATTCGCATACGTCCAGATTTTTGGCCACCGTCAAACTGGGAGGACGGTATTCAAAAACTGGCTGGATAGAGCGATTATATCGCGAATGCGAAAATAAAACATCGGACGGTCAATGCTTACGCTTGGATGCTTGGAGAATCTTGATAGATTTGAAGAAAGCATTTTTACCAAAAAATACGAAATGGTACGAAACGTACGGTATCAGCACTTTTTTCGTTGATAGTTCACTTTAGTTCGTCCATGGGTGTTTTGTTCGTCCGCGCGTGTTTCAGTGCAGTAATTAGTTTGTCCGTGCGTGTTTCCACTGCAGTAATTAGTTCGTCCGTGCGTGTTTTTCTAACGGCGAAGCCGTCTCCTTCGGTCTCATGCTGACAACTGGGCCGCGCACATCAGAGGATCAAAGTTATAAGACCAGTGTTCCATCGGGAGGCTCCTGCAATTGTACGGAAAACATTACTGGCTGTATTATTCAGGACTTGGTGTCATCGGGTCGTGCTTGTAAACAAGCGTTCACAAATGTGCTAAGATTTAAGCATTACCACGTAAGTTTAAGCTGCTATAATGATAATTGTCAAAGATTTAAAAAATTGACCAATTCAATGTAAAAATTGTACATTCGTATCATATAACTGATACGAATTCTGCGTGCTGTTGGGTATCGAGGACCGTTTGCCGATTTTCGATATGTATCGAATTTCAGGTACTCGATAATCGATATATCGCTTCTATATATCGAATTTCAAATAATCGCGATATATCGTCGATATATCGAATCTAAAAAATAATAATAATAATAATAATCCACAGGTTTTCAAAGTCTCGTGACTTCAGACAAAGTGACTGTAAAATCTTTGCCGGAAAGAAATACGGTTTTTTCCTGAAAGTCAGCAGAGTGAAGGAGATCTCTGAGGTACATTGAAGAGGTACACTTTTGAAGTACACGTACATCATACGAAGGTACGATTTTATAGACGAAAAAGGTCGGTTTCCATATATTCGATGATTTTTTAGATTTGGTAGTCAACTTCCGTAGAACCACTCATATTAGAACACTCATGTAAAACTTTTTGACAAAAGATGCGTGATGTACCCGAGGCCCTCTGTAATACATAAATTTTGTTGTCCGTACTATTACGCAGACCTCCTCGTGTAACCATACCCCAAATAATTAATCATTACAATTTCAGAATTAGTACTTTTTTGTCGGTTACATTTTGCGGCGTCTACATTTAGGTCACGGAACGAAAATCACGGCGTACGTGGCGTATTAGACAATTTGACTTTTTTTCGCTAAAATAACATATTATATAAAAAAAATAAAAAATAATATTTAAAAAATACTATATATCGCGATATATATCGCGATGAATTATGTTGGTCTCGGTAGGAAATATCGAGGATCCTGCTCGATCGATATCGATATACCAAATATCGAGATTATCGCGATATTAATTTACCCGATACCCAACACTACTGCGTACTATGTCATTGCACTATAGAAACCGCCTTTTCTTCGCAGACGATCTGTCGTTTTTAGCGGTTGCTTTTTCAGCCTTGTCTTTCCAAAACGAAAACTGAAGATGTTATGGGCTTCTCGCGGACTAAAGTGGACGGACCACTTTTTTCGAAGGCGTATGGCCTCTGCCACGTGTGAAATTCTTTAGTACATTGTCGCACGAAAACATATGGTCCACGTGCAAATATTTTACAAGCTCCCTAGATGGCAAGCCACCTCCTATAGGTGGGTGGGCAGGTGGCTAGCCATCTACAGAGCCAGATGGAGAGTTTGCTTGGCGGATGAGGACCCGAATATGATCGACGGTTAATATTTGCACCTGGACACTTGGAGAGTCTTAGCAGGATCTCTTGTAATGTTTTTTTCAGGAAAAACAAAAAACATCGTACGACATGATACGAAAATGTACAATTTTGTTTAAACAACCTCAGTTTTCTCAAGATGGAACTCAGCATAAGGGTGACGTTTTATCGAACGAAAACGGTTGTTTTCGGACCTCTCTGTACTACAATGTACCTCTTATTTTGTTTTTATTATCGAACAATATTACAGAGAATCTTGCCAATATGCTCCAAAGGTCGGGGAGGTAACAGTGACCGTTGGATATTCATTCGTGTACCTAGAGAGGTACATCACCATCTACAACAAAATTTGAGCCGCGACACGCTGAATAATGAACATACGTGTCGAAACGGCAACCAAAGGAAATAAAAAAAAATCGCACATGGTTTTATACATTAAAAAATACATTCGAAATCACAAAGGTGATCTTGTAACGCACTTTCATCACGCTATTTTTTTTAACGCCCATTCGTAACACTATTTATGGAAATGCTCATTCGTCACACGAAAAATCAGAAACCCTAATAAAAATGAGCTGCTATTTGACAAGGAGTTTGCAAATAGGACAAGGAGTTTGCAAAGAGGACAAAAGTTTGTGTTGTACACTGACCTGGTAGGCGACATACATGGGTACGCAAATGAAGATTTTAAGTTAAAAATTGTCAGTGTGAAAGTCATTGACGATTATCAATATCCGATCTTAACTTACGTGGTACCACTAAATCTCAAACATGTGGATTACAAACTATGCGCGTTGTTCAACATGCGGCATACTGCAATGTTGGCCTTGCACTTACATAACTTCCAGAAGGAACTTCACCCTAAGATGCCAATGCACTGGGTAATGTTTCTTAAATCAATCAAATACGCTGTAATAAGGAAGTCGGTGCACGAAAATTGCTACGTGTTGCGCCAATAGTTAGATACGCCAATTCGATTAATTTATTCATGCGAATTGACGTTTGTAAAAATTGTTGAAGACATCACGGTAATTTTGAATATTTAGCATGGACGAGGGACCCTAGGCATTAGAGGGAAATATAATTGGCATTACTAACGTTCATAAAAATGTCCTTATGATTTCCAACCAATAACTACATTACAGTAGGTGTAATGACAACATGACTAACGAACTGGTTAACAAACTTGTTCAAAATTATTGGAGTTCCGTCATTCGTTAATCGTTACTGTATGTTTCAATGCGATTTGCCAGCTAACATACAATTAAATAAGAGAATTGCAAATCGAATAAACGATTTTTGCTGCGCGCAGGTAGTTGTTAGAAATTATATATTTGAAGTAGAGTTTCGTACAAGCTACGTACCTTTAAGTTCAAATTTGACGGTCAATCCGTCGAACAACTTTGACTTGCGAAATATTGCAACGGCATTTAAAAAAATGTCGCGCTTGCGAACGTCGACCATCTTGAAAAAAAAAACAATTCACATCGCCAGCGCAGGTTTAGTGTAACAAAATTGAGGCAGCCACATA
Source organism: Zygnema cylindricum (assembly GCA_037447655.1). Classification (NCBI taxonomy): domain Eukaryota; kingdom Viridiplantae; phylum Streptophyta; class Zygnematophyceae; order Zygnematales; family Zygnemataceae; genus Zygnema; species Zygnema cylindricum. Next base: position 97,849 of record JBBHKE010003217.1, read on the forward strand.
TAATTAAAATGGTTGCGCGTAGGTACACCGCGAATCCTAATTAGAGTAAATTACTCTAATTCGGTCGTTGGAAATTTCGACTCTATCACATGAAATAGAGTAAACGATTCTAATTTGTTCATTATTCTATTTAAGGAAAAGTTTAATTAGTGATTTTAATTCTAATACAGGTTCGTTTTAAATAGTGTGGAGTACGGACGACCTCCGATCGTGCTGATTTGTACTTTATTAAGTAAAAAAGTACAAAGAATGATTTAATACAGGCCGTTATCATTTAAATGCGTTTTAACAAACCGCGTAGTGCAAACGTCATAGTGCCGATAAACTGTACGTTTTTGCCAAATTCTGTACCAATACCTTATTTACAGTAGAGGATATTAGCGTGCCAAATTAGAGTAAACTTCATAGTTGAAACAACTCTATCACATAAATTAGCGCTCATTACTCTAATTGTTTTTTTTAGTTTTTGTACTCTAATTTTTTCATTACTCTAATTACGATTCGCGGTGTAGTTACTCAGTTCACGTGAGCTCCACTGTGAAAGCACACACCGACAATGTGAATCAATGTGAAGTACTTATTCAATGTAAGAATGTTAATTCGTAAATAGTGTGGCGAAATCAATGTGAAGTACATTTTCAATGTAAAAATGTTGATTCGTAAATAGTGTGGCTTCATTTGGTCGCGCGTGACAACGCGTCATTTTAGTTTCATTGATATTTATTCGCGGGTACGCTTTTATATTTTGTACGAAGTTTATTTCGTTTCGTGCGAGTTTATATATGTCGTACGTCGTCCTTTAATTTGTGTCCAAGTTCAGCGTAACGTCTCACGATTAGATTCCATTTTTGCGGCTAAGTCAAATGTTGGTGTGTGCTTTCACAGTGGAGCTCACGTGAAGTGAGTAACTACCTGCGCGCAACCATTTTATTTATATGTGGCTGCCTCAGTTTTGTTACAGTAAACCTGCGCCGACCGTGTGAATTGTTTTTTTTTTCATGACGGTCGACGTTCGCAAGCGCGACAGTTTTTTAACCGCCGTTACAATATTTGGCCAGTCAAAGTTGTTCGACGGAGTGACCGTTAAATCTAAACATAAAGCTACGTAGCGTGTACGAAACTGTACTGCAAATGTACAATTTTTGACAACTACCTGCGCGAAGTAAAAATCGTCTTTGTGATTAGCAATTCCCTACAAAAATAGAATCCAAGGGTTGAGAATAAGAGAGCGTCTCCATGTGCCTAAGGGTTTTTTTTTCTGTCGTTTTTATGTAAAACTTAGAGCCGTATCGCTTAAGTTTCAACTGTAGAAAAAAATAGAAAAAATGAGAAGGACATTTTGCGTCATCATCGAATTTAGGATGCACTACATGTTTTCGTCGTGTGTTCTTTGACCAACGGCCACGCCAAAAAACGTAATTTTCAAACTTTATTTTAAAGCACATGGAAGATGTGTTTTATAACAAAGTATATTCGAAAAACAAATAGGAACACGTATTCGCACTTGTAAAGTTTTATACACAAATTTCAAACGAATTTAAGCGACGGCAAAGGGTACAGTATTCTTTATTTTTTGTCTGTTTTGCGTTCAGGTACGACGATGCAAAGTACACAATTTGTTTGGTTTGTTGTCCGTTTGCGCGTGGTACTGATTTTATTTCGCCAGGGGTCTCAAGATTTCGATGCCATTTCACGTCGAGCGGACATGCCACGCAAAAAGGCAAACTACATCTTCTTCAACCGTGAAACGGCAGAGGCTGGAAAGCGACACGTCTACAATGTCACGAATACTCATGCGACGTCACCAGCAGTTAGAAAAAATAACGTGCTTCATCACCGATTGTAGACGTTGATAGCCGTCACGGGCATTGTCAGTGTATACAACCGTCACAACCTTAAGTAACCATGTCGTTTGCTACATTCACACTGCAAATGGATGATGAATGAGATGAGGAAACGAATGTCTTTTTGTTTTGTTTGGACGTGAAACGCCCTTGACGTTAATCTCACGTCAACTAAATCGTCGCGATGTGAACCATGTTGCTGTACGATTAAGCGCCTAATGATTCAAATCCCTCCGTACCAAACCATCGTACATCAGAGATTTCGTTACAGTACGGATGAATTATTCGGGATGCGACTTCATGTTTTTTCAAAGTCAAATTTCTACATTCCGAAAAGGATCTCCGAGAAAAAGGATGACTTACCACAGTTGTCAAGTTTTGAAGCACTTGATCGTATGTTTTGTTCGTCGATACGCTCCAAATCGTATATTTTGTCTGTCGCTACGCTCCGAAAAGGTTGACAGCCGAGCAGTCCAGTTTGGCGCCTCTGTTTTTGTTTTTTTGCGAAATGAATGGTACGGGATCATTCATTTTATCATCTCATTCATCATCCATTTCCGGTGTGAATGCACTAGTTGTTACTAGTGTTGGGTATCGGGTAAATTCTTATCGCGATAATTTCGATATTCGATGTATCAAATATCGATCGAGCAGAATCCTCGATATATCGTACCGAGACCAACATAAATTATCGCGATATATAATATTTTTTTAAATTTAATATTTTATATTTTTATATAATATGTTATTTTAGCGGAAAGGCATGACGTGATTTTCGTTCCGTGACTTAAAGGTAGACGCCGCAAATTGTAACCGAAAAAAAAGTACTAATTCTGTAATTCATATAATTATTTATTTGGCGTATGGTTACATCAGGTGGTCTTTGTAATAGTACGGACCATAGTTCAAAAGTAGGCGCTTTTATGGTAGGCCTTTGGTAGGTGCACAAAACTTGGCACTAAACTCTCGTAGAGTAGGCATACTGTATGGGTGTGTGCTGTGGACACTATTGTACGGACGTACGAATGTGACGTATGAAATAGTTCAGCGCACGCCGACGGACGAAATTTTTTAGCGAACTAAAACACGCGGACGTTCAAATTTGCAGACGCTAATATGACAGATAGTCCTTTCGTAAATTGTATTATGGGCTTCTCATGTGATCTTCTTATATCGCTACTTTTATCATAAACCGTCCGATCGTCTGAATCGGACGGTTTAAAAAAGTTTTACCTCAAAACTCACATAAATTATTTTTTTTGTCCGATTTTTTTTCAAAATTTAGACATGACGTTTAATTCTCTATCGATCGATGTGCAACTCAACCCTGTAACCATTTTTTTCATTTTTCGACCAATACAATATGGGTCTTAAGGGCATATTGTATGTTTTGCATACAATAGGCATATTGTATGGGCCTACTTTCACCTACTTTTCAACTATGCTCTCAAGCTCCTCTACCACGGTCAGACACAAGTCTCCACACTTCATTTATATCAACATTCTGTTAGAGTCAAAATTGTAATAAGTCGACGTGGCCTGTCGCGCGACCGAATAGTTTGTCTTTTGTTGTCAAGCGTGTGGTCTTGTTTTTGTCTTAGTATGTTTCGTAGTTTGTTTCGTAGATTCCCGGTCTCACATAGATTCGGTTTGCGACGAACAGGTACAGATGTTGTTTGGTGTGTAAGGTTTGTCGTTAGTTGGTTTTTGTGTGTACGTATGGTAGTACCACGCAGTTTTGTGTTGATTCGATTTGGTATCGTAGGCGCTTCGTGCGCACTTTACATTTGGTCTTGATTTATAGTTTGAAGTAGTGATGTGACGTCTGGTGTACTATATACCATAGTTCAAAAGTAGGCGTTTTTATGGTAGGCCTTTGGTTGGCGCCTTTATCGTAAGTTGTGTTATGTGTTTTTCATGTGATCTTCTTAGATCGCTACTTTGATCAGCGACCGTCCGATCGTCCGAATCTAAAGGTGTAAATAATTTTTTTTGGTCTGAATGTTTTAATTGGTCCAATTTTTTGTCGGAATGTTTTAATTGGTCCGAATAGGTCCGAATACAATATGGGTCGTAAGGTCATATTTTATGTTTTGCGTACAATAGGCATATTGTATGGGCCTATTTTCACCTACTTTTGAACTATGCTATATACTGCATATTAGTGGGAGGGAAAAATGTACACTTATTGTGGGAGAAAATGTCCATGAAATATATTGGCTTTTGTGGACAGTCCTCTCTCATGTGATTTTATATGGATGCTTCCGCTGTTATCTTGCACCTTGATTTATTGTAATATCCTATCAAGTGGTATCGGAGCTTATGTGCTCCATTGAGGTGTACAAGGGTGGCTAGTTTGGCCGCCATGGGGAGAAAGAAGAAAAATACCCCTTCTCCTATGATGCCTTCTTCTTCTACAATGATTCCTTGACCTCCGGATCCGGATCCTTCGGATCCATCCGAATCCAAATCATCTTCGGATTTGGAAGTAAAAACTCCATTTGCGTTCACCGGCAAAACTTTTGAGGAGGCTGTTCCGATCGATCCGATCGGACAAAAAAAAGAAAATGAGAGGAAAAAGAATGAGGAAGATGACGCGATGGAAGCTCGTCTTCAAAAACTGATGGATGGTCTTTTCCGCTATGTTGATCAACGAATTTCCGAGGCAAACTGTGTTACGAGACCTCCATTTTTCGGAGATCCCATTTTGACATAAAGGGTCGTTGATACGGAAGGAGATGAAGTAGATGAAGAGGAGAGGAGGGAATTGATTCGAAAGGGGAAACTTTCCCATCGATGACGATTCCGATCTTGATGATTGGAGTGAAGGGGACGAACAAGTTGAATCCATGTCCGGAAAAATCGTCATCTTCAATAGAACGAATTATCTAGCGTGGAAGAAATATATCAAAGGTCAATTTAAATTAAAGCGACTTTGGAAGGTGGTAAAAGGGGTGAACAAGATGCCTACCTCGGATCGGAGAGTTTATCGAGTATGGACAAAGAAAAATCAAACTGCCGTTGGCAGTTTATTCCAATCATGCAACATTTCTATTCATGATATATTTCTCACCCTAAGATTTGCCCATGATTGTTGGGTAGCCCTTGAAAATCACTTTGAGAAGAGTCTTCAAAATAAGGGGCAACACATTTATACAAATCATACATCTTTCAAAGTGAAACCAAATGAATCTATCGATGAGACCGCAAAGAAATTTAATATAATTATTGAGCAACTCGCAAATTTGGGAAAATTTATTGAAGAGAATAATAAGGCATCGGTCTTCACACATGCCTTGCCGGAGAAAATGATACATTTAAGGGACATCCTTTTATCAAGGGATTCAAATACATTGGACTCGATTATCACATTCCTCAAATCGACCGAGGTGAATTGTCCGAGTTCATCGAGGGGACCCCAACCGACCGGTTCCCTCAATGCGACGTCACCGAAAACGCCCGATCTAAATTATTTTTGGGGAAGAGGAGGTAGAAGAGGGGGAAATCCGAGAGGAAGAGGGGGACGAGGAATCACAAGGGCCGGGAGATCTCCTTCCCAGCCTAGATATTTTGATCTGCCTAATGTTGCATGCTTTCAGTGTGGCAAACTTGGTCATATGGCGGCTTCTTGCCCGGATAAGGAACGCCAATGTCATTTTTGCGGGAAATGGGGCCATATAAGCCCTCAATGTTTTTTGAAAGCCCATAATGGAGGCGGTAGCGATAGTGGAGGCGGCGGCGGCCGATACGGTGGTCGCGGTGGCGGTCGTCTTGGTGGCCGCGGTGGTTGTGGCGGCCGCCATGGAAGAGTAGGAGGACATTTTTTGGGCGACGATCAATTTGAAGGAGGAGGAGAGGCGCAAATATTTTCTGCCCTTAACCTGTCGTTTGACTTGTTGACAGGTGCTACGGTACACAAAAAGGAGTGGATCATCAATTTTGGCGCGTCACACCACGTTTGTACGGACGCGTCACTTTTCCACGATTTTCGCCAACTCACGGTACCGAAAAAAATAACTGTCGCAAGTGGACAGATAATTTCAATCGGTACAGTGGGTACAGTACGGTTAGACTTACCAAATTTGGATTCAAATGGCGTAGAAAAAACTGACGCAAATCTAATTGACGAATGTTTTGTACCTACTTGAAGGTTTAGTAAACCTTCTCAGCGTGCCACAAATTCAGCGAGCAGGCTGCAGCGTTCTTCCGTACGGAGACTCTACAATAAGAATTGTACGACCAGATGGTGTACAAATAGGCGAAGGTGAAGTGACGGAATTTATGCACAGTCATTTAATATGGCGTCGGCCTAAATCTCCCCCAAATTCCGTCGGTATTTTTTCGCAAATCTCTGAATTAAAAGAAGATTTAACTTTGTGGCACCACCGGATGTGTCACACATCCGAGGCGAGTTTACGACGGATGATTAAAAATGGGAGTGTAAGGGGATTAGACTTTGCCTCGGGAGAGAAAATTAATGGATGTGAGGGGTGTAGTAAGGGGAGACAAATCCGAAAGCCACATCCGGCTAAGGATCCAATGCATCGATCTAAGCATCCGCTTGATCTTGTGCATATTGATTTATGTGGGGACGTTAAACCGGAAACGATTGGTGGAAACAAATATATTTTGGTGGTGGTGGAGGACTTCTCTCGCTTCACATGGGTAATATTACTAAAACACAAATCCGAAGCATTTTTACGTTTTCAAGAGTGGCATGTGATTGTCGAAAGGCAATGTGAGAGAAAGTTAAAATCCATTAGATCGGACAATGGAGGGGAATTTCTTGCTTATGATCCCTATTGCAAAGAGTGGGGAATTTCTCACCAATATACCGCATCTTACTCACCGGAATCAAATGGTATTGTGGAGAGAAAGAACCGCACTCTTCAAGAGATGGTACGATCCATGCTACACGGATCCAGGAGGAGTATTCATTTATGGGGTGATGCGATTTTGACAGCGAATTATATTTGCAATCGGAGGATTACATCGGTTTCGGGTGATAAAACTCCATACGAATTGTGGAATGGACGGAAACCTACTCTTCACCACATTCAGATTTGGGGATGCCGTGCATCGGTTTATATTCAAGCACAAAAGAGAAAGGGTAAGTTTGCATCGAGGAGTTGGAGTGGTTATTTCGTTGGATATAGTGACAAAGGGAGTCTTTATCGAGTTTTTGATCCGTTTCGCAATATTGTTGAGGAATCGAGGAATGTGGATTTTCACGAGGATTTATTATCCAAAATCTCTCGATCGGCTAACAACACTCAAATCTTGATTTTCATGAGGAATTTGATATTGGTGACCTTAATGACATTGAAGATTGGATTCGGAAATTGATCTGGAATCCACCTCCAATGTTAAGAGGGGGAAAGGTAAAATTGTGGAAAAAGTAAATTTTATAAACATTGGTGGGGATTCACGAAGCAAAAATTCCCGAATGTCTTCGGACACGAGGAAATCTTCGTCTTCTAAATCAAGTGGACTAACTATCATTGAGAAGGAACCAGCATTGAAGGAGAAAGAATTTGAGCCGAGAAGAAGTATGCGTGAAAATAGGGGAAAGAAACCGGCTCGTCTTTCTTTTGACGGTAAGGGAAATATTGAAAATTCATATTATTACATTTCAGCGGCTAAGGAGGAAGATTTCCTCTTATAGCAATCATTATGCAATAATATGTTGTGCGATCCGCAATCGTATATGAAAGCACGAAAATCATGCAATTGGGAAGAGTATTGGAAACCGGCGTGGGAAAGAGAACTTCAATCTATTATCGACAACCGAACATTTGAGGAGGTAAGCTTACCAGAATGGTAAAAAGGCTATTGATGCGAAGTGGATTTTCAAAACTAAAACTGGTGCATCGGGGGAAATAGTAAAACATAAGGCTCGACTAGTTTGCAAGGGCTTTCAACAAAGGGAAGGAGTAGATTGTACGGAGACATATGCACCGGTAGTGAAGTTTGATTCGTTGAGGATGATTATTGTTATTGCCGCCGCCAGCAAGAAGCACATTCACCAAATGGACGTAGAGACGACGTTCTTGAATGGTGATTTAGACGAGGGGGTTTATATGAAGGTTCTGAAAAGAGTAATGTAAAACGAGGGGAAGGTATGGCGGCTGCGAATGTCCTTGCACGGACTAAAGCAAGCACCAAGAACTTGGTAGTTATGATTACACAAGGTCCTTATCGAATATGGATTTCTACGAACATTTTTTAACTTTAGAGTTTATGTAAAAGGTGAGGGGGAGGATTAAATCATATTTTGTGTCTACGTGGATGATTTTTTGATGATAAATGACAAGTTGACGCGAATCGCGGAATTGAAAGAGTACCTGCGACTACATTTTAAGGTCACAGATTGGGGGTAGTACGATATATTTTTGGAGTGGAAGTTTTAAGGAACGATAATGGGGATTATAAATTGTCCCAAGCGCAATATTGCAAAGAAGTATTTACAAAATTTGTTATGTTGGATTCTAAACCGGTTTTAACACCACAAGATTCCAAACAACAATATCACAATTTTGAGGAGGAGGAAACTGTCCACGTGCCCTATTGTGAGGCCGTTGGAAGTTTGATGTATTTAATTGTGGCCACGCGACCGAATATTTCAACCGCAGTTTCTATCGTGAGCCGATTTTGTTAGGCTCCTAAAAAGATTCATTGGGAGGTTGTGAAGAGAATCTTTCGTCTTTCGTTACCTAACAGGTAAAACTGAGATTATATTATTATTTCGATTTAGACATGAGACTTTGGATTGCGTGGGATATTGTGACACAGACTGGGGCGGCGACTTCGATACAGGAAAGTCAATGTCCGGTTATGCATTTGTTTTTGGCGGCGCCGCAATTTCTTGGAGCTCACGTCTTCAGCCGACCGTCGCACTAAGCTCAACTGAAGCAGAGTATATGGCTGCGTGTCATACGTTTAAAGCGTCGATTGGATCAAGGAGTTACTTGGGGAATTGGGGATTTCTATTGGCTGAATGAAAATATTTTTTGACACTATAAGTTCGATGGCGTTGGTCAAGACTCCTGTCTTCCACAAAAGGACAAAGCACATACGGATTCAGTGGCATTTTGTCTGTTATTTGGTCGCTGCAAAGGAGGTTGAATTTTTGTACGTTACGACGTTGGAGGAAGCCGCGGATACGTTGACGAAAGCTGCGGCTCATGAAGTACTTTTAAGTGGAAGACCTTAATTAGGCTTGGTGTAATGATTACTATTTTGAGAGGGGAATTGTTTGAGTCAAAATTGTAATCGGTGGTCGCAACATATCGCGCGACCGAAAAGTTCGTCTTTTGTTGCCAAGCGTGTGGTCTTGTTTTTGTCTTAATATGTTTTGTAGTTTTGTTGAAATTATTAGTTTTATCTGGTATTTTCTAGTTCTAAATTTAGTACAAATAGAAAAAACAAAAAGGCGGACAGCCTGCCTCCACCTCCTCTCTCTACCATCCATACTTGTCGTAGTCACTAAGGGATAGAGAGGGTGGCTAAGCCATGGCTGTCCTAGCTTAAGCAGGCAGGGCTAAAGAGTGACTTATGTCACTCTCAACAAAAGGTGGAGTTCGGCAGGACTCGAACCTCCGACCGGCAGAGTGCGGCGTAGCCATTAGCTCTAGCCAGTCTGTCCTAGAATTCCGTTAGGATACATTAGGTTTGATATATATTTAAACAGTGTTACGACCATAAATTCGATTAAGGGAATGACGAACGAAGGAACATAGAACCAAGTATTATATAGTGGGAAAATTATCTCTCACAAAAACAAATGAATTCGGACATTTGTTTCGACGGCGTACATTTAATGTCAGATTTAGTTCGACGGCGTATATCACTACCGAGATCGCGAAATGGTCACTTTGGCGTTTATGGACGTGGCATGACGTGGCCCCACACGGAGGGATGATATTTGGTAGCAGGAATTCCGGCTAACATAAGGACAAGTTAAAAGTGGACACACGTCCACTTAATGGCGTTGCCGTACATAGGCCGTATAGAAAGTACATCAACCATAGTAGTTTTATGTACCCTACAGTGATCTGATTCGTTCGTACTTCAATAGATAGGGGTTGTGAGAGGGATTCAGGACTTAGAGAATTTGGTAGATAGGTACCTCTATCCCTTTGAGAATTTGTATAAACTTGACGTTTTTGCAGACTTATAACTTGTTGTTTTGAAATGTTAGTTTCGTGCGTACGCGACATTTTGTTCGCACGCGACGTTTCGTGCGTATGTTATTACCGGAAGTAATGTGGTTATACAAATGAAGGTTCGAATGGATTTGTGGATTGCGGGAGTAAATGTATGAGTAAAATTAAAGGGACGTGATGGAGTAATTGAGTGGCGCGGAATGCGTTATGAAATGGACGGTGAATTGCGACGTGATCCGACGTAAAATATTCGAAGAGATTGAAATGGTACGTCACACGTATGAAACATAATGCGACAGGTGGCATTTATGGAAAAGGACACGACGGTACAAAGAATCCTATTTTACAAGAGTACTTAAAATTGGTAAGCGTAATTTATGGCGAAGTACTTAATTGCGGTACGGACAAATTTGGATGGTTTAACGTCGTTTCGTCAAGTGGAATTTGGGATTACGTGGCGCGACATCGAGGGTGCCAAACAAGAGCGACGGACGGCGGACAAAGGCCGCCGGTATTTTTTCAAGTAGTGGTGACGCGAATTCGCGTCAATTGCACTTTATATATTTTTGGACGGCTCGGATTGTTTTACGAGATTCGTGGAGTCTTGTTGACTTAAACGCAATGACTCAGCATTCGATTTTGTTGTCGGTGAAAATATTTGGTTAAACATTGTTTTGTCTTTTTGTGAATTAGTTATTAGTGTACTTTTACTCATTTTGACATACCTTGAAGTATTCGGGTATATTAACATTAATTGAGGTAGCTGGTAGATAGCGTACGGCTGGTATGCCTCCGTACGTTTAGTAGTGAGCTCTAGTTTATATTTGTGGACTTAGTCATTTTAAGACATAAGAACTTTCTGTACCAAAAATTGTTTATGGTCATTTTTGGTAATTTTGCCTGAGTATTGCTCTCAGATCTATGGCAAAATTATATGAAATTTTGCATGTATGTTACTCCTTGTATTGTTTACAGTGCTACAGAATTTCAGGCCTATTGTGTTCCTGTTCTGTGTTTTACTTCATTGTGAAGCTGGCCGGTTTTATCAAAGTTCTGGCAGACTGTTTTTCTGCAACTTTGACCAGATGATGTGATCACTCTGTTTATTATTTTTTGTCTGAAACTTTATGATGTTATTTTGCAGCCTAGAAAATATCTGTGTTTGCAGTTTCAGCTTGTTTTGATATTTCTGTAGAATTCTGTGTTGATTCAAAGTAGGCTGTTTTTGGGTAGTCTGTGGTGCTTCCGAGGGTAAATCCATGGCTGAAAATGGCTATGGACAACAGGTTATGGGCCCACGCCCATGGCTACCCATATTGGATGAATCGTACTTACCCATATTTGATGGAACTGAATATTATTGTTGGAGGAGTATTATGGAGAGCTACTTCAAGTTGAGGGAGCTTATGGATGTGGTGGATGGGACATGTGTCGAAACGTCGGTTGAATGGGAGGAGAAAAACCTGGAGTGCTTGAGGATTATCAAGCTATCTATGACTAAGGAATTTGTAATGATGTACCTTGATGTGAAGAGTGCAGCTGAATTGTGGAAGTGTTTAGAATGCACTTATTAGGGTGCCCACCTTTAATGGATCTGGGTTCATCTATTGGGAAGCCATGATAATGGGAGCCTTGTGCAAAAAACGATACTGGGGTATCGTCAATGGACAAGTGAAATGTCCACCTTCGGGAACTTCACCACGATTTGGAGGAGTAAGGTTTCCTGCAACAACGGCTGCCTCAGCGGAAGAGGCAGAGGATGGGGATAGCCGTGTGTTCGGAAAGGGGAAAGGGAAGGAGACACCTCTCACTCCTATTGCCACGGTACTTGGAGCGGCGACCGTGAATACCGTAGAGAACGATACTCAAATGTGGGAGGATGTAAACATGGCTGCCAAGAACTTCATTCTGAGGCACCTCACTCAAGCTTTGGCCGCTCTTATCTTCACATTTACAAGGCTGAGGAGTTGTGGGTGAGTTTGGTGGAGATTTATAGAGCTGGAACTATTTAGGAGCTCCAGTTGGCTGAGCAAAAGCTAGTGAGTTACACTTACAAAAGAGGAAAGATGTTAAATTACTGTAATGAACATTTTTGTTTGTATATGGAGATGGAAAGTGCTAAGTGGACAAGTACAATAAAAATGAAAGTTAACACTCTTATCATGAAGTTACCAGATGAGTTCGAGAACATAGTGTATCGAGTAGAAGAAATGCCTGATAGTTCATGCAAATGGAACATAGTGGTCAGGATGATACTTGTGCATGAAAACACAATGGAGATTAGGAGAGGAGGAAAGAGTATTCAAGCTCTAGCAGTAGGAGGGGACCGATGGGGGAAGGACTCAAAGAAACCATACAAACGGGAAAGAGATCATTCTAGAGGACCGAGGCCCCCAAAGGGTCTTTGTCATTTTTGCAAAAAGCCGGACACTTCATCGCAGTTTGTGTCAAGATATCGGAGCTGAGGCTCCAAGAGAACCGTGGAGGGGGTATTCCAGAGGGAAGAAAAAGGCACTTGTGGTTACATAATTGACAGGAGAAACAGAGGATGAGTCCTCTGAGGAGGATGGGGAGCTTCTTCTTAACGAGAGTCTAGAGGAGAAGGAGATCCCTCGGAGATAGAAATGTGCCCTTGGAGCAATTCGGGAAGCTACACAGGAAGGATGGATCATCGACTTAGGTGTATCCATGCATATGTGTGGTGATAAGGAACTATTCACTAAGATAAAAAGATCCCTACTGTAGAAATTGATTATGGGGATGGGAGAGTGGATACTACAGATCAAGTGGGATCAATGGATCTGAAAGTCTTAGTGGAGGGTAAGACTTCTATACTTACATTCTCAGATGTACTCTACATTCCTCAGCTGAGTAAAAATCTTGTCTCTCCGTCTGTGTTAGATGACAAAGAGTTTGATACCTTCACTAGAAAGGGAGTCTTTACAGCTAAGTATGGGGATGAAGTTTACTTCACGGCAGATAAGGGTAGCCAAGGAATGTTTAGGCTTAACCTCAGTAATGAAAATAAGAATGCTTACTATGTTGGTGTTCTTAAGTTGATGATTTGGCATAAGCGGTTGGGACAGGTGCATTTTGATAGGTTGAGGGAAATGAAAAAGCTTGGGGTAGTAGAAGGCATTTAGTTTGGGGATAATGAAATGATGGATGATTGTCGTGGTTGTGCTCAATGCAAGGCTCATAAACTTCCCTTTCTCAAAGCCGCCACATATAGAGGTGAGAAAGTTTTAGATTTGGTCCATACAGATATTTGGGGACCTGCAAAAGTACCTTCGGTTGGAGGAAAGAGGTTTATGATGACAATAACCGATGACTGGTCAAGATACTCTAGAGTCTACTTTCTAAAAAAAAGTCTGAAGCATCAACTTACTCCAAAGAATATAAAGCTTGGAGTGAGAAGTTGCATAAAACCCCCATTAAGAGGATAAGGAGTGATAATGGGGGGGAATATACCTCTAACGAGTTTGAGGAATATCTGAGAAATGAGGGAGTGCAGCACCAGAAAACTGTACCATATTACCTGGAACAAAATGGGGTAGCTGAGAGGTTGAATCAAACACTAGGAGATAATGTATGCAGTATGTTGGCCGACTATAATATAAGAAAGAGATTTTGGGCAGAAGCAATGAACTGTGCCAACTACATTAAGAATAAGTCCTTACCTCAGCTGTAAAGGGAGTGACACCTTATGAGAGATGGATTGGAAGGAAACCAGATATCTCACACCTTAAAGTATTCGGTAGCCAAGTTTAGAGTCTTGACAGGATAGAAAGAACTGGAAACTAGAAGCTAAAGGAAAACCTGGATACTTTGTGGGATATGATGAGGATGTTAAGGGATAAGGAGTCTATGACTTAGCAAAGAAAAATATCATTCTGGTCAAACACTTAGTTGTCACGGATGAAGGGAAGTCATTTGACCCCTTCAAATATACAAAGAAGATAAGAATCAGATTTGAGTCCGAAAGTGAGGAGAACTAGGTCGTTCGTGAAAGGGACATAAGTGAAACCGTGATTGCAGATTCAGGGGAGATGCGAGATACAGGAGACTCACCGGAAATCTCACATACCCCTATCGACTTCGAGGAGATAGAAGACGTGGGACCAGAACCGGCTTCTATGGACAGGGAAGCCGATGAGACACTGAGGAGAAATCGAAGACTTCCATCCTTTCCAGCTTCAGAGTTTGGGGTGGGAGAAGGAGCAGCAAAAGGATATAGGAAAAACAAGACGCTCATAAGGTAACTATGTTATCTCACCCAGATGAGCGTGAGTCTTACTCGGAGGCAGTGAATAGTTCGGAGAAAGAAAGATGGAGTAGAGCCATAAATGATGAGATGGCCTCTATCATGGAAGCAAATACTTGGGAACTAGCGGATTGTCCTCCAGACAAAAAACCTATTGGGTGTAAATGGGTATTTAAATTAAAACTGAACCTAGATAATACCATCGAGAGATATTAGGCTCGATTGGTAGGGAAAGGGTTCACCCAAAAGGAGGGGATTAACTATGAGGAGACCTTTGCTCTTGTTGTTCGGTTCCCATCATTAAGGATTCTCCTCAGTCTGGCAGCAGCGGAAGACATGGAAATACACTAGATGGACATTAAGATTGCTTTTCTTAATGGTGAGTTAGAGGAAGAAATTTTCATGCACCAACCCGAGGGGTTCGTGGAAGAAGGAGAAGAGAGCAAAGTCTACATGCTCATAAAGTCCTTATATGGACTGAAACAGGCTCCGCGACAATGGAATAAGAAACTAGATGAGTTTCTCACCGGTCAGGGATATATTCGTATCAGCTCTGACTATTCTATTTATATGTTTGAAGATGACAATGGTGTCATTTTTATTGCAATTTATGTGGATGATCTGCTTGTGTTGAGTAAATCTTTAGAAAAAATCAATAAGTTAAAGATAGATCTTAGAAACAGATTTGATATTAAGGATTAAGGGGAGGCAAGATATATTTTGGGGATTCAAATGGAGAGAGATAGGGGGAAGAAGATTGTCAGACTTACTCAGAAAGAAACAATAGGTAATATGCTTGAGTAATTCCAGATGGAAAATGCTAACAGTTGTACCACTCCCATGGACTTGAAAAAAGTAAGTGATGGGAGTGTACAAAGAGGAGTGATAATCTTAGATGATCAGATACGTCCAGAGGAGAGAGAGTTTATGAATTCTATCCCTTATAGACAGGTCGTAGGAAGTTTAATCTATTTTATGAATTGTACCCGGCCGGACATAGCGGCAGCAGTTGGAGTACTCAGTAGGAGTCTTAATGATCCTAGGAAGAGGGATTGGGAGGCAGCCAAGAGAGTCATGAGATATCTGGTAGGAACCAGAGAGTTATGGTTGCATTTGGGAGGGGAGCACACTGACATCACTACTTGGAGTGATGCCAGTTATGGGGACGCACCTATGAGAAGATGCACTTCTGGTTATGTGTTGTATGTTGGGGAAGGGGCTTGCTGTTGGAGCAGTAAGCAACAAAAGGTGGTTGCTCAATCTACTATGGAGGCTGAGTACATGGCCTCTTGTTGTGCTGTGAAAGAGTTGATGTGGGTCAAATCTTTTATGCAAGAACTGGGGTATATCAAGGAGGGAGTGCATGAAGTGTTTTGTGATAATCAAGCTGCCATTGCAATTGCAGCCAATCCAAAACATCATTTTAAGGCTAAACATATGGACATAAGATTAAGTTTTGTAAGAGAAAAAGTTGAGAATATAATCATGAATCTTGTATATAGATCTGATGAGGAAATGGTAGCTGATATGATAACAAACCTGGTGCCTTCTCCCAAGTTAAAATATTGCAGAGAAAAGTGTGGATTAAAACTGAAATTTATATTGGACTTCAAAATAAGGGGAGTGTTGAAAACTATTAGTTTTATATGGTATTTTCTAGGTCTAAATTTAGTACAAATAGAAGAAAGAAAAAGGCGGGGAGCTTGCCTCCACCTCCTCTCTCTACCCACCATACTTGTCGTAGTCACTAAGGGATAAACAGGGTGGCAAAGCCACGGCTGTCCAAGCTTAAGCAGGCAGGGCTAAAGAGTGACCTATGTCACTCTCAACAAAAGGTGGATTTCGGCAAGACTCGAACCTCCAACCGGCAGAGCGCGGCGTAGCCGTTAGCTCTAGCCAGTCTGTCGTAGAGGTCCGTTAGGATACATTAGGTTTGATATATATTTAAACAGTGTTACGACCATAAATTTGATTAACGGAATGACAAACGAAGAAACATAGAACTTAGTATTATATAGTGCGAACATTATCTCCCACGAAAACAAATGAATCGGACATTTGTTTCGACGGCGGACATTTGATGTCGGATTTAATCCGACGGCGTATATCACTGCCGAGATCGCGGAATGGTCACTTTGGCGTTTATGGACATGGCATGACGTGGTGCCACGCGGAGGGATGACATTTAGTAGCAGGAATTCCGGCGAACATAAAGACAAGTTAAAAATGGACACGCGTCCACTTAATGGCGTTCCGTACATAGGCCGTACAGAAAGTACATCGACCATAGTACTTTTATGTACCCTACAGTGATCTGATTGGTTCGTTCTTCAATACATAGGTGTTGTGAGAGGGATTTAGGACTTAGAGAATTTGGTAGATAGGTACCTCTTTCCCTTTGAGAGTTTGTATAAACTTGGCATTTTTGCTGACTTATAACTTATTGGTTCGTTGATCGTTTTCAGTGATTCTTTTTGCTACGGACTCAGGAGAGTCTAGGCTACACAGGGGTCAGTCAAACTGTCAGTTTGCTTTCTTGGGCAGCAGTGGTTGTGGCTTGAAGTGGGTTAGTTAAATACTATCTAGAGGCTTTTTGTATTCTGTAGTCCAATGGAGGACAAGGAATTGGAGTTTCATAGATTCACGGTCTCTCGTAGATTCAATTTTGCGATGACTAGGTACAGTTGTTCTTAGGTGTGAAAGGTTTGTCGTTAGTTGGTTTTTTTGTGTACGTATGGTAGTACTTAAGTACTACGCAGTTTCGTGTTGATTCGTTTTGGTTTGGTAGGCGCTTCGTGCGCACTTTACATTTCGTCTTAATTTATAGTTTGAAGTAGTGACGTGATGTCTAGTGTACTATATATTGCAGATTAGTGGGAGGGAAAAATATACACTTATTATAGGAGAAAATGTCCATGGAATATATTGGCTTTTGTGGACAGTTCTCTCTCATGTGATTTTACATGGATTATTCCGTTGTTATCTTGCACCTTGATTTATTGAAAGATCCTATCACATTCCTCCTCCTTGGAATTCTCTGCGGTTTGCGACCTGTTCCCCTTCTCAGTCTCATCCCTTTTCAAACATAATCGTCTCCTTTACTCATCATATCAATCTCAATCTCACCAATAATGTATCTTCTTCCAAAACTAAAACATGAATCTAATTTCTCCTCTTCTATTCTTCTTTTTTCCTCTTCCTCGATTTTCTTTTTCCGTCAACTTTGACCCTCCATAACTTACTGCTCAAAGGAGCAAATTCAGAGATTCTTTTTGCTATCGACTCAGGGGAGTCTTGTCTTCACAGGGGTGAAGGTGGTCAGAGTTTTTGTCTGCTAGGGTGGCAGTTATTTCTGCTTAAACACAAAGGGGTCAGGATTATCCTAGAGGCTTCTTGGAAGCTGTCCACTTTGAGGACTTATGGAGGTCTCAGAGTTTCAACTTCACGTCACCAATACATAAATATCAAATAAAATTTGTATTCATCCAAATTGCGAACAACAATTGAAAATGCCAAATTGAATGACGCTTCTTCCAAACTCTTCGGTGATTTAGATAATCGCCACAACGATCACCTCGATTTACCTAACGTACAAAAGTACGGAATAGAATTCCATCAAAAAGGTCTTCAGAACATCAAGTTTCATCTTTTTCGCCCCTCAACTCATAACAACACATTTAATTTTTTCTTTAAAAAACAACAACACTTCTATACACCTCAGGTAATAAATCACATTGGCACATTTCAATTATTTTTTTCTTCTCTTTGGTCGTCTTTAACCTCTCGACTACTTCAGATTCTTCTTTGACTTCTTGATCATCTTTTTATTCGGTTTCAAAAATAGAATCACCTCCATTCGGATCGGCATCCGGTTCATTGTTAAAAGGATATGTGTCTTTCCTTCCTCCCATTGCTTCTACTCCCTCACTAACATTTACACTCAAACAGGAGCATCTTACTCTCAAACTAAAAACTGAAGCACTAACCTGCTCCAATACCAATTGTTAAAGATCGATAAAATGCTCACAAAGATGCTCACACATGATAAATCAAATGTCACATTGGAAGCTTAAATAAACTTATTCCACATAAAACACTCACGGCTCATAATAAAACATGTCGGCCAAATATCAATATATTAAGCCGAAGCTTTCTCAATAACAACCTCTCTCCATCTCTACTCCTTGGTCACTCTGACATGTATCTTAAGTCTTACTCTTCATCTTTCCTTAGTTCTTTAGTCTATACACTTTAATGTATCCCTCTTAGACACATGATGCATCTCACCCGACTGGATAATAAACTGATGGAAAACACTCACTAATATACCTTCTTAACATAGACAACTCACGACCACTAACTCCACTAACTAAAAACAGACGAGGGCGCCAAAGTCCACATGCGCACGTGCGCCTAATTAAAACATTCAAGCGCCGAAACAAAGTGACACACACTAAAACGAACTAGACACGTACAACGCACTAAATAACATCGTCACCGTTCAAGAGGAAACCAAACTGAACCATCATACATATATAATTTATGTACAGGTTGGTGCTGAATCGCCGTACATTGAACGAACCAAAGGTACTCCAATGCAAATCGCGAAACCATTCTCAAAATCGAATCGCGCCACGCGAACCAAAACGTCAACAAATCCGCGGACGACCGATTCTCCACATCTCATCAGCCGATTCTTCTAATGATCGTAACAACCCCCCTCTTATTGGGAGAAGAGGTGGAATGGCACGACATTGCAACTTTGAGACCTCCGTAGATCCTCAGAATGGACAGCTTATAAGAAGCCTCTAGGATAACCCTGACCCCTTTGTGTTTTAGCAAGAATAAATGCCACCCTGGCTGACAAAAACTCAGACCACCTTCACCCTTGTGAAGGCAAGACTCCCCTGGGTCGATAGCAAAAAAAATCTCTGAATTTGCTCCCTTAAGCAGTAAATAAACTAACTATCTCTAAATCAACTAATATATTTCCCATAAACCTGTGGATAGCCTTGGTAGCCATGGCTCTAGCTTCCTCTCCAACTTCTTAGTGACTGCAACAAGTGTGGGAGTTGGAGAGAGAAGTTAGAGGCAAACTACCTGGGCTTCTTTGTGAATTTTATTTTAGACCTAGAAAATACTAAAAAAATCCTCAATTTGTACACTCCCTTTATTTTCTAGTCAAACTTTAATTTAAGACCACACTCTCCCTGCAGAAAATTAGTTTAGGGGAAGGCATAGGTTTGGTCATCATATCTGCTACCATCTCGCTATCTGGTCGGTAATCTAAACTGATTATTTTGTTTTCTACTTTCTCTCTAACAAATCTAAGTTTAATGTCCATGTGTTTGGCTTTAAATTGATGTTTAGGATTGGCACAAATAGCGATTGCTGCCTGATTATCACAAAAAAAATTATGCACACCACTCTTAAAGTAACGAAGCTCACAAAGAAAAGACTTGACCCACATCAATTCTTTTATAGCAGAGCAAAAGGCCATATACTTAGCCTCCATGGTGGACTGAGCAATAACCTTTTGCTGTTTGCTACTTCAACAGCAAGCCCCATCACCCACATATAATACAAATCCAGAAGTACATCTCCTCATCAGAGCATCACCATAACTGGCATCACTCCAAGTAGTGATGTCAGTATTCTCCCCACCCAAATGCAACCATAGATCCCTATTTCCTATCAAATATCTAATTACTCTCTTAGCTGCCTCCCAATCTTTCTTAGTGGGAGCATTAAAAATTCTACTCAACACTCCTACAGCTGCAGCTAAATCAGACCGGGTACAATCCATAAAATAGATTAGACTTCCCACTTCTTGCCTGTAAGGAATAGTCTTCATGAACTTTTGTTCTTCAAGAGATAATTCCTCGTCTAAGACTATGACTCTTTGCTCACTCCCCTCACTTCCCTTCTTTCTTCAACTCCATTGGAGTTGTACAACTATTAGCTTTATCTATTTGAAATTTTTCAAGCATGTTCCCTATTGCTTCCTTTTGAGTCAATCTTATAATTTTCCTTTTTCGGTCTCTCTCTAGTTAAATTCCCAAAATATATTTTGCTTCCCCCATATCCTTCATTTCAAATCTCCCCTTAAGATCGGTTTTCAGTTTATTAATTTTTTCCATTGATTTACTTAAAATAAACAAATCATCAACATAAATTGCAATAAATGTAACACCTTCCTCATCTTCAAAAACATAGATTGAGTGATCTAGCTGATCCAGATATATCCTAGACCGGTATGAAACTCATCAAGCTTCTTATTCCACTGTCGAGGGGCATGTTTCAAATCATAAAGAGATTTAATCAGCCGGCATACCTTACTCTCATCTCCTTCCTCCACAAATCCTTCGGGTTGTCGCATGAAGATCTCCACTTCCGATTCTCCATGCAAAAAGGTTGTCTTGATGTCCATCTAGTGCACCTACATGTCTTGCGTTGCTGCCAGACTGAGAAGTATGGGGACGCAGAGAAATCTGACGACCAGGGCAAAGGTTTCCTCGTAGTTGACTCCTTCTTTCTGTGTAAATCCTTTTGCCACTAATCGGGCCTTGTAGCGCTTGATTGTGTTATCTGGGTTCGGTTTTAATTTGAAAACCCACTTACAACCGATTCGTTTTCGGTTTGGTGGACAATCCACCAGCTCCCAAGTATCGGCTGCCAAAATTGAGGCCATCTCCTCATTGATGGTTGTCTTCCACCGGTTTCTTTCTGGACAAGTCATCGCCTCTCCATAAGTTTGAGGTTCATCTTGATGAGATAGTTTTGTTACCTTTTTATTAACCTGTTTTTCTTGCAATCTTTTGCTACTTCTCCTTCCCCCCTCAAAATCTGTGGCCGGAATAGATGGTTCTCCTGGGTTCTTTCGAACGATCTCGACTTCTCCCTTGTCCTTTGATTCCGAATCAATTTCCACCACGTCTTCCGCTTCGGGTAGAGTAGTCATTGGAGTTTCCGCAGCCGAGTCCTTTTCGGTTTAATTTGTACGTGCAAGAATGTCATCTTCTCTAAAACTTGGATAGTTATGAAGCTCAAAGTCATCGGAATTTTCTAACTCAAATTTGATTTTTACTGACTTTGTATACTTGAAGGAATCCACAAACTTTCCTACATCCATATCTACTAGATGTTTTGCTAAGATTATATCTTCCCTTTTTAGATCATAAACTCTATATCTTTTAACATCCTTATCATGTCTTAATAAGTATCCTGGTTTTCCTCTAGGATCTAGCTTCCAATTAGACAGATATGTATCTAGACTGAATACTTGACTGCCGAAAAGCTTCAAGTGAGATATGTGTGGTTTCAGGCCAGTCCATCTCTCATAAGGTGTTTGACCTTTAATAGCTGAAGTAAGAACTCTATTTTTACGATAATTAGCATAGTTCATTGATTCTGCCCAAAACCTTTTTCCTATCTTCTTAATCTGACAACATACTTTTAGCACTATCACTTACTGTCCTATTTAATCTTTCAACTACCTATTTTTTTCCGGGTTTTCTGGAACTGTCTTTTGGTGTTGGACTCCATTTTCCATCAAAAAATCCTCAAACTGGTTAGAAGTATTTTACCCACTATTGTCACTCGTTACTCTCTTGATTGGAGTTTTATGGAGTTTTTCGCTCTATGCTTTATATTGTCTAAAACAATCCTGAGCTTCTGACTTGTTTTTCAAAAAATACACCGTGGAATACTGAGACCAATCATTGGTGATAGTCATCATAAATCTCTTCCCTTCGGGTAATGGCACTCTGAGTAACCCCCAAATATTTGTGTGTACTAAATCTAGATTTTTTTCTCCCTTATAGGTGGTTGTTTTGGTAAAGGGTAATCTGTGTGCTTTACCTTGAGCACATCCACTACAATCACTTAGATTCTCACACTCACCGAACTGAATCCCTTCCACCACTCCGATCTTTTTCATCTCTTTTAACTAATCTAGATTCACATGCTCGAGCCTTTTATGCCACATCATTATATCATGAACACCGGCATAATTAAGTTTCTTCTTTTCATTGTTTAAAATCAGCCTAAACATCCCTTGGCTACCTTTTTCAGCAGTGAAATAGACTTCCTCCTCCAAACTAGTAGTAAAGACCCCTTTCCTAGTGCTAGTATCAAATTCCTTATCATCTAATACAGATGTAGAGATGAGGTTTTTGTTCAACTCCGGAATAAACAATACATCAGAGAATGTAACTATGGATGTCTTTCGTTCTACTAACACATTCAGATCTACCAAACCTACAAGAGTAGTAGTGACTATCATCCCATCCCCATACTCTTTTTCTACGGTGGGAATCTTTCTTATCTTAGTGAACAGTTGTTTATCCTTACACATGTGCATGGAGGCAGCTGAATCTACAATCAAGCCTGTTTCACCTTTCAATCCACTGAAAGCACATTTATGCTTTCATGGGATTTTTACCTCGTTTGTCGCTTCCAACTCCTCATCCAATACGAGCTCATCGTCCTCGTCTTCGGATTCCACTTGATGTACCTGTGTTACAAGGGCCTTTTTCTTTCCTCTCGACGTTCAACCGATTTGCCCCTCCTTTAACCGAAGCTTGGTTAGCTTAGTGAACCCCACCATATAGTGCCCTGGTTTCTTACAGAAATGACATAAACCCTTGGGAGCCCTTTGTCCGAACTCGTCTGTCTAATTTTTCTGCTTTTTCTGCTCCCCCCTCCGTAATTTCTGACAGGTCTCCGAGAATCGTGTTTCCTCTAATCGGTCCTAGCTGCCAAGGCCTGCCCACTCTTTCTTCCCATTCGGATCTTAATCGTATTCTCTCGAACGAGAATCATTGCTACCACTGAGTTCCATATCCACCTTCAGTCTGGCAAGTCCTGCATACCGTTGACTATGTTCTCGAACTCATTGGGTAACTTCATCAGTAAATAATTATCCTTTTCCTTTTCACTAAATTCTTTTCCAACACTCTCTAGCTCCATGAAGAGTGTAGCAAGATCATTGCAAAAATCCAACATCTTCCCCCCTTTGTATACATGCTCCTTAATTTTTTGATCACCTAATTGATGTTGCTGAATCCTACCACTTCGGTACATCTCTATGAGAGCCATCCAAGGATTGGTTGCCTTTTCTATCTACAAATAAGGACATGGAAGCCCTTGAGTAAGATGGCGGAGGATGAAGTGATTTTCCGCCATATTGTTGAAGTCCGAGGTATCACTATCATTCTCCTCGTTCCTCGGAATAGGCGACATGAATGCCGAACCAGTTGCTATTGGTGTGGTCGTCTCCTTCTCCTTTCCTTTGTCCACCACCTCCCCTTCCTTTGTCTCCTCCGTTGAAGATGGATCTGCTTTCTTGGTGAATCCGCTTCCTCCAAACCCTGGAGGGATTCCAAGACATGATAGACGCCCCACTCGTCCACTCACTATCCCCGAAAACCTTTTCTTGCATAGAGCTAATGTCATCATACTTTCCTAGTATATGAAGCTAGTTCCATTAAAGATGGGTACCCTAGAGGGTGGGCCCATAACCTGCAACTCTGACACCTCCATAGATCCTCGGAATAGACAGCTTGTAAGAAGCCTTTAGGATAACCCTGACCCGTTTGTGTTTCAGCAAGAATAAATGCCACCCTGGCTAACAAAAACTCTCACCACCTTCACCCTTGTAAAGGTAAGACTCCCCTGAGTCGATAGCAAAAAGAATCTCTGAATTTTCTCCCCTAAGCAGTAAATAAACTACCTATCCGTAAATCAACTAATCTATTTCCCCTAAAACCTCTAGATAGCCTAGGTAGCCATGGTGTTGATATTTGTGTATTTTCTAGGTCTATAATAGCATAGAAAAAGACATAGGCAGCCTCTAACTCCCCTCTCCAAGCCCCCACACTTGTTGTAGTCACTGAAGGCTAGAAAGGGAGCTAAAGCCATGGCTGCCAAAGCTCTTTAGAGAAGACTGTTGTTCATAGCCCTTTTCAGCCATGAATGTACCCTCGGAAGCACCACAGACTACCCCAAAACAGCCTCCTTTGATTCCACTCAGAATTCTACAGAATAACCAAACCAAGCTGAAACTACTCAAGTACCTGACATCCGTCAAGACACCCGTAGACATTGGTTTTATCCGTTAAAAGAGGGAAATCAGTTTGTGTGTGGATGGAAAACTGATGAGGTGGATAAAATCTTTGATCGGAGTTATGAAAATTGGGATGCTTAATAAAATGTGTGATCAACAAGATGGAATGTTTATTTCAGCTCATCTAATGGACCTTTTAAAATATGATGGTATTGTCTTAAAGGGTTATAAAAAGAAAAGGAAAAGAAAAAGGAAAAAGGGGAGTGGGTATTTTGGTTTTTATGTGTGGGAGTTGAAAGGAACATAAACTAGAAAATAAGGGGAGTGTTGATATTTGTGTATTTTCTAGGTCTATAATAGCATAGATAAAGACATAGGCAGCCTCTTACTCCCCTCTCCAAGCCCCCACACTTGTTGTAGTCACTGAAGGCTAGATAGGGAGCTAGAGCCATGGCTACCTAAGCTCTACAGAGAAGACAGGTGATAAATTAGGTAGACTTACCAAAATATACTTGACGGACCCAGGAATTGATCCTGGTACCTGACGTCCGTCAAGACACCCGTAGACGTTGGCTTTATCCGTTAAGTTTAGAACTAATGTTACGATGAAATATGTTTGATAAAGATATAAATATTAACACGTAGACTAATTCGTTTAATGGCAATAAATACTTAGTGCATAGATACAGTTTATTTTAGTACGGAGTATGGTAAGGTTATGAAACGGATATCGCGCATTTGTTTCGAACGCGAAACAAATACCGCGCACGTATTTATGACGGCTACGATCAAAACCTGGTTTCGATCGGGCGGCCGGAAAAGATGCCGAGATCGCGGAATAAGATTTCGGCGGTTTGCGGTCATCGCCACATAGGATGACACATGGCAAAATGACATTGGATCGCGGCATCTCCGGGGATTACGTGAACAAATCTGGAGATGACATGTGTCGACATTTTGGCCATGTCGTACGATGGCCCTACAGAAAGTACACCGGCACCTGTACTTTTCTGTACGACACAGTAATTTGATTGGTGTCGTACGTCAGTAGATAGAGTTTTAGAGAGAGATAAGACTTAGAAAAATTTAGTAGGTAGCAGCCTCTCTCCGAGAGAGCTCCTATACAAAAGGGTCATCTTTGACCATTCATATATATCAATTTACTTGACCATTTTCAGTGATTCTTTTTGCTGCAAACTCAAGGGAGTCCAAGCTACACAGTGGTGTAGTCGGTCAGAGTTTTTACCTGCCAGGGTAGCTGCACTTCTAAAGGAAGTTCAAAGTGGGTGAATGTGTCCAAAACTCATATTCTAACTTTGCATTCTGTGATGGAACTGAGCACACAAAAAGTCT
The DNA here is from genome assembly GCA_037447655.1 of Zygnema cylindricum. NCBI lineage: Eukaryota > Viridiplantae > Streptophyta > Zygnematophyceae > Zygnematales > Zygnemataceae > Zygnema > Zygnema cylindricum. Next base: position 123,541 of record JBBHKE010003217.1, read on the forward strand.
TATTTCACAGGGGTGAAACTATAATGGGTCTCTTTGACAGTCAAGGGGTCAGTCATTTGGGTTTATATCAACTTGGAGTCTGCACTATCTAGATAAGCTTCTTTTGGATCTGCGATTTCCGTGGGCAATGGAGCACACAGAGTTTCACATGGCTCTAGCTTCCTCTCCAACTTCTCAGTGAGTGCAACAAGTGTGGGAGTTGGAGAGAGAAGTTAGAGGCAGACTGCATCGGCTTCTTTCAGCATTTCATTTTAGACCTAGAAAATACTAAAATAACCATCAATTTCTACAGACACTAATTTCAGCCGCCCCCTCTTAAACATGTCACCTTATAAAAGTACAACATCGAATATCAATGCGAACAAAAAGATGTAACACTAACATCTAATTTAGCCGTACAAAAATTGAATATTTTTTCTTTTTAACCTTTTTAACGAGAGGATCACGGCAAGAGTAACTCTCGATTTTGTCGCCCCCTCTCATACACAACTATCGTCGCCAATGTATTGTAAATCACTTCTAATTATAACTCGATAGTGTAAATATTCACGCCAACGCCACCTGGGCACGCACCGAGTTTGTTTTAGTAGACGTCAAACGCGTACAAACATAACCTCCAATTTGTGGTGCCTCCACAAAATAAATGAACATGTAAGCGGTCGTTAATTTTCACGAAGTGAAACTGCTGCCCCAATCCGCGTCATAATCTCTAATGAATCTGGACCATACCAAAAACGAGCCCCAATTCCGGCGTTCCAAAAAGATACGGTAATATTGCTTGGCCGTCACACAATGACTCCTCTTCACCTGACGATATATTTCGACGTCCAAAAACGGCCGCTGTAATATCGGTCATCTCTCCTTTTCCAAAGTACTTGAGGCATTCGATTGACGCCTTCTACGGAACGATTTCTTTTCCGTTCACAGATACGCTCGAATGAATTTTGTAAGTACAAATCTCCAAGGCGTCTGTATCAATCCACAACTATTCATGTAATTGCAATATATTTTATGGCCTATAATTTATGAGGCCTTAAAATGATCTCCTCTCGAACTTTCAACTGTCACACCAAATCAAATTTAATTTTAACTCCTCTTTAGTTGGTAGTCGTACAAACAGTTGCGTCAACATTACTCTACAGTGATTCTACCAATCCGCATAGCGATTAAGGTAACCGCCGCACCGTAATAGGCTTGACTGTAACACTCGAACGGTTTTGTCGTACTTCAAACTCTTCGCCAAAATTTATCCATACTAGTGAATCAACGCCCGTTACACGGGTATGGACCGTGTCCTGTACTATCATGCCCGCTTGCCCGGTGATCCTACCCGTTGATCGTGCCCGGTGATCGTACCCGTTGATCGTGCCCGTTGATGGTACCCGTTGATCGTGCCCGTTGATCATACCCGTTGATTGTACCCTTTGATCGTGCCCGTTTATCATGCCCGTTGATCGTGCGCATTACACGCGCATGGAGCGTGTCCTTTTTATCGAATCATTTGAGTACAATAGTACTATTCTAGACGTTCATACGGACATTTGTAGACGCGACCCAAAACAACACAATGATTAATGGAACAGCTGACATGTTTGGTGACGTCGGCCGGGGGACACGCCGTTTAGGGGTGTAGACGCCGGATAGTGTGCATTTTTAAAGGTTTCCTTACGGACGACCAAAGGTCTATAATTTGAATATATATTTCAAAGTGTCACCACGAAGGTACCAACTGAGAACCCGAAAGGAACACAACGGCTCTCCAAAGTTTGGCGCCTCACAATGTCAGAAAACGACCGAAACAGATGGTGAAATACCGACCCTGATCCAACACAGAATGTCTCATTTTCCACACTTCAATTTTTTCTTTCTTCACATAGAACTGCATAAACAACTGGAAGTTTACGCTACAAATAAGTGTCAAAATAAAGGTAAAACACTCCACTTTGTAACCATAACTGAAACTTCATTCATATGGTAGAGCGCCATTTCACAGACAAAAGGCGTAACACCAAATCGATCACCCACACTAATTATAAACAAATTCACTTTACGTACTAATGAACCGTACAGTTTCGTACACGATGTTTTTCCTTCATTTCCTTCTCCTCAGTTCACTCCTCTCGTCAGTGCTTCTATTCACTTTCACTCACGGACGCCTCTTCACTTCTTCCACTTCCTCACTGCAGCTTGACCTATCAATCCTCACAATTTCCAAACTTCCATTCGCGCTCTCATTGAAGCTCCTCCACCACGGTGTGACACAAATCTCCACACTTCATTAAATAACCTAATAATTAAACTTCACAAAATAACCAGACCAAATTTGAGATGCAAAATTCCCTTTTTTATTTGTTATTGATCATAAACTGTTGTTGCACAACACCCCCGAATCCGAATGCGATGAAGTGTTGACTTGCGGTCACACTATAACTCATAAGGCGTTTTGTCCCAAAATTGAAATTAGTCACCGAAAGCAAATGTAACTTGCAATGAGAATAACAACACCCCAAATATTTATATTCTGGCAAAATCCGTGAATCATAGATCGCAACATTTTTTGAAAAGTGTGAATCTTCCTCTAGGATGCCATTGCACTCTAGTGAGTTGGGTGCGGTATATTGATATTCAATTCCCCAACACCATATGAATACAAAATAGAATTCTCTTACATTGTCTGATCTAATGAGTTTCAATTTTTTGTTGCATTGTTGTTGTACCATCACATGTCATTCTTCAAACCTTTTAACAACATTAGATTTTTTTTCAACAACATTACCCAAGTGAATCAAGAGAAATCATCAATAACAACTTTAATGTAAAATCTCTCTTGATATATTCCGCCTTAATATCTTTGCATAGAGTACTGTGCACGCACAATCGTATGTTGAGCGCAATCGTATGTTGAGCGTAATGGAATGGATTCTTGGCCAGATGTGGTTTCGAATTTGTTTTCTATTTTATACTTCTGGCATCTTTCAATTTGCTCACCCAACGCCAAATCTAATTCTCTAATACCCCACTTTTATTTATACGCCGAAGGTTATCATCGGATGTATGGCACATTTGATGGTGCCAAAAAGTAAGGTCGCCATTTAACTCTAAAAGCTAGTTGATAATGGCGCGTTGGCCGTAAAAATATCCGTCAACTCTATAGTAGTTGGTTGTGCATATATTTTGTGGCTTTGCCTCCTTCTCGAACGTACAATTTGAATAGTATAATCTGCCAAACTTTGGTGCTCGCCCTTTTGATCTGTGAAAAATTGAGAATATTCACAAATTTGTCGAGTGTATGAAGTATGTTGACCAATTCCGTTTGCGTGAACTTCCGTTAAAATCCCACTTAAGGAGATCTCAAATTGTGCCTATTGTACCAAACGAAATTGTCTTTTTCATGATGAGCGTATTGCTCCTCGGTAGGATAAGTTAGCGCATGTCAACAAATAACGTTGCGTCAATATACACGTGGTGCAAAGCACCCATGTTAATGATCTATTTTTTTTCGAGTTTTGAAATGCTTGTCAAAAACAAATTGGAAAAATTGTGGAAGGTGAATGTTTGCGCGCCTTTTGCCTCCTTCAAAATGCGTGTCCGCCATAAAAGGTCCTCCTCCACCCGAAATGACCCCCACGACTGCCGCTACCACCAATTTAGATGCCATCATAACCACCACGCCGGCCGCCTTTATCTCCTCTACCGCGACCAATATCATTTTTGGAGTAGCATTGCGCGAAAATGTGGCCCCGTTGGCCGCAAAATTGTATTGCTTCTTCTTGTTGGGACAAGATTGCGACACATGTCCAGGCTAGTTTCTCGCACTAAAAGCAAGAAACATTTTAGGGGTCTTAATCTGTAGGCTGGGCAATAACCTCTCTCCCTTTGGAATATCCTCCTCCCTTTCCACCATTTTTGTAAGGATCGAACCACAATATGATAGAAGAAAGGCAAAATGAAGTGCGGAAGCGAAATACAGCAAGAAGGGATCACTCCAGCAAAAGACAAATATATTTCATCGGAATATTTCCCCTCTTACAAAAGATAATTTTTTCCTCCAAACGACTAAGTCCTAAATACTACAAACACTCTTACCAAACACAATACAACTCAATCGACGTCGTACAAAAGTACGCGCATGAACCAATCAAAACAAAGTACCAACAAAACGACATACTGTACGCGGTACTATATGACAACGTAAGACCGTCGTACAAATAAAAGTACCAAACGAAAATATACGACAACCGTACACATCTAAAGTACTACCCACGCAAAACCAAACCAAACAACATTTAAACGAACTAAACACACCACGCCAAATAAAACCACACGCTAACTACACAAATAAGATTACGACGCTCAGCAAAACTGAGACGCTGTTTCAAAATGAACTTAACAATCCCCCTCTCATTGTGAAACCCCCTCTCAAACTTAAAAAAAACCTAACTTAGGTTGACCCCGTAAAAGTAGGTCATAAACCGTGCCTTAGTCAACATATATGTGGCCTCCTCCAATGTCGACACGTATATAAACTCGATCTCTTTTTGCCGCAGCCAAATCTTGTACGAATTGCCACTGGATACGTATATGTTTTGTTCGCTTGTGAAAGACCGGATTTTTCACAAGCGCCATCGAGCTCATGCTGTCAGTAAAAATCTGCAGACCCTCAATCAAAATTCCCAACTCACCGAGCATCTCCTTGATCCACAGCGACGCTTTAGCCGTATGACACGGCGACATATATTTAGACTCCGTGGAACTTAGCGCAACCGTCGGTTGGAGCCGCGAACTCCAAAAGAATGTTGCGCCGCCCAAAATGAAAGCGTATCCTGACGTGGATTTCCCATTGTCAAAATCTCCTCTCTAATCTGCGTCGCAATAATCGGTACACTGCATAGAATCTCGTTTGGACGTATACACCGAACTGAAATTGATCGTACTAACCAAATAGCGAAATATCGGTTTCATTGCCTCCCAATGATTCTTTTTCGGATCATAATAATAACGATTAATAACTGACACTGCTGTCGCAATATTTGGACGCGTGCCTACGCTCAAGTACATGAAACTACCAACTGCCTCACGATATGGAACAGATACATTTTCTTCCTCGTTGTACTTTGTGTAAGGTACTTTTGGATATAATGGCTTCGAGACAGATTTCGCGCCAATCATACCAAATCTATTCAACACTTCTCTACAGTACTAAGCTTGACTTAACTAAATTACATTATCACTGGACCGAATAACCTCAATCCCCAAAATAAAACGTACTTCTCCAAGATCTGTTACCTTAAAATGTAATCTAAGGTATTCTTTTAACTCATTTATAACAGACAACTTCTCACAGATCATAAAATAATCATTTACGTACACAGAAAAAAATAATTTAGTCCTTTCCCCCTCCTTTAACGTAAACTCCGAATCTAAAATTGTACAAACAAAACCATAGTTAGTAAGTACCTTATGTAGACGAAGGTACCATGTCCTCAATGCTTGTTTTAGTCTGTACAAGGATTTTCTCAAGCGACATACTTTTCCTCCCTTTGAAGGCACTCCCTCGGGCACCTTTATATAAACCTCCTCTTCTAACTCTCCATTTAAAAAGGCCGTTTCTACATCCATTTGATGTATATGCTTATTCCCCGCGGCTGCAATAGCAATTAACATTCTCAAAAAATCAAACTTAACCACCAGTGTATATGTTCCCGAATAATCAACCCCCTCTACTTGTTGATAACCTTTACACACCAATCTGGCCTTGTATTTTATTATCTCCCCTGTAGCACCAGTTTTTGTTTCAAATATCCATTAAGCATCAATTGCTTTCTTTCCCTCCGGAAGACTCACCTCCTCAAAAGTTTTGTTATCGATAATGGATTTTAATTCTCTCTCCCACGCCGATTTCCATTTCTCCTCCCAATTCATTGAACTTTGTGCCTCGGCGTAAGATTGGGGATCGCCGGGCATATTCTTGGTCAATGATCTGACTCATCGAGATGAGGGAGAGAGAGAGAGATTCATAAACTTCAAGAAAATCATGACTAGTAGATAATTTTGCCGAACGAGAAATAGCAACTTTGAGATCCTCATGAAAATTAACATTTCGAGTCTCTTCGACTACATGACGGATCGGATCAAACACGTGGTATAAACTCCCTTTGGAGTTATACCTGACAAAAAAGCTTGACCAACTACGAGAAGAAAATTTACCTCGTCGTTTTACCGATTTGATGTACACCGTCGCACGACATCCCCAAATTTGTAAATGATGTAACGAGGGCTTTAGACCATACCAAATTTCGTGAGGAGTCTTGTCGCCTGAAATAGATTTAAGTCGATGATTGCAAATATAATTAGCCGTTAAGATTGTATCTCCCCATAAATACTCCTTTCATCCCGATCCGTCAATCTTGAGTGCACCATTTCTTAAAGAGTTTTATTTTTGCGCTCCGCGATGCCGTTCGATTCAGGTGAGTAGGACGCCGTAAACTTTTTTCGGATCCCCTATTCCTTGCAATAAGTATCAAACGCCTTGAACTCCCCGCCATTATCAGATCGAACCACTTTTAACTTTTGCTCACATTGTCGTTCAACCATTACATGCCACTCCTCAAATATAGTGGATGTGTTGCATTTATTTTTAAGGAGATATACCCATGTAAATCATGAATAATCATCGACAATAACCATGATATATTTATTCCCCCCCAAACTTTCAGGCTTAACGTCACCATAAAGATCCACGTGTATTTTTTCAAGTGGATGTGTCAATCGAAAATTTGTGTCTTTATGGGATGGGGTTTGCGGATCTGACGCCCTTGACTGCATCCGTCACATCCGTTGAATTTCTCTCCTGGCGTCACATCCAAGCTGCGCTTGCAACCGGCTTTTATCATACGTTTCCGATTTTGTTTTGACGTTTGACACATTCGATGGTGCCATGACGTCAAATCTCCCTTGATTTCGACGATCTGACTAATGATGTCCTAATCATTACGTTTGGATTTTGGTCGCCTCCATAAAAGACAACTATGAAATTCGTCAGATACTTCGCCTTCGCCGATCGTAACTCCATCAGATCGTACAATTTTGATTGTGGAATCTCCCAAGGCGTACACGCTTGCGCCATATCTTTAGATTTGGGGTACGCTCAAAAGATTTGTTGAGCCGTCTGGAATATAAAGTGCATTAAGTAACTGTAACTCAGAGATTCGCTCAGATCCATTTGGATCTAGCGAAAATCAAGTCAAGTGCTACATACCAACTGTACCAACAGAATTAACTTGACCATTGGTCACAGTAATTACTTTCGATACGGTCAAAGTGCGCATTTCGTCGAAAAGTGTGTTGTGTGTACATACGTGATGCGAAGAGCCGGAGTCGATAATCCATTCATTGTCGCTTTGCGTTTCGTAGGATAGGGTTTGGTTAGTGACGTGTAGCGAGGAAAAGGTGATAGGGCCTTTGTCCCTCTCATCATTTTCCCCAACGAAGTGTCCATGGCCGCCGAATCGGCCACCATGTCCACCGCGCCCCCCTCTATCATATCGGCCACCGCCACGTCCACTAAATCCGTCGGCGCCCTCAAATCTCGCGTAGCATTGGGGACTAATATGTCCCTATTTCCCCCAATTATGGCATTAGTTCTCTTTATCCGGGCATGAGGGGGACATATGACCTGCCTTGTTGCAGCAAAAACAGGTGACTGCAGACTGGTCTTGGAAAGGAGGGTGACCGGGAAAATTTCCCCTCCTTTCGGGGCTTCTCCCCCTTCCCCTAGATCCGCCTCCTCTTCCCCTTCCCCCTCTTCCCCCACGGAGAAAATTTAGATCCGCGGGTTCATCGGAGGACGCATTCAGAGATCCACCCGAGGCCGAAGCTTTAGGAGGACCCCCACGATTTCTCTCGGTGGTCTTAAGATAATTCACGACAAATTCATAACTTGGATTCGTTTGCGCCCAAAGAATTTCTTTGAGGTAAGTGAGATTATCAGGTAATGCATTGATGAGACGGATCACTTTATCTTCCTCGATAATAATCTGACCGTTATTCGAGAGTTGCTCCACAATAATATTGTATCGCTTGATCGCATCATCGATCGATTCGTTAGACTTTATCTTAAATTGATTATAGTCTGTATAAGCATATTGCCCCTTATTTTGAAGTCCTTTCTCGAATTGGCTTCAAGCACCTTCCAACACTCATGCGCCGTATCTCGGGTAACGAAATGGTCAAACACCGAAGCGGTGCAAGATTGGATCAGGCCGGTGATGGCCGCAAGATTTTTCTTCTTCCAAAGGCGGCGAGCCTTTGGATCGTCGATCGGCATCTTCTCCTCTCCGTTCACGATCTTCCAAAGGTGACGAATAATGAGTTGCCCCTTAATATATTTCTTCTTAATTTGAAAGTTGGATCCATTGAAGAGAACGATCTCTCATGGCATCGAAGGGACCGGTGGTTTATCCTCGGATTCACACTATAGATCCGAATTATTTTCGATCATAAACTTCCCTTTGCGGAGAATCTCTCTCAAAGCATCATCATTCTCAACCCCTCTGTCGGAAGCCACCTCCAATAATCCAAGATCGCATCCTCCTCCACCTTAAATTTCCCTTTTCGATTGGCATCCGTGATTAGTTGATCTACAAGAGTGAGAAATCCATCGAACAACTCATTTAGGCGATCTTCGGTCAATACCACCCCTTCTTGTTTCTCTTCTCCTTTTGGTAGTGGATTGGAGGGAGAAGCCTCTTCAAAAGTTTCTCCTCCAAAGCCGAAATCTTTCATGATCTGGAGATGAATCGGCCAGATCCGGTAGATCCGGTAGATCCGGATTAGGAGCTGTAATAGGAGAAGGTGTAGATGAGGACTTCTTCTTTATTCCCCCCATGGCGGCAAGACTTGCCGCTTTGAGAACTCTTGATAGAGCACACTAGCTCCGATGTCACTTGTAAGGATCGAACCACAATATGATAGAAGAAAGGCAAAATGAAGTGTGGAAGCAAAAGACAGCAATAAGAGATCACTCCAGCAAAAGACAAATATATTTCACCGGGATATTTCCCCTCTTACAAAAGATAATTTTTTCCTCCAAACGATTGTCCTAAATACTCCAAACACGCCTACCAAACAAGGTACAATTGAATCGAGGTTGTACAAAAGTACGCGCGCGAACCAATTAAAACAAAGTACCAACGAAACGACATAATGATCGCGGTAGTATATGACAATGCAAGACCGCCGTACAAATAGAAGTACCAAACGAAAATATACGACTTCCGTACATATCTAAAGTACTACGCACGCAAAACCAAACCAAACAACATTTAAACTAACTAAACACACCAGACCAAATAAAACCACACGCTAACTACATAAATAATATTACGGCGATCAACAAACTGAGACGCCATTTCGCAATGAACCTAACAATTTCTATGGACTTAACTTAGACAAGCAGATTCTGTGAGAATAGCATTCAGTGTACCGAACGTCGGAGTGCCTCGTGAAGATCTAGATCGATTACCCTCAGTGGTTTGAGGTAACTGATGACGTAGGAAGGGTGGACTCCTTCAATTAAAGAATTTCCCGTGAGTGAATCAATTTATCTGGTAAAACATTGATGGAAACCTGTGCCTTTTGGTTCTCCTCCCAAATTTGCCATTGCTTGCAAGTTGCTTGATGATTACGTAACAATGGATTCATTCGGCTTGATCTTAAAGAAATTGAAATCAGTGTATAAGTATCGTACAGTGGTGTTTTTTGCGTGTACTTCCTACATATTTTTCTTTTGCGTGTACTTCCCACATTTGGAGCGTTTTTTATTGCCATAAGAAAATTCAACGACACTTCCGCTTGCTTTTTGTGTGCCGTTTACTTCCCACGTCTTCTTTATTCCAATCATGGCCAAGGACGCTTAGGTGGATGTTGTCTAAAAGTTATGTGGTAACACTTTGTTAGGCGGAGGAAGAGTTATTTTAATAGTTGTAGATTGATGCATTGTACGGTCACTCGAGTTCAATGGTGTTTAGAATAAAGAGAGATTTATGTGGTGGGGGAAAAGCTTCGGACAAACTTTATTTCTTTTCAGCTGATCTCTTATTGTGCAGCGAATGCTTCTGCTGGTGCGTTTATTAAGTTTATTCTTTTGAGTTGCTTCAAGCTTCATTAATTCTATCAATTAGTATCACAATACAATGTAGTGCACCAAAAGTGTGAGGTTGAGGAGAAAGGAAGATATGTATCCGGGACTTTGGAACTAAGTCTAAGGCTTGCGGAATTTGAGGAGTGACAACTACAATTTGAAAACTCAAAAGCCAAAACAATCTTTGATGTTTTGTGTTTAATTTTTTTCAATCAGGAAATAAATCTGCTTTTGGTGGTTTGTTATGTGCCATTTTATTGGAAATTATAACAAAATAATAAGGAACACAAAAAAAAAATTGTTGAACAACATCACATAAAAGAAATTAAACAAAATGTGTTGGATATTATGTCTCCATTTTTAGATTTCAAACAGATGCACAAGTTTTGGTCTCATGAAAAATTCAGCCTGTGCTTAACCAAATGTCAAACCCTTTATGAGTCAGAAAAATAAGGAAAAATAAAAATACAAATTGGAAATCACGTGCTTGACTTCCAGACAAATCCAAGAAGGAAATTTAAAATGCATATGGACAGAAAAATTTTGATCAGAAAATTAGCGCTTTGGATAGTTCGACAAACATTTTTCGTTTTTTAGTTTTTAAACAAGCGGGAATCCAGCGGTGGGTAGTAATCTAAGCTGTACGTAGAGGCAAATCCTAAATTTAATCATAAAAAAATGTCGCACCTCATTCTGTCTATTAGAAGACATTACATAGTAAGCGAGTACAAAGTCATCGCTAAACAAGACATGAAACAATTCAAAAAAGAATCAATCTAAATAGAATGGCGTGACATCACACCGCACGTCACGTCAAACTATTGAGATGGTGGAGAAGATTTTGGACTCGGTGGGGGGGAAGGAGGAGGGCTTTTCTTGAGAGGGGGAGGAGGACTCTTTTTAAGAGGAGGAGGACTCTTTTTGGGAGGAGGAGGAGGATTCTTTTTGGGAGGAGGAGGAGGACTCTTTTTGGGAGGAGGAGGACTCTTTTTGGGAGGAGGACTCTTTTTGAGTGGAGAAGGAGTTTTTGCGGGAGGCGGGAGAGGCGGGGATTGGCATTGAGAGCCCGTCGGACCCGTTTGGAAAATGACGCAGCGGCGCAATTCCGGATATAGTGTGGAGTTGTCGCCAGGGTACAGGTTGAGCTGGCCGACGTGAATGTGGAAGAGGGGCATAATGACGCACAGGTTCGAGAAAAACGTTTTGTTCTGCGTCGACGCAAAACGACAAGAAAAATGATTGTCAGTACGGCCAATCAGAGATTCGATTTTTGGCTTTCGAGCTACAGATGTTCTGGAAATCTACAGGATTCGAGCCTTCCGAGGATCACACGTGCGGAAACGTACCACGTTGAAGTTTCGGAAGCGGACTTCGGAAGGCAAACCCGAGATGTAAAATTGATCGCCCGTACTGTTGATCGTTGCCGGGCAGTCAGCCAAAACTTTTCCGCTGCCCGTGTTGGAAACCTGTACCAGAGTGCCGTTGGCGGCTTCCACGATTGGGGGGTCGACTCCGGAGTCCGCCGGGCCGTCCAAACTGTACGAAAACAATGCATTTAATTATTACGTTGGACATCACGTGTATACCAAAATGCGAAAGTATCACAGCCAAATCATAATTTGGAGTTTATTCAAACTGTACGGAATAGATTGCACGACTTAGATTACATCGAAAAGAAAGAGTGCATGTGACATCACAACCTACTGAGCTCCCGATATGCTTGCAAACAAAAGTTGAGAAAAGACAAAATGCGGCAATTTTATGGTCTCCTAGCCAGATGGAAAGCGAAAACGTTGAATTCCTTGCCGCACTCCAAGAAATGAAAATGACAAAAACGGGGCGACTACACCGCTCATCGTTATTAAAATTATGTTTTCTTGGCCACTTGAAACATTTTTCTTCCGTGCACACTTGTCATATTGTCAATCGGAGACAAAAGGAAGGTGAGAATCTTGCCTTCCAATATAGCAGCCATCAGCTTAACAAATCCAGCAAGTGTGCAATGAGAAAAGACTTTTCAACTGGTGAAAAAATATTTTAAAAAATAATAACACTAATATAGATGGGCGGTGTAGGTGCTTTCAACCTTTTACTGCTATTTCACTTCGAATAAACTGTTGGATCTTAAAATAAATAACCAACTCTTATAAATGCTCAAAAAACCGTAAAACATTACACAGCGGAAGCTCATAAAATACAAGAAGATAATCGGCCAAAAGAATTATAAGTGTTTCTGGCCGTAGCCTCTTTACATCAACTCTTCTCTCCTCTTCTTCTCTTTTCAAAGATAAACTCTACGCTCTTAAAAGATCACTCAATAATAATCACACTCATTAAAACCTCTATTCTCCAAATGGATCACTAAAGATCCTCAACACCTCTTAATTGACCAAAATGGATCTTTCTCTCTCTCTCTTAATCGATCACTAAGGATCTTCCCCTCTCTCTCTTAACTGGTCACAAAGGATCTACATCTTTACTCTTCAATTGATCCAAAGCTAAACCTAGGATAATTCTGCAGCCGCACTATGCTGCCGAAATAGCCTCTCTAACTAGCTTACAAGGCATAGCAAGCAAACTAGCAAGGTGGCAACTCTTGTCTCTTTCCTAGTTGAAGCACACAGATAGGAAACTTCCATGAGAGAAGGCGTGTGAAACGTGAAACTCCCAAAAGAGAAGTTTCGTGCGTGTGCTATGTACACACGAAACTAAAACACGTGCACACGAAATAATACACCTGCACAAGAAATAAAACACCTGCACCCGAAACAAAAGTGACGCGAAACGAAATCGTACATTTCGTTTGCTGACTCAACAAATATTGACGCGAAACAAAGTCGTACGTTTCGGCGCCAAACATCATTACTCCAAAGGTACCAAACTCCAAACGTACACAAAATGTGTACTTGCGAACCGAAGCTGAACGCTTCATGAGCCAACGCGATATGAAAGTGACGTCCAACTAAAATCGTCACAAATCCACCCGTGCGAAGTACTCGCACAATATAACTCCATACAAATACATCGACGCGAATCCAAGTAAAGCGCTCTGTATGCAAACGCGAAATACATTGCGGTTCACTAAAGCGCCTTTTCGCGCGATTCAACAACGAATCTAATAATCCGGCTGTCATTGGCAATCGCCAAAACACCTCAAAACAAAACTCCACGCCATTTCGATTTCTTTGCCGATTCGCACAATAACGTAACAATCCCCCTCTTTATTGTGGGAATCGTCGAACTCCAAATTCCTCCAAAAATAACCATCAACGGACAAACGCGACACTGGTTAATTTGCCGATTTACGCAAAAAGTCTAAGATTCTCCTTTGTATTGCTAGAATCTTTTCAAAGCTTAACCAAATCAAATTTGTTGTCGCTTACTCCTCAAAAAGTAAAATAAATGATTGCGTAATCATACACAAAATTTCCACGTGGCACATCTTCATTTGTTCGAACATCGTCAAACAATAACTGCAAATAAATACATTACCGGCCGTTGAATTTTTGAAATCAAGGTCAAAAATAACAGCTCTAATTCGCATCAAAATACTAAAAAACAAAATACTCTAATGAATCTTCACCAATTGAAATACGTGTCTTAAATTAATCGTAACAAAAATGATATCGAAAGATTAGAGATCATCACATAAAATCTCTTTGCCTGCAATTATATGACTACGACCAAAACGGTCGCCTAAAAATTCGGCATCATCTTCATTTCGCCAATGTACTTCAGGCGTCTAGTTGTTTCTCTGTACGGAACGATTTATCCTCCTCTCATATATAACTCCAAAACATAATTCAATATTCATGAACCGAAAATGATTTCATATATGGTACACCGCCAATCGTTATTAGCGTGTAAGTTTTTTTAGCGTATACGAATAATTAGCGTGGTTTACGCTAATTGAAAATTTGAAAATTTTTGAAGAAATTGTCTATTCTAATTAGGAATTAGGGTTTTTTTAAAATAGTGTGGATAATTCTATTTGAGAATAAAAAAAAAAAAAGTGGGACGGAATTAGCGTACACAACGCTAATAACGATTGGCGGTGTACTGATGATGTACCATAACAGCCTTACGCCACAAGATGATATAAGCTGACGACACAAAAATAAAGGTCGCCAAAATATCCGGTACTGTACTTTTCCAGCTTAAAGGTACATACTCACGTCTTTTCAAAAGTACGCCATAATCAGATTGTGATGCTCTAAATCTCCACGGCACCTTTACCAATCCACAGTCGTTAACCGCAACTCTATTTTAGGAGGCTTTCATATGACCCTCTCTCGGATTTGAAACCGACACATAATCCAAACTTAATTATAACTCCCCTTAAATTGGCCACCGTACAAATAGACATGCCTCTCCACATGTAGGCGAACAATTTCGCACGCACGAAAATTTAGTTTCAATTTTCCTTCGTTAATTGGCGTCGAAAACGGACGTCACACTCTTTAATTCACTCTTTTTTTTCTCTTTCTCAATACTCTTCTCTTCTGCTGCCTCCAATGTTGTTTCCCATCCTCTTAATTCAAAATACGACTGTGGGCTCCAAGCAACATTTTCGCACACAAAAGGTCAACGGATAAAGTTGATTTCTCTCACATCCGAAATAGAATGATGCGAGTTTGAAACCATTTCTCCTTGCTGAAAATAAAAAGCTTATTCGGCCTCCCCCCTCAAAACTCACTTTAAAAAAAATGTTCTCTCTTTTTCTCTTCTTCCGATTCAGATTCGTTAAATCTAAATTAAAATTGGATGTAAAACCATCAAATTTCCGAGGATTCAAAGAAAATCGGGAAATAAAAATTTCATCACTACAATCATCAATGTAAACTTCAATGTCACTCTTAATGTCAACATTTTCCTTCAATTATTCAAACCGAAAGGGGACATGTAGTTTCTCCTCCAATTCGGAATCCGCAATGGACAAGAAATCATGAATTCCACTCTCTTCATAAAAATCAAAATTTTGGGCATTAGAGCTTGCATTTTATGTCCAGATGAAGTGCAAGCGGAGTTAAATGCATCAAAAACTGCAAAATCTTCTCATGGCTCTCAGAAACGTGTCATATCCGATTAGGATGAACTCACTAGATGTCCTAGATCTGTATCTAGCCAAAGTAGCAAAGTACAAGGTGTTCAGACAAAATTAAATAATGTATTCAATATGCATAACAAAAAAGAGGTGGATGTAGCATGGGCAAAGGATTTCTTTGCCAATGGTTTGCTGTTTCAACTATTAGACAACCCATATTTTAAGGCAGTAGTGAAGAAGACCGGGGATATAGGGTCGTCTTACAAGTTACCGCACAAGAATACCATGAGAAACCGCCTTCTGTCTGAGACGAAAGCAACGATAACTAGTGATTTGGCAAGCTACTTCAAGACCATAAAAATCACTGGTGCCTCAATCACATCAGACGGTTGGACGACCGTTGATGATACGCCTCTCCTAAACATTTTAGCTGTCACCCCCAAAGGTGACATGTTTCTCAAGGTGGAGGACACTCGAGAGAAAATCAAAGATGTTGAATATGTTTGTCAAGTGTTAGAGAAAGGAGTTCTTGCGGTGGGGGTCAAGCATGTGGTACAAGTTGTGACAGATTCTGCATCTGTGAACAAGGCTGCCGCCTCAATGTTCATGGAAAAATATCCCTCCATCATGTGGACACCATGCACTGCCCACGTATTGGACCTAATGTTGGAGGATTGGGGCAAATTACATTTATTTCAACACCGATGTCTACAAATGTCAGCAGTTTGGGTTTCGCAAGTATTGGCGACGTGTACAGCTGCCACATATTCAAAATAATGAACGCGCAAGTAACGATTCACATAGGCTCACTTTGAAAAGTACACCGTAAAATCAGCGCTAAATTCCAAAATAACGTTTCAAAATATCGGTTACATGGGGACACGCCCTTAGCATGTTGAAGTAATTAACAATCAGATATGCGCGACACAATTTTCTACACGTGGAGTCTGTATTTAAAAGGTGCAGTACAGACTACAGTATGTAGCGGCCAAGCCCTTCGGCTTTTCATGAAAGCACTTTAAAGCGCCGTACAATCTTGTGCAGCAAAATCTAATCCTGCGATCTTATGGTTTTTCGCCGTTGAAAAATACCTGGGGATGAGGACAAAACGCTACAGTAATCACACCCGAAGGGAGTGGAAAATCTGATGATCAGTGTTGAATTTCTCGTATCTACCTGGCAGATCTACCAGCTTGGAAGCACTATCTCATACCGTCTGCGTGTCTCTGACATGCGCTGGCAACAAAATGTAGCATCCGTACAATATGAGTGAACCGACAGAAAATGGCAGAAAAAATACTTTTGTACAGTCTTATATCCGGACGTTTAGTGCGGAATTTCGTGCGTTAGGAATATAAAAAAAATTGACGGGGAAACGAAATTCCAGACAGCATATCTTTGTGGATACGGCGATTGGGACGGCCGTCGGGCAGTCCTGTCTCTTCTTTTCGCCTCTAAAAAATTAGACGGCGTTCGGAACGACCGTTACTGCGGAAACAAATGGCAATTCTTAGAAGTAATGCGGGCCGTTGATTAACATCTTTCTATAACGGGAAGAATCTCTTGCTCTCCTAGCTTCTGATATGCTCCCAATCACTTTCAGCTTGGCCATAGATGTCCAATTCGTACGAATTTAGACTTTTTTTACGAAAACTACGTAGTATTCGTTTGTTTCGTAGCTTTCGTAAATTTCGTACGTCTAAACTGTACAGAATACTGTACGGACATTTTCAAAAAAAGAGGCGTTAGTTCATTTACGCACGCAAATTTTCATCTGTCCTCCACTCCTCTTTCACACACTTTCACCCTCTTCCTTCACAAGAAGCCGCCATTGGAGACTCTATAAAATCGGCCATTAAACTTGTCATTCAACCCACCCTTCAAGTTTCCACGAATCGAAAGAGAAGCATCCATGCCTAGGCCACGAGGAATCGAGTGGGATCACGTTAAGGCTCCAGACGAAGAGTTGCTTGGGAATAACAAAATATGCATATGTGTTTACTGCAATTTTGAATACAATGGTCAAGCAACTAGGATTAGAAACCATCTGCTTGAAAATATTAAAAGTGGGGGCATTAGAGCTTGCATTTTATGTCCAGATGAAGTTCAAGCAGAGTTAAATGCATCAAAAATTGCAAAATCTTCTCATGGCTCTCAGAAACGTGTCATATCCGATTAGGATGAACTCACTAGATGTCCTAGATCTGTATCTAGCCAAAGTAGCAAAGTACAAGGTGTTCAGACAAAATTAAATAATGTATTCAATATGCATAACAAAAAAGAGGTGGATGTAGCATGGGCAAAGGATTTCTTTGCCAATGGTTTGCTGTTTCAACTATTAGACAACCCATATTTTAAGGCAGTAGTGAAGAAGACCGGGGATATAGGGTCGTCTTACAAGTTACCGCACAAGAATACCATGAGAAATCGCCTTCTGTCTGAGACGAAAGCAACGATAACTAGTGATTTGGCAAGCTACTTCGAGACCATAATAATCACTGGTGCCTCAATCACATCAGACGGTTGGACAACTGTTGATGATACGCCTCTCCTAAACATTTTAGCTGTCACCCCCAAAGGTGACATGTTTCTCAAGGCGGAGGACACTCAAGGGAAAATCGAAGATGTTGAATATGTTTGTCAAGTGTTAGAGAAAGGAGTTATTGCGGTGGGGGTCAAGCATGTGGTACAAGTTGTGACAGATTCTGCATCTGTGAACAAGGCTGGCGCCTCAATGCTCATGGAAAAATATATCCCTCCATCATGTGGACACCATGCACTGCCCACGTATTGGACCTAATGTTGGAGGATTGGGGCAAATTATCATTTATTTCAACACCGATGTGAGAAGCGAAGGAGGTGTTGAAATTTATCATGAATCATCACATGAGTGCAGCCTTATTCCACAAAAAATCCAAACTTATGCTTTTGAAACCTGGAGAGACCAGGTTTGCTACAAATTTTATCATGCTACTGAGGTTTTTAGAGGTGAAGGATAGCTTAGAGATCTTGATATTTGATGATGCCTACAAACAGTGGTAATTGAAGTCTACATACAAGTTAAAGGGTGCGAAGATTAAAGGCTTTATCCTGAACCCGAAGTTTTGGACGAGAGTGACTAAGGCTGTGACAATTTCATAGCCTGTAGTGCGGCTGATGAGGGAGTGCGACAAAGGGAGCCCAAACGTGGGGAAGGTTTATCATAGATTTTACACTATTGGGGAGTTCTTAGTGAAGTTATCCAGCAATGGAGGAGCGCGCAATTACGAAGGCTTGTAGATTTTAGATGAGTTGAAGGTGTCTTTCATTGCCAGATGGGAGATGGCACATAGTCCTATATATGTTGCTGGCTTTGTACTCGATCTCGAGTACTAAAGTGACGAGTATGGTCAACTTTCAAATGTGATAATAATGGAAGGCTTTCAAATAATGCTTGATAAGATGTTACCTTATGTGGCGCACCAGGCTGCGGCCTACTCTGAGTTGTCTAAGTTTAAAGGTTTTGAGGGCATATTTGGGAGGGAGGTGACAAGGACTTGTGCTAAGCAGATGTCTGGGTGGAACTGGTGGCAACAGTTTGGGGCTCTCACCCCTATCTTACAAAAAGTAGTAATCAGGATCCTTGCTCAGTGCACGGTTGCCAGCTTATGTGAGAGGAATTGGTCAACTAATGACCATATTCACTCTAACAAAAAGAACCAGTTGACAGCTAAAAGAGCCAATGATTTCGTTTGGGTTTTTAGCAATCTCAGATTGTTACAGAACACCAGGGATGTTAATTACGAAGAGGAATTGGTTGATGTAAAAGAGGCAACAATACACCACAACCTGTCACAGTGCACAGCAGAAAACACCAAGGATCTTCCCGTAGCAACAGCAGGAGTACACAGAACTCACAGACAAGGCTGCGCTTGATTACTTGAAAGAGAGTACAAGGTCGCGCTGGCTGTGTAGGTCTACTTGAGGTGACATTCACTAAGTCTTACTCGACTATTTAAACTAACTAACTGCTAGTCAACTTAGTACTATACAGCTGTACACGTGGACCTTCACGATCAACCGAGATCTATCGAAAACTTCCTTCTAGAACTATACAGCTCAATCTACATTCTGCGGCGTTGCTATGCTGCGCTGTTGCTACGCTACTAAGTTGCTACGCCGCTAAGTTGCTATGCTACTTTGCTGCTATGCTGCGCTGGTCTGGAATCACAGCTGCGCTGCTGTGGAATTGCAACTGCGCTGCTCTGAAATTGCAACTATAGCAGCCTAGCCCTAACCACTAAGTACCCAATTTTGTAACCCTGTTACAGTGCCTCTCACTAAGGATTCAGCGTCCCGTTGAACTTTGATTGACTCAGGGAAACTGCAGTTGCTAGAGTATGTCAAATGTTTCCTCGCGATACTCTTCGAACTCCTGGCGAAGGGCGTCGAGTTGATTTTGGTGCTGTTCACATCGGGTCTCTTGTAACGCGATGTGACAACCCGCAGCTGCCTACCGCCGCCGAGTGATTCGTTCCTGAACCCGATCTTCCCCTTCCTCAACCTCGAGAATTTCGGGTCGCGGCCGAACGTCCGCCGGTGCAGGCTCCTCGGGTGCCGGAATCCGGGGTTCTTCAGGTTCAGCCACTGGGGAAACTTCCTCCGCTTCTTCGTCCGTCGGTTCCCACCGAGGTACCTTCCGTAATTTAAAGGACACGTGTTTCCTTGCAGCTCGGGCCCGCTGCAGAGCATTCTTTCGAGCCAGCTTGAGTACCCGCACCTCAGGGGTGACCTACGCTCTAGAGATGATGTCGTGGAGGCGGACATCCCACGGGTGATAATGACGGAGTAACTCGGGAACATCAATCCTGTACCTGTAGTTGTCCTCTACCACTTCCACGAACGGTAAGGCGTGAGGGTTTAGCTGCATATAACCCTTATGATTATTTCCCAGGTCTTTTGTCCGCATGAAATTCCACGCTGGGTGTGACGGAACGTCGGCAGGAATACGGATAGGATCTCCAGGCTTCCCTATACGCCATTCCTCGGGCCACTCTGAGGGGTTCCAATAAAACCTTTTGGCGAAGCTGAAGGCGAGGTCCGGATGCTGGGTGTCGACCGGTAGTGGGAAGAGGTAGTCGGGAATTTCCTCTCCCTGTTCACTTTCCTTCTCCGGACCTCTTTAGTTCCCTCGCAGGAGGAACACATCGTCGCCACTGGGGTATTGTGCCTCTGCCTTCTTTTCCGCGCTTTCAGACGACTGCTCGTCCGCGGTACTTTCCTTGTTTGGGTCCCGCATCACCTCTAGATCTAAGGCGCGCTCTTCAATTGGCGAAGGCGTTGGTTCTCGTTCCGGTTCCTCCGCCTCCGATAGCTCATGATCTTCTTTAAATTCCTGATCACCTTCCCGGGTTGGAGTGTATTCAGGGCCCTGTGACTTTTGTGACCCCTCCCCTCCACTGGTCTCTGCTGGTCCTGCCTCGCTACTGGCACTTTCCTCAGGTTTCGGCTCCACTTCTACTTCTCTTTGCCTGCTTGCTTCCACCATGGCCTTCGTCGCCCTTAACAATCTCTCGGGACGGTTCGGATCTCCTTCTCCTACCCGTACTAGTCTCCTCTTTTTCGGTGGTGGAGAGGACGACGACGCCATAGACATTGCTGAACCAAACAATTCCGGTAATTTCAGAAGCGAAGGTAAACTGATTGTGCGGAGAGAAGCAATTTCCAAGCTGCCGAGACTAGGTTGGTCTTGAGCACGGATGGCGGCTTTATTCACGGGGGTTGAGGGTTTCACTTTTGGACTTTGCGAAGGGTCGGTGCGTGTGCGGGTATCGGAGCGTCCATCATTTATAAAATTGCGCTGCTGCGGCGAAACCAAGGGTTCGTTGTTACCCACATAGTGAAACACAATTGCGCCGTTGCGCTTCCCTGTCAACGCAGCGGTGGTGCTGCAATCCTCTGACGTCATCGTAACCATGTTGCGCTGCGGTGGCTGCGCTGCTAGAGCGCTGCAGTGTGGTAACATCGCCGCTGCGGTCCTTTGCCGCGTCCCCAAGATGATTGCGATGGTTGCGACACTGCGATTCGCTCCTTTGTTGCGGCGATTCGCTCCTTTATTGCGGTCGCTGCGATTGCCCCTCCGGTAAAGCTGAGTGTCCGCACTCCGCTGAAACCGGCGCAGCAACTCCGGGGAATGTAGATCCCTCCCATCCACCCAAGAGTCGTCTTTAGCACCGTATCCCTTCCAACGCACCAAGTATTGGGTGGAGTTGGAATTTCGAGATTGGCATGATTTAAGGATCTCCTCCACCTCATACTCGTCCGAGGTTCCTTTAACGGGTGGTAAAGGAGTATGCCGTCGTCGATTAGGGAACATTGAATTAGGATTGCGGAATGGTTTAAGAAGGGAAACATGGAAAATATTGTGGATATGCCAGTCCGTCGCGATATCCAACTTGTAAGCCACGTCGCCCACACGGGAAAGAATTGTGAATGGGCGCGTGAACCTTGGTGCCAACTTCTTAGAGAGGGCACCCGGCAAGGAGAGGTTTGCCATATTAAAGCAAACCTTGTTCCCCACGCAGAAGACGGTTTCGTTCAGGTGGGCGTCGGCCTGCGCCTTTTGACGATCCTTAGCCATTTAGAGCGCCTTGGCCGCCTTTTCTAGGTTTCCTTGCAACATTTTGGCAAAGTCCAGAGCTGCCGGTGTTTCGCAGTCCGCTACTAATAAGTTTTGGGGAAGAGTGGGTTGTCGTCCATTGAGGGAGAATGGCGTAGCATTTGTTGACGAGTGCACTGCACTGTTGTATGCTACGTCGATTGCTGTTAAATGGTCCACCCAATCCGTTTGGTGCACCGAGACATAAGCCTGCAACGCTTCCTCCAAAGTTCGATTCACGCTTTCAGTCTGACCATCAGTCTGAGGGTGGTAGGCTGTGGACATGGCCAGCTGCGTGCCACATAGCGCAAACAGATTTTGCCAAAAGTGGCTCACGAATTTACGATCGCGGTCGCTGACGATTTTTTTTGGAAGTCCGTGATGGCGGAATATTTCCCGAAAGAATAAGTCCGTGAATACTAGCCACCAGGCAGTTTGGTCGCTGGTTCAGCGACGAAGCAATCTGGTCGCTGGTTTGTTGCACGTTTCAGTTTTTAGGGTTTGAATATTTAAATATTTAAATTGAAAAGTACAAAAAAATACGAATTTTACCTACGAATTTTAAAAGTTTGAAATTGTTTTGTGCGCACGGAACGTAGTATTCGTTAGTTTACTCCGTGCGTTTTATGCGCATAGGACATTTATGCTTATTTAGGGTATGGTTACACGAGGAGGTCTTTGTAATAGTACGGACAACAAAATTTATGTATTACAGAGGCCTTGGGTGCATAAAGTATCGTTTGTTAATAAATTTTATATATGTTTTATGATATGAGTGGTTCCACATAAGCTGACTATCAAATCTAAAAAAATCATCAAATAACTGGAAAACGACCTTTTTCGTCTGGAAAATCGTACTTGCGTATGACGTACGTGTACTTCACAAGTGTACCTCATCAATGTACCTCATGATCTTCTTAAATCTGCTGACTTTCAGGAAAAAACCGCATTTCTTTCCGGCAAAGATTTTACAGTCACTTTGGTCAGAAGTCATGTGACTTTGATAACCTGTGAGATTTTTTATTTTTATTTTTTAAAGCTTCGATATATTGGCGATACGATTTATCTCCGATATATTGGCAATATATCGGCGATATATCGCGATGATTTGAAATTCGAGATATGGAAGCGATATATCGATTATCGGGTACCTGAAATTCGATATATATCGAATATCGGCAAACGGTACTCGATACCCAACATTAATGATTAGGAAACAAATGTGAGTGAGCTTTTCAGGGGTGACGCACTCAATTTCCCGTGAAATTTCAAACTCACACAAACCGTACATTTTAGCCGGCGATACGCGAAAAAACCCGTCGTCACCAGGACAGTTGGAAAAGTGCAAATCGAGTCAAGCTCATCGCCAGAGAAAAATCCGACAATGAATCAACACCGATTCGTGTGTTGCCAAACAGTCCACGAGGGCGGCAAATTTATTCGATTGCACATAATAAGTCAGCGGTCAAAGTAACGGATTCGCAATTTGCCGGCAAACGGGACGTTTCATTCCACCGGCCGTCTCGTACGGCAGTACAACGATCGCTACAGCCGTCACAGCACATTAAATGCACTGCCTCACTGCCACGTTGCAGTAGGTTTTGTTTCTTTCAGATGACACTGCAGCTTTGCTCGCCGTACAGCCAATATCCGTCGAACCGACAAGGCCGTACAGAGGGCCCGACCTATAAATCCTGCGAGCGAAAGCGATTCGAAAACATCGAAATCCAAGGCAGCGCAAGAAATGGCGTCTTTCAAAAGCTCTGCCGCCATGCGTCGTGTTCTGGTAGCCGCCGTGGCCATCGCAGCTCTGCTGACGTGGCAAGCCGAAGGAGCTCGCGTGGCGCCTCGCCTGCTGCTGCAAGCTGCCAGCTCAGCATGTCCGTCGGATCCTTCGGCTCTCTGCGATTTCGGGTTCCGAGGGTACGCCGCCAGCGTGCCAGTCATCAGGTACGCGACAAAACCTTCCGTCTCAATGATTAATTTAGTGCGAACTGTTTTTCCGCGTCGGTCGGAAACAAAGCGGCTGTCGAGCACACTCCCCAGCCATGCCTCGGCTGCGGTATTTTCGCATATTTTGGTGGAAGCATGATGCTGACTCGGATGCCTTGCTTCCGTACAGTTTGGACGGCCCGGCGGACGCTCCCGTCGACCCGCCCATCGTCGAAGCCGCCAACGGCACTCTGGTGCAGGTGGCCAACACGGGCAGTGGAAAAGTTTTGGGCGGCTGCCCGGCAACGCTCAACAGTACGGACGGTCAATTCTACATCTCGGCTCAGCCTTCCAGAATCCACTTCCAAAACTTCAACGTGGTACGTTTCCGCACGTGTGACACCTGAAAGCCGAGAATCCTGTAGATTTCCACAACATCTGTAGCTCGAAAGCCAAAAAACCGAATCTCTGATTGGCCGTACGGACCGTCCTTTTTGTTGTCGTTTTGCTTGGGCGCAGAACCGGACGTACTTCTCGAACCTGTGCGTGGTTCTCCCCCTCCTCCACATAAACGTCGGCCAGCTCAACCTGTACCCTGGCGACAACTCCACACTATATCTCGAAGCGCGCCGCTGCGTCGTTTTCCAAACGGGTCCGACGGGCGCCCAATGCCAATCGCCGCCTCGCCCGCCGCCCGCAAAAACGCCGCCGCCGCCGCCACTCAAAAAAACCACTCCTCCTCCTCCTCTCAAAAAGACCCCTCCGCCGCCTCTCAAAAAGACTCCTCCTCCCCCTCTCAAAAAGACCACTCCTCCGCCACTCAAAAAGACCACTCCTCCGCCACTCAAAAAGACTCCTCCTCCTCCTCTCAAAAAGAGTCCTCCTCCCCCTCTCAAGAAAAGCCCTCCTCCCTCCTCTCCGTCACCTCCATAAACGAGCTCACTCCTCCTTCCCCCTCACGGAGCGCAAAATCTCCTCCACCACCGCACAATGACTTGACATGACGTGACGTGACTGGCTTCACACTACTGATTAGGAGACAAGATTTTGATGAGAGCACAAATGGTTCTGTTGAGGTTCTAGGTGCTGACGTAGGTGTTAATAGTCTCTCCCTCTCCCTCTCTCTCTTTCTCTCTCTCTCGTTCTCTCTCTCTCTCTCTCTCGTTCTCTCTCTCTCTCTGTGTCATCTGTTGTTTACGACGTTGTTTTTGGACAGCTTCATTTTTTTCTCTTATTATTTTGTCTTGTAGCTCTATTAGTGTGGTTTTCATATTTTTTTCTAAGGGAAGTCCTTTTATTCACCACAAAATGCAAAGCTTCAATATGTGTTTTGGACAATATTCCCCACTTTGACTTTCCCACTGAATAAGTGCCACCCTGGCACGCAAAGACTCTGACCGACTACACCCTTGTGTAGCTTGGACTCCCCTGAGTCCGCAGCAAAAAGAATCACTGAATTTGCTCACCCGAGCATTAAGTTATGGCTGGTCAAAGATGACCTTTATAGTTACAAGCTCTCTTAGAGAGAGAGGTACCTAAATATTACTAAGTCTCGGTCTGCCTACTCACGGCTACCTACTATTAAACCCTAGTCCAATAGGAACACTATAAAGTACAAGAAGGTACAATGGGCGATGTACTTATTGTACAACCATTGTACGACAAGGTCTACAAGGTGACACTTGTCATATCGGAAGCCATGGTTCCTCCTCCCATCTTCTCCGGTATCAAATAATGTGGCGCCACGTGGCACCGCGTGACGCTATATCCGTATGCCGCCAAAAAGCTCACTTCGCGTGGCGGCTATAATTCCGGCCGTCCGATCAAAACATATTTTACACGGTTCAGATTCGCGTACATGCAGAAATTGCTCATTTTGGTTAGTCTGCTGTTAATTAGCTGTTTCGTTAATATTTATACATTTATGAAACCCGTCACGTGTATCGTTTCGTAAGTAACTTAATGGATAAGGCGTTGGTCTATTTAGTAGCCTACAAACCCTGGTTCAAATCCGGCCGGCGGCAGTATTTTGCTAAAACTAGTAAACTACTTTCTAATTCATTCTTCCTCCTTCTAGATGATGCGGCAACCATGGCGTGCCTTTGGTCCTCTCTTTCTCTCTCTTTACATTCTAACTAAAATATAGAAGTGAACTATTAGTCACCTCTTTTCAACACTCTGTTTATTTTTCTAACACAGACCTAGAAAATACATAAATTTCAACATATACTTAGGACAAAACTAATCTAAAGTGGACGTACTTATTCAGGAGAAAAAAACATAACGTGGAAATACCCTCAACACCCCCCCTCAAGCTAAAACTACAAAGAAGTATTTATATGAAAATAAAAGGTAATTGGAAGAATAAGGAGGAAAGAGGAGGACGAAGGCTGGAGGAGAAACGATGTTGCTTGAAATGGGGGCGATGAAGAGCTTTGGTGAGAAAGTCGGCAACTTGATCTGTAGATTTGACATAGAGAAATTGAAGGGTGCCATCCTCAACGCGCTCCCGAGAATAGTGATACTGGATGACGATGTGCTGGGTGCACTTGTGGTAAACTAAATTCTTGATCAAAGCAAGGGCGCCTTGAGAGTCGGAGTAGATGGGAGTGGGACCGGGAGGGGCAAAACCAAGATTGGTGAGAAGGGTTGCATGCCAAACAACTTCCTTGGCGGCATGGCAAGCAACCATGTATTCGGCCTTAGTACTGAAGCAAGCTGTAGTAGGTTGTTTTTTGCAAGACCAAGAGATAAGCCCATTTCCCAAGAAAAAAACACGAGCCGGTAGTAGAACGGCGCGATAGCTCATCGTGGGCCCAATTGGAGTCAACAAAGCCGAGAAGGGCAGTAGAACTAGAGGAGGAGTAAGTGAGGCACAATGATTTAGTGCCCTGTAGATACCGAAAGACCCGTTTAGCAGCTGCAAGATGATCTCGAGAAGGCCGCTGAAGAAATTGACTAAGTTTCGTAACTGCGGTAGCAATATCTGGCCGAGTTGCTTGCATAGCATACATAAGAGCACCCACCATGGAGCGGTAAGTGGCATGGAGGGAAGAGGAGAGGAGTGTGTTGGTGGAGGGGACAAGAGGAGAATTAGCATCCAAGGGGGTGGAGATAGAGGAGCAATCGGTCATACCAAAACGGTCAAGGAGATCAGAGATAAAGGTTTCTTGAGAGATGCAAAGAGTCTTAGTAGAGCGATTACAGAGGACTTAGATTCTAAGGTAGTAAGTGAGTTCACCTAGGTCACTCATGTCAAAATGACGCTGAAGGAGTTTAACTGTGGAAATCTTAGAAAGAGATGGTCCAACAAGGATGAGGTCATTAACAAAAATAGCAACGATGATTTAGAAAGCTCTCGAGCCACGGGAATAGATGCTAAAGTCAGCGTCAATACGAGTGAAGCCTTCTTTCTTCATAGTGGCATCGATAGTATGGTTCTAAACACGAGGAGATTGTTTCAAACCGTTTATTGTTTTGATGAGATGACAGACTAAGTGTTCACAGCCGGGGGTCACATACCTTTCAGGTTGTTGCATTAAAATATTTTATGAGAGGACACCATTCAAAAAGGCATTTTTCACATCCATTTGACGAACATGGAAGTCATTTTCAACAGCTAATGAAAGGAGAGCGCGAATTGACGTGAGACGAGCAATTGGAGCATAAGTTTCAGTGAAATCTATACCTTCATTTTGTGAGTATCCTTTGGCGACGAAGCGGGCTTTGTATTTGTTGACGGATCCGGCTGCTTTTTCTTTAACGCGAAAAACCCACTTTTAACCGATGGCTTTGCGACTTGAAAGAAGAGGAAGAAGATTCCAAGTGTTGTTGGATATGAGGGCAGAATACTCTACGTCAACTGCACTTTTCCAAAGGTGAGAGTCAGGGCGTTGTAGAGCGGATTTGATAAAGAGGGGAGTGGAGATGAGAGAGGCAAACGCGCCAGCTGAATAAGCGCAAGCAAGGGATGCATGACCCATGGTCTCAATGAGGCGAGACAGAGGGCCACAAGATCTGGACAGGTATCGACGAGAAGTATAAGAGGGTAGATCTATGGGAGATAAAGTAGGGTGGGGATCCGAAAGGAGGGAAGGGGGAGAGAGTATAGTGGCTAGAAGAGAGGAAAGGAGAGGATTGTCGTTAATGTAAATGGGAGAGGATGGAGATGGGGGGGAGAAGGATTATTTGAGATGATGGGGGCATTTACAAGAGGGGTGGGAGGAAGAGACGGGAGGGGAGGTGGGGAAAGTGGGGAAGCTGAGAGAGAAATAAAGTCGGGTGGGGATTGGATGGGGGCAAGGAAATCACAAAGAGAGGGATAAGAGGAAAAGTTGACGGTAGAGGAGGGAAGGGGAGGACGGGAGGGAGTTTGGAGAAAGGGGGATTCATTAAAAGCAACGTCGAGTGTGGTGATCACACGACAACGGGAAGGGCACCAGATCTGGTAGGCTTGGCATACCCTACAAATGTTCCACGAAGCGCACGAGCGCCCCATTTCCCAGTTGAATGAGTGAGGTTCTTATACCACGCTTCGCAACCGAAGGTACGAAGGTGGCGGACATCAGGTTTTATAGAAGACCATGCTTCCATGGGGGTAATGTTAGGCGTAGTACTTGTTGGGCACAAGTTACAAAGATAGTTAGCCCATATGGTTGCGTGAGCCCAAAAGGTAAAAGTCAAATTTGCAAAATACAACATAGATCAAGCCATTTCAGCTAAAGTACGTTTGTACATTTCGACAACGGCGTTCTGATGAGGAGTGTGAGACAAAAAATTGCCAGCGTTGTCAGCCCGTAAAGCTTTTTTGCTCTTGTTGTGAATTTTTTTTGCAAACACCTTAAATTCCTAGAAACGTGCAAAAACGTCACATTTGAGTGTATACATGCGAAAAGCGGGTGGCATGATCGATGAAAGAAACAGAGTACAAGGAGCCACCAAAACTGCGTGTGCACATGGGACCTCATATGTCGGCGTGAATGAGAGCAAGGGGTTCTGTGATAATGGTAGTACTTATAGGAAAAGAGTGACGTGGCATTTTGCCTTCTATTCACCCATGACAAATATCCAATTTTTTATTTGAAAAAGATTTGATTCCGGTTACAAGGGTTGGCAAAGAAGTTAAACTAGCGCTATTTAAACGCTCATAGCGTAGATGCCAAAAAGAAAAGTCGTCTACATAAGCATTTAAAGCAAAAGAGATC
Source organism: Zygnema cylindricum (assembly GCA_037447655.1). NCBI lineage: Eukaryota > Viridiplantae > Streptophyta > Zygnematophyceae > Zygnematales > Zygnemataceae > Zygnema > Zygnema cylindricum. The sequence goes on from JBBHKE010003217.1 coordinate 152,499, forward strand.
CCAACACTTGATGCACAAGGAATTTTAGGATAGTAAGATTGTAAAAAATACATAAAGTCTTTTGCTAATCCAAAACCTACGCTATGTTTGTCCTTTTTACTTCAAAATTGAACGCTATTTTCATCAAATTCGGCTTTGACGCCGTCAATCATAGCGACGCGAACATTAAATAAATTCCTAGCTAAACCAAGTACTAAAATGACATTCTCAATGTCAATGGAGGAATTTGGAACACGGACGTGGCCAGAGTGAATAGCCAATAGTACTCGATCGTCCCCTAAACGTATCTGCATAGCGGAGAGTAAAGGAGTTAAATGAGTAAACCAATCAGATCGAGGAGAGAGGTGATGGCTGGCACCACTATCGATGATCCAATCATTATGCATAGCATGAGAAAAAAATGCATACCCGGGTGTAAAAGAAACGTCCAGACCGGTGTGGCCGAGATTTGCGTAGCCGAATTCTGGAGCTGGGGGAGGACCTAAAGGATTTGCGGATGCGAGAGGAGGATTCGACGAAAAAGAGAGGAGAGGTGGAGGGATTGGCCAATAAGGATTGTATGACGCGAAATGGGTGGAGGCAAAAGGGGTGAAATGATGTGGAAATTGTGTTGGAGGAGGATAGGGGAAAGGGTACGGATAATTTGGGGGGAAAACAGCTTAGGGGGAGGATTGGGGAAGTGGAGTAGGCGTGGGGAGAACGTGAGCCGTATTAACATCACTGTTGGATTTGGAATTTGTGGCTTTTTCCGTTTTTTTGCGTGCCTGCTTGCGACATTCGGTTGTCGTGTGTCCTGGCTTTTTGCAATAATTGCAAATGTCGTTTTTTTGCGTGCCAGCTTGCAACATTCGGTTGTCCTGTGTCCTGGCTTTTTGCAATAATTGCAAATGACAGACGGCGCCCCCCTCAGGTTAGTTTTAACATTGGAAGCAAAGTACGCGGTGATGTGGGAAGGGTTAGATGCAGAAAAGGACAAGATTTTTGTTTCTTCGTGCATTAATTTTGTACATAAAGCGTAAAAAAGAATCAGATTTTCAAGATTGTCAAAAGATTAAATGAAAGGGGCGAAAGATTCAGGCAAACCCCCCCTAATAAAGTAGATGACAAATCTTCGTCAAATAAAGTGATGCCAATCATTTCACACTTCCCTCAAAATAAGTCAACTGTACTTATCCATTCTTGCATCGATTCCGTCGATTTCTTCATTAGATTGAAAAACGCGCGCTTTTGAATGCGACGAGTCACCCAACCAGTTTGGAGGTACGCAACCGTCAAACGAGACCAAGCGTCGGTAGACGTGAGGGCGCCTTAAATGAGTCGCGTTTTTTCCGTCGTTAGCGCCATTACTAGGCGCGCATGCGCGTGGTCGTCCTTCACTTTCCATTCCGCGATTTCCTTAGTTGTGGTTGTTTTGGCAGCGTCGTCATCAGTAGCATTAATGACTGGTAGTTTATATGCGCCAGTGAAAAGATCCCAAATTTTCTCTAACTTAAAAAGATGCATAGCAGAAAAAGACCAATCATAGAAATTTGAACCATCGAACTTCTGGATATTATTGGAAGTTGCGTGGTTTGGCCCAGAACCTATAGGAGTAGGATTATTAGACGCCATGATAAAAAACAAAAATAGTCAAAGCATTTGGAATTGTGTGATCGAGTGATGATTTCATTATGAGAGGAGATCCTTTTATACAAAGTGACAAAATGCTAATTACTGTCGATAGTACTATACTACGCTTGCACAAAGTGGATTTGGGCAGCTACACAAAGACCAAATCTATTTGCCGAAGTTGACCAACGAAAAGAAAAGGAAAGAATAAGACCAAACGTACGATTACTAGACTGCACTTGAATAAGTGGAGTACGGTCATGTTGACTTAGGACACTAGAGACTAAGTGGACGACAAACTAGTAAGTAGAGTACGCTCGAGTACACTTAGGACAAAACTAAGCTAAAGTGGACGTACTTATTCAGGAGTTAAAAACATAACGTGGAATTACCCTTATCACTACTTTCTTTGGAATTTGTTCCTCTAAACTTGTGAAGAATTACGCTATCGTTGATGTGGGTTGCTATTTTTGTCACTTCTATTGCAGCCATTGATTTTATCACCATCACACCTGTGGCTGGTCCTTATGATTTGTCATCTGCTCCCAATGCTTTTGTGGTCCTCGCACACCTCAACATGACGCACCTCTTTGCAACGGTAGAGGTGTATACTATTTTTTTTACTGTTGTAACCCTCTTGACGGTTTCTATTTTCGTTTATCTATCTTTCTTCCTCGCGGATGCATGCACAAAATTATCAAGGTTCTCATCGTGTTGTGACTCATTCCGTTGTCCATCTTGATCCCCAATAGTGTTACAACCACCTCAATCTACCTTTGCGGTGTCAAGTCTTTCTATACCAAAAAGGTTAAGGTGGTTGTGGACTAGGTTGCTGGAGATGGTTGCCAAAGACTATAGGAGATGAATGGTTTATTGGGCTACCTAGCCCCATATGAGGTAATTGAAGTACTTTCAACTTGCTTCATTTTTATGGGAAAAAACGAAAACAAAAAATATATAGTTTAATTTGCTATTTTTTGGAAACTCTTGTTTCAAATGCATTCAAAAAATTTGCTTCACAGATTTTTGGAGAAGATATATGAATGTATTTCCATTTGTTTTCGTATTCTTCCTCATGTTTTCACTCATAAAGAGTTTTACAATTGGTTACGTTGAGACTAAATTTTACATTTGTTCGCTTGAGCATCTTTCCGAAATTCAAAATTGGAGACCTTTTTCGCAAAATATCTTTTAATTAAACTTAGTACTTGCATGGTCTTTTCTGAATGAGAAGCCACGAAAGGTCAAAAAATAACTAAAAACAAAGGATACTAAAAGAAGCCAAAATAATAACAGGCCAAAGGTAGAGAAGTTCAATGTAAGGTAACGAAAAACAAGAAAGATTCAAAGAAGAAGTTTGTAGTAAGAGTCTTATCTATTTGTAATTAGCAAAGAAGATACAAAGGATGTAATAGTGAAAACTAGAGAACTGGGAAGCCGTACGAGCACTTTAAGGTAGTTCTAAGCCTAAGCGTGACTAGTGTAGGTAGACGTAGTAACGCCAAAAGGAACCAAAGTTAAATGAGATTCTAGTCAGTCGTGCATGACACGTTTTTGTGGGAGCTACCTAATTACAGAAAGGGCGGTTACAGGTTTATCCTTGTCTTAGCTTTGGATCAATTGAGGTGTAGAGGTGTGGATCCTAGGTTTATACTTAGTGATCAATTTGAAGAGAGATGAAGATCATTTGTAATCAATCAAGAGAGACTTGGAGATCGTTTATGATCAAATCAGAGGTATTCAGGATCCTTAGTGATCCATTCAGAGAATAGAGCCCAAACATACAAATTCCTTTTTGGCCAACTGTCCCGTTTGTAAATTCTTCAGCTATGTAATTGACATGTTATCTTTGTGGTGATTTATTTTAATCGATCTTAACAATATGTTCCCCACCAACAGCAACAATAGAAATGATCATCCTCAATGAACCAAATTTGTCTCCAAGTCTAAATGTTTCCGTCTAAGCAATGCCTTCCCTTCGTTAGAAGCACTTGCACACTAATCGAGCTTTATTCTCCACAATTTCTCACGATACACTAGTTTTCGTCTTTAAACTCACTTTGCGTCTATAGTTTCTTTCCTCATGTAGGCTATCGTCTTTAAATGTGCGATTATTAATTACACCCTAGCACGTTTTTACATAGTGATGCCATAGGAGGAACTCCACCTCCCTAGTCGCTGAAATATATTAATGTGAGTTTCCCACATTCCCGCATTTTCGGTCAAATGAAAGGCAGGCCGGTTTCTTCGCCTTATTCTCCATCATACTTATCCGTAGCAGAATTATTGTCTCTTTTTGATATCCTTCCTCAATAAGACTTAAACCACTCTAATGGGAAGAAGAAGATTTCAGAATGTCCAAAGACATTCGAGAATTTTCTCATCGGGAATCACCCCTAATGTTATCCAGTTTTAAATTTTGAGAGAATTTTCCTATCTCCCTTTTAACATAAGAAGCCCTTTCAGGCTCAATAACCAAACCCGAACCTTCAATTTTGAGAAAATTGTTGATGCCAGCGTCATAAAAATCTAAATTGCAATTCCGTTTCCCGTCTCAGAACTTGACGGTAAAAAATCCTCGCAAAAAATCCGCATTAAGAGATTCCACGATGACATTGCAGATTGGACGTAAACCAAATAAAGCTCCGTTAGAAGATATAACCAACGAAATAACCAGACCAAATTTGAGATGCCAAATTCCATGTTTTATTTGTTATTGAACATAAACCTTTGCACGACACCCTAAAATCCGAATGTGGTGAAGTGTTGTGTTGCGGTCATACTATACCTCGTAAGACGTTTTGTCCCCCGAAATTAAAAGCAGTCGCCGAATTCAAATGTAATTCCAATAAGAATAACAACACCCCAATTATTTATATTCCGGTCAAATCCGTGAATCATAGAGCACAAAATTTTGTGAAAAAGTGTGACTCTTCCTTTTGGCGATACCATTGCACTCTGGTGAGTTGGGTGCGGTATATTGATATTGAATTTCCTAATACCATATGCATACGAAATAAAATTCTCTTACATTGTCTAATCTAATGGGTTTCAATTTTCTTTTGCATTGTTGCTATATCATTACATTTTATTCTTCAAAAAATTCAACAGCATCATATTTTTTTTCAACAACATTACCCGAGTGAATCAAGAGAAATCATCAATAATAACCATAATGTACCTATTTCTCGTGATCTATTCCGGCTTAATATCTTCGCATAGGTTAATGTGCACGCACAAGCAGATGTTGAATGCAATGGATCAGATTCTTAGCCAGATGTGGTTTCGAATTTGTTTCTATTTTATGCCTCTCGCATCTTTCAATTTTCTCACCCAACGCCAAATCTAATCCTCTTATACCCCGCTTTTATTTATACGCCGAAGGTTGGCATCGGATGTATGGCACATTTGATGGTGCCAAAGGGTAAGGTCGCCATTTAACTCTAAAAGCTAGTTGATAATGGCGCGTTGGCCGTACAAATATCCGTCAACTCTATAGTAGTTCGTTGTGCATAGATTTTGTGGCTTTGCCTCCTTCTCCATCGTACAATTTGAATAGTATAATCTGCCAAACGTTTGTGCTCACCCTTTTGATCTGTGAAAAATTGAGAATATTCACAAATTTGTCAAGTGTATGAAGTATGTTGACCAATTCCGTTTGCGTGAACTTCTGTTAAAATCCCACTTAAGGAGATCTCAAATTGTGCCTATTGTACCAAACAAAATTGTCTTTTTCCTGATGAGCGTATTGCTCCTCGGTACGATAAGTTAGCGCATATCAACAAATAACGTTGCGTCATTATAAATGTGGTGCAAAGCACCCATGTTAATGATCTATTTTTTTTTAGTTTTGAAATGGTTGTCAACAACAAATTGGAAAAATTGTCGAAGGTGAATGTTTGCGCGCCTTTTGCCTCCTTCAAAATGTTTGTCCTCCATGAAAGGTCCTCCTCCACCGAAATGACCCCCACGACCGTCGCAACCACCAATTTAGACGCCATCATAACCACCACGCCGGTCGCCTTTGTCTCCTCCACCGCAACCAATATCATTTTTGGAGTAGCATTGCCCGAAAATGTGGCCCCGTTGGCCGCAAAATTGTATTGCTTCTTCTTGTTGGGACAAGATTCCAACACATGTCCAGGCTAGTTTCTCACACTAAAAGCAAGAAATATTTTAGGGGTCTTAATCTGTAGGCTGGGCAATAGCCTCCATCCTTTTGGAATATCCTCCTCCCTTTCCACCATTTTTGTAAGGATCAACCACAATATGATATAAGAAAGGAAAAATGAAGTGCGGAAGAAAAATACAGCAAGAACGGATCACTCCAGCAAAAGACAAATATATTTCACCGGAATATTTCCCCTCTTACAAAAGATAATTTTTTCCTCCAAACGACTAAGTCCTAAATACTCCAAACACTCTTACCAAACACAATACAACTCAATCAACGTCGTACAAAAGTACGCGCGCGAACCAATCAAAACAAAGTGCCAACGAAACGACATAGTGTACGCGGTACTATATGACAACGTAAGACCGTTGTACAAATAAAAGTACCAAACGAAAATATACGACTACCGTACACATCTAAAGCACTACCCATGCAAAACCAAACCAAACAACATTTAAACTAACTAAACACACCACGCCAAATAAAACCACACGCTAACTACACAAATAATATTACGACGCTCAACAAAATTGAGACGTCGTTTCAAAATGAACTTAACAATCCCCCTCTCATTTTGAAACCCCCTCTCAAACTGAAAAAAACCTAACTTAGGTCGACCCCGTAAAAGTAGGTCATAAACCGTGCTTTAGTCAACATATCTGCGGCCTCCTCCAATGTCGACACGTATATAAACTCGATCTCTTTTTGCCGCAGCCAAATCTCGTACGAAGTGCCACTAGATACGTATATGTTTTGTTCGCTTGTGAATGACCGGATTTTTCACAAGCGCCATCAAGCTCATGCTGTCAGTACAAATTTGCAGACCCTCAATAAAAATTCCCAACTCACCGAGCATCTCCTTGACCCACAGCGACGCTTTAGCCGTATGACACGGCGACATATATTCGGACTCTGTGGAACTTAGCGCAATCGTCGGTTCGAGCCGCGAACTCCAAGAGATTGTCGTGCCGCCCAAAATGAAGGCGTATCTTGACGTGGATTTCCCACTATCGAAATCTCCTCCCCAACCTGCGTCGCAATAACCGATACACTGCATAAAATCTCGTTTAGACGTATACACCGAACCAAAATTGATCGTGCTAACCAAATAGCGAAATATCCGTTTCACTGCCTCCCAATGATTCTTTTTCGGAGCATTATAATAACGATTAACAACTGACACTGCTGTCGCAATATTTGGACGCGTGCCTACGCTCAAGTACATAAAACTACCAACTGCCTCACGATATGGAACAAATACATTTTCTTCCTCGTTGTACTTTATGTACTGTATTTTTGGATCTAATGGCATCAAGACAAATTTCGCGCCAATCATACCAAATCTATTCAACACTTCTCTACAGTATTGAGCTTGACTTAACTAAATGACATTATCACTGGACCGAATAACCTCAATCCCCAAACTGTAACGTACTTCTCCAAGATCTATTACCTTAAAATGTACTCTAAGGTACTCTTTTAACTCATTAATAAGAGACAACTTATCACAGATCATAAGAAAATCATTGACGTACACAGAAAAAATAATTTGGTCCTTTCCCCCTCCTTTAACGTAAAATCTAGAATCCAAAATTGTACGAACAAAACCATAGTTAGTAAGTACCTTATGAAGACGAAGGTACCATGTACTCGACGATTGTTTTAGTTTGTACAAGGATTTTCTCAAGCGCCATACTTTTCCTCCCTTTGAAGGCACTCCCTCAGGCACCTTTATATAAACCTCCTCTTCTAACTCTCCATTTAAAAAGACCGTTTCTACATCCATTTGATGTATATGCTTATTCCCCGCGGCTGCAATAGCAATTAACATTCTCAAAAAATCAAACTTAACCACCAGTGTATATGTTCCCCAATAATCAACCCCCTCTACTGGTTGATAACCTTTACACACCAATCTGGCCTTGTATTTTATTATCTCCCCCGTAGCACCAGTTTTTGTTTCAAATATCCATTAAGCATCAATTGCTTTCTTTCCCTCCGGAAGACTCACCTCCTCAAAAGTTTTGTTATCGATAATGGATTTTAATTCTCTCTCCCACGCCGATTTCCATTTCTCCTCCCAATTCATTGAACTTTGTGCCTCGGCGTAAGATTGGGGATCGCCGGGCATATTCTTGGTCAATGATCTGACTCATTGAGATGAGGGAGAGAGAGAGAGAGATTCATTAACTTCAAGAAAATCATGATTAGTAGATAATTTTGCGGAACGAGAAATAGCAACTTTGAGATCCTCATGAAAATTAACATTTTGACTCTCTTCGACTACATGATGGATCGGATCATACACGCGGTATAAACTCCCTTTAGAGTTATACCCGACAAAAATGCTTGACCAACTACGAGAAGAAAATTTACCTCGTCGTTTTACCGATTCAATGTACACCGTCGCACGACATCCCCAAATTTGTGAATGTTGTAACGAGGGCTTTAGACCATACCTAAATTCGCGAGGAGTCTTGTAGCCTGAAATAGATTTAAGTCGATGATTGCAAATATAATAAGTTTTTAAGATTGTATCTCCCCATAAATCCTCTTTTCATCGCGATCCGTCAATCATCGAGCCCACCATATCTTAAAGAGTTATATTTTTGCACTCGGCGATGCCGTTCGATTCAAGTGAGTAGGACGCCGTAAACTCTTTTCAGATCCCCCATTTCTTGCAATAAGAATCAAACGCTTTGAACTCCCCGCCATTATCAGATTGAACCACTTTTAACTTTTGCTCACATTGTCGTTCAACCATTACATGCCACTCCTCAAATATAGTGTATGTGTTGCATTTATTTTTAAGGAGATATACCCATGTAAATCTTGAATTATCATCGACAATAACCATGATATATTTATTCCCCCCCAAACTTTCAGGCTTAACGTCACCATAAAGATCCACGTGTATTTTTTCAAGTGGATGTGTCGATCAAAAAGTTGTGTCTTTAGTGGGATGGGGTTTGCGGATCTGACGCCCTTGAATGCATCCGTCACATCCGTTGAATTTCTCTCCAGCGTCAGATCCAAGCCGCGCTTGCAACAAGCTTTTATCATACGTTTCCGATTTTGTTTTGACGTTTGACAACTGCGATGGTGCCATGACGTCAGATTTCCCTTAATTTTGGCAATCTGAGTAATGATGTCGTAATCATTACGTTTGGATTTTGGTCGCCTCCATAAAGACAACTATGAAATTCATCAGATACTTCGCCTTCGCTGATCGTAACTCCATCAGATCGTACAATTTTGATTGTGGAATCTCCTTAGGCGTACACGCTTGCGCCACATCTTTAGATTTGGGGTACGCTTAAAAGATTCGTTGAGCCGCCTGGAATATAAAGTGCATTAAGTAACTGTATCTCGGAGATGCGCTCAGATCCATTTGGATCTAGCGAAAATCAAGTTAAGTGGTACACTACCAGTTGTACCAACAGAAATAACTTGACCACTGGTGATAGTAATTACTTTCGGTACGGTCAAAGCGCGCATTTCGTCGAAAAGTGTGTTGTCTGTACATACGTGATGCAAAGAGCCGGAGTCGTTAACCCATTTCTTGTCGCTTTGCGTTTCGTAGGATAGGGTTTGGTTAGTGACGTGTAGCGTGGAAAAGGAGATAGGGCCTTTGTCCCTCTCATCATTTTCCCTAACGAAGTGTCCATGGTCGCCCAATCGGCCACCACGTCCACAGCGCCCCCCTCTATCATATCGGCCACTGCCACGTCCACTAAATCTGCCGTTGCCGCCACCGTGACCGCCGCCGCCCTCAGATCTCGCGTAGCATTGGGGACTTATATGTCCCTATTTCCCGCAATAATGGCATTGGTTCTCCTTATCCGGGCATGAGGAGGACATATGACCTGCCTTGTTGCAGCAAAATTAGGTGACTGCAGACTGGTTTTGGAAAAGAGGGTGATCGGGAAAATTTCCCCTCTTTTCGGGGCTTCTCCCCCTTCCCCTAGATCCGCCTCCTCTTCCCCTTCCCCCTTTTCCCCCACGAAGAAAATTTAGATCCGCGGGTTCATCAGAGGAGGCATTCAAAGATCCACCCGAGGCAGAAGCTTTAGAAGGACCTCCACGATTTCTCTCGGTGGTATTAATATAATTCACAACAAATTCATAACTCGGATTCGTTTGCGCCCAAAGAATTTCTTTGAGGTAAGTGAGATTATCAGGTAATGCATTGATGAGACTGATCACTTTAACTTCCTCAAAAATAATCCGACCGTTATTCGAGAGTTGCTCCACAATAATATTGTATCGCTTGATCGCATCATCGATCAATTCGTTAGACTTTATCTTAAATTGAATATAGTCCGTATAAGCATATTGCCCCTTATTTTGAAGTCCTTTCTTGAATTGGCCTTCAAGCGCCTTCGAAAACACTCATGCGCCGTATCTCATGTAAGGAAATGGTCATGCACTGAAGTGGTGCAAGATTGGATCAGGCCGGTGATGGCCGCAAGATTTTTCTTCTTCCAAAGGCGGCGAGCCTTTGGATCGTCGATCCGCATCTTCTCCTCTCCGTTCACGATCTTCCAAAGGTGACGAATAATGAGTTGCCCCTTAATATATTTCTTCCAAATTTGAAAGTTGGATCCGTTGAAGAGAACGATCTTCCATGGCATCGAAGGGATCGGTGATTTATCCTCGGATTCACACTATAGATCCGAATCATTTTCGATCACAAACTTCCCCTTGCGGAGAATCTCTCTCAAAGCATCATCATTCTCGACCCCTTCGTCTGAAGCCACCTCCAATGAATCGAAGATCGGATCCTCCTCCACCTTAATATTCCCTTTTCGATTGGCATCCGTGATCCGTTGATCTACAAGAGTGAGAAATCCATCGAACAACTCATTTAGGCGATCTTCGGTCAATACCACCTCTTCTTGTTTCTCTCTCCTTTTGGTAGTGGATTCGAGGGAGAAGCCTCTTCAAAATCCTCTCCTCCGAAGCCGAAATCTTTCATGATCTGGAGATGAATCGGCCTGATCCAGCAGATCCGGTAGATCCGGTAGATCCGGATTAGGAGCCGCAATAGGAGAAGGTGTAGATGAGGACTTCTTTTTCTTTCCCCCTATGGCGGCATGACTTGCCGATTTGAGAACTCTTGATGGAGCACACTAGCTCCGATGCCACTTGTAAGGATCGAACCACAATTTGATAGAAGAAAGGTAAATTGAAGTGCGGAAGCAAAAGATTGCAAAAAGAAATCACTCTAGCAAAAGACAAATATATTTCACCAGGATATTTCCCCTCTTACCAAAGATAATTTTTTCCTCCAAACGACTAAGTCCTAAATACTCCAAACACGCCTACCAAACAAGGTACAACTCAATCGACGTCTTACAAAAGTACGCGCGCGAACCAATCAAAACAAAGTACCAACGAAACGACATACTGCACGCGGTACTATATGACAACGTAAGACCGTTGTACAAATAGAAGTACCAAACAAAAATATACGACTACCGTACATATCTAAAGTACTACGCACGCAAAACCAAACCATACAACATTTAAACTAACTAAACACACCACGCTAAATAAAACCACACGCTAACTACATAAATAATATTACGGCGCTCAACAAACTCAGACGCCATTTCGCAATGAACCGAACAATATCTATAGACTTAACTTAGACAAGCAGATTCTGTGAGAATAGCATTCTGTGTACCGAATGTTATTCAGTGTACCGAATGTCAGAGTGTCTCGTGAAGATCTAGATCGATTGCCCTCAGTGGTTTTGAGGTAACTGATGTCATAGGAAGGGTGGACACCTTCAATTAAAGAATTTCCCGTGAGTGAATCAATTTATCTGGTAAAACATTGATGGAAACCAGTGCCTTTTGGTTCTCCTCCCAATTTTGCCATTGCTCGCAAGTTGCTTGATGATTACGTAACAATGGATTCATTCGGCTTGATCTTAAAGAAATTGAAATGCGTGTATAAGTA